>OU744724.1:31366485-31863906 GCA_916613615.1 Steromphala cineraria
ACATGCATTCCTTAATTCTTGTCTCGATGAGCAAATTTGACAGGTCATGTTGAGAGATCATTTTTCTTTGCGTAATAAACATCATCAACTATTTACATATCAAAAGGCAGGTTGTAAATTTCTTGATTTTTTTTGGGCGGGAGATGTTTATGACTAAGTAGTCTTCTTTTATTGAGGCATACCTTGCTTTAATTTTGAATTTATCAACAACCTAACATATGGGTCACGCATTTAAATATGACTTTAATTCAAATGTAGATATTCCACAGACGTCGAGTCAAAAGATATTGGGGTCTTTGATACAAAATACATGTATTGATCAACCAACCGAAATGGAAGTGTAATAAGAAGAATATACCTCCATATGTATATACCTTTAACCTTCCCCTACCTACCATTTGTTTTATTTCATTAGTTTCTATTCATTAAAATAACAATATTAGTTGATACTTTTTTCACTACCTTACTAGTTTGGACGTCACGTGTGATATTTAATTCAGGTATGTCGGGTCATTGGGTCCTTTACCTACACTGCTTATGAACTTATTGTGATGATCGTCAATAAAAAGGTGTAAATCGTAAATGTGTGTCCATTTCGTATGAATCATCAATACATTAACACAAATCCACTACTACGACAGTACATTATTAGGAACATGAGCATTTCTCAAATGGTAAATCTAGCGTATGGCAGGTGAGGCTTCATGCCTATACTTATATTCAGTATTTAGGTCAACTATGTGAACCTATTTGGTCAATATAACTGACACCCGTGCTTACCGAATACATGGGAAGGTCTTGTAGCGTCCTAACCTTTGCCCCAAACCTGTATTAAAGATTGCGGTTAGCGCTGTCTAGACCGACCGATAAAGTGGCGAGTCGTGTGTATATATAAAGTTATATATGAGTTTGCATCACAAGGCGGGTCAGTGACCTAATAGCATGATGAGCTCGTCCTTTGAAGCGTTGTAATCTAATATGACAGAAATATGCGCTTTTTGAGCACTAAGAGCTCATTTAATATGCTAGTTTCAAAAGATATCTGACGTAATTGTCACTTTTGTATAAGGATTTATTCATGTTTGACATTTACAAACTTTTTGTCAAAATGAATTACTGTTGATATCACTTTAGCGTCAATGGGTCTTTTCATTTATATACAGGTACATGAACGCATTATAATGAAACATCAAACAGTTTGGGACGTAGCAGTGTAAGCAAGCATCTCATATTCTCATTACATAATATGAAGTGTTTCTTAGACGAGAATTCATATTGTCAAAATCATAATGCAAATCTCCTCTACTTTCCATTGCTTCTATTCGAGTGATCAAGTGAGGGCTAGTGCCTCTAAGCTCTTACGGCCACCATCGGGCACATTGGGTTTTAATGGTTGCTTCACACCTTGGGGCCTACATATATCTATATCAACCTGCCTTTACCCGACACAAACGACTTGTTTATTTCCCACCTAGGATATATAAAACATGGTGGATTAGCGTTTGTGTTTATCAACATATCTTCTGTTAACATCAAAATATACAGCTTCAGTTCATACCAGTCGATTTCTCGTTTGATCTATGTCTTGTGCCACACTTGTAACATACGGAAGGCGTTTGCTCCAGCAATTCAAATTTTCATTTAAAGAAAAAAATTAATGTAATTCATAAAATTCTCATTCGGCTAATCTACGAAGAGGTAAGTTGGGGGGCGGTTGAGGTTATGATGATTAAGATCTGAAAGCATCGCTGACCAAAGGGCCACAGGGGGTATATTTCTTTTATTCAAACGTCTTTGTAAATCACGCCGGGCAATAAACACACGTATCGTCTGCCACCTGACATAGCCGCCATCTTGGATGTCACATTGTTCTCAAGCTCCTTGCATCGTTGACCGCTATTATAAAACATGATGCATCTGTTCATTGGCGGCGTGATTCGTACTGTACAGAATAGAACAATTCTATTATTACACTTGTTGAACAAGCATCTTTATTCAGAGTTTAACAATCAATGACTAGAACCTTTAATAGGGAAGGAGTGACACGGGTCAGCGATGCCTGGGGTTGACAAGAGGCATATTCAAACTAATCATTTTTATATGAAACTAAATCAGTTCGCCTGAGTTTCCAAAATGATACCAGGTGGTTGGCCCGTCTGAAACAAATAACCTTTTCGTCCTTTTTCTTTCACGAAACAGACTTTTTTATTCGTAAATAGACTTAGTTGTTCTTTTAAATGAAATCGAGATTGGAGCTTTCGGCCTTTCACCATGTCATTGGCTCAGAAGCAGGTTATATGTTAATATGTTAATGTTGATTTTTTTTTCTTCAGTATCCGTTTAATGTGTCATTTTTGTAACACATGTCCATTTCGTGTAAGGGTTTTTTGTCATGAGTACGTGTTTTATTTCATTTTTATTATTTCCATGTTTAATGGTGAAATTCAAAGCTTGCAGGCATGTATCATATTGCATTCATGTGCATAGCGAACGATGACAACACTTTTGACAAACTTCTCATAAACTCGACTCCATCGCCATTGGCAATGCATTTTTCTTTAAAATGAAAAATGAATAAAACTGCTGAAAAGGTATCTGGAATTTGAAATTGTTTTGAAAGTTACAAAGGTTATTAAATGGATATGTGACTTTGAAGTTTTTAGCGATATTTACTTTGAATGTATATTGCCAGAAACATGAGTAACTGGAATCAAGTTCTATATTACGTTCGATAATAAGGTCAACAGCTTTTACAGACATAGAAAACATATAACCCTATCATTGATGTAACATATTGCATGTACATAATGATACTTTTATCAAAAGGGTTATCTCTTATTCTTACATATAACCTTAAAAAAGTACATTTAAGAAAGAAAGCATGATTTTTGTTTGTGAATGTCTTCTATTGAAATGAATACTTTTCAAGAATCAATAATGTGTGTCCTTAAGAAAATAAGTTAGTTTACAGAATTTAATTTCTACGCCCAACACTTTTCATGTATAATCATATACTGAATTTGAAATACGAATCTTAACATTTACTATTTTAACCCTCTTTATTGCAATGCTGAGGCCTGGGACACCTGTAGTATAGAAATGACCATCTTTTAGCATTCACTTACACTTTTTGTACCATTCAAACATATATCTAAAACGCATTATAATGGTAATATTTTGACCCCCTTTAAATAACAATATATCAAATTCTAAATCAATGTTATTGTTCCTAAATAAAAGTGACCTTTGACCGTGATATGTAGTAAAGAGAAAGTGATGAACTATCACAGAGCAAGGAGTCAAAGACAGTGCCAGCTTGTGCTAATACGATATCATGATAAGGCTTTGTTGATACTCGATAAATATAGGGGCCATCTAGGAATTATCTAAACTACTGTTTATTACGTGTCACTATCAAAAGCGATGTTTCCACATTGAAGGTTAATCAGCTGTTTTATTACGCCCTGTCTGTTCTCCTTTGATTATGGCCATATGGGCCCTGAATAGCCCTGGACACCAGGTCATAACGCAGCTGGCATATTAGTCAACAGGATATTAGTAGTCGTTAGATAAATAGTATTTCGGATATTAGCTCTGTAGCATCTTCTGGACAACTAATCCATACTCTGGTTGTTAATACTGTCAGTGGACAGGATGTAATACCAGTAATGGGTTACATTTTCTATCATGGTTATTAGTAGTCGCGTGGACAATAGTTCCGCTTGATATTGACTTTGATCCACACCTGACAATCACGGGCGTTCATTTAGACTCACCTGTGCAGGTGATATGAAGGTATCGTTATGGAGTGACACCTGTGTGTTACTGTCACATACTTCCGTGTGTCCATTATAAACAGTTTGATTTCCGATAAATAATGATTTACTAGGGACACTGATTGCATATATTTCAGAAAATGAGAAAATAATGTCTAAAATTGCTTCGTTTATCTAGTGCAAATGCTTATAGCACATTAGAAATACAAAGATTTAAACATAAGATAGGTCATAAAAATGAAATGAACATATGCCTGCTAGATCAGGAGAAGTTATGCTAATTACATTTGAGTGTGACCGTTTAGTCTACTGTTCTAGCTCCATGAGAATGTTTCCCAGAATGAAACCCGAGTTATTGGCTTAAATGTCCTTTTTGACGGCATTGTAAACTTGTTAGTTAGTAATAGGGTTTAGTTTCAAGACAAGAAGATGAAGTTTAACTTCGAAAATTTGAATATCATTCACCCAAAAAAAGGGACTGTTATATGACAAATTCTTGAGATCGCTTCTTGGTGACATATTTTGGAGAAGTTAAGGTGAATTCGTCACGACATTTCTGGTGGCCTTAATATGAAATTTATGCGAAGACCAAAGCCGGTGTCAGTTTTCGGAACCCAAATAATGTGGAAGCTCTTTCGGACCGTTTCAATTGATTGAAGAAACTTAATTAGGACTATTTTAACGTTAAGACGTCTTCGTGAATCTAGGACCACTCCACTTCACTCCATGTACGATAGATAATAGTACTCAATATTTTGCCCTTGGTGCTAAACTTCACGGACCATCTGAGAGCGTTCTGCATCAAACATATGTTGGAGGTGTTTAACTAAACACAGTCACTAGGGGAATATGATCTAAGTCGAGCACGTGCAGATGGAACCCTGGGAAATATCGGCGAACGAGAGACAGCGAGATCTCAGCAGTTGCATGTAAGAAAATGTTAATGATTGAAGGATGTCATCTATATGGGGAACCTCCCGTCTGGAAACTGATTCCCGACACAGTGAGGCTGTGATAGCGACATTAACAGCTTGCTTCTGATCAAAGCCTCTTAACATGAGGTGTACAATTGGAAAGTTTGTCAGGACGGTGAAGAGATTATGAGATATTTAAACATGGGACATTATCTTCCGTATTGTAAATTTTTATAGAATGTCTGTTGTTTTCAAGATGTATTCTGTATAATTGGGTAGAATAAAAACATAGAGAACTTTTAAATTACTTTTGTTTTTTGAAATTTTATGTTCGTAAATGTGTGACACTTGTATGAATTTAGATACAAAATTTCAGGTAATTGAAATTAGGACAGTACTCTCATACAACACGTATATATCAACCCATTCTGATTAATATAAGACGTTTATATATGACACCGTATGACATTGAGAACGGAAATATTAGTCCTCATACCAGATTGAAAAGTGAGGTTATCCAATTCAGTGCCTTTCAGTGTTCAACCTGGTTCCCTGGCCTTGTCCCTCGGTTGTTCAATGTTTAGTTTCTGAACTTTCCAATGTGTACCTCATAATGTTTAGAGGGGATATATATATATAGCCTATTGAGCACACATTTGTATGACATGACCTCTTATACAGATAGCGATAGAGAAGTAGATCAGATTTGATCATCATTACATTCTTTGTCTATTTCACGTGTCATTAACATCGCCATCATAACACCGAGAAGTTACCCTGAGAGTCTGTCAACCTGAATAACACACGTCAAGTTTGAAACAAACAAGGTTTCCTGCAGTCAACGGGAGGTAACCGTGGTTGTTATTCGAAACTCAACTTCCTATTTCATGCTGTTTATTTTCGTTATTGTCTGTGTGTTTTATTGAATATCATTTTCATTACCTACCAGGCCGATGTTCTGGAATATAGAAACGAGAGAAACCTGAACATCAGTTTATTTCAAGTGAGCTTCCGTCTGTCAGAAGAAACAGAAACGTATCTGATAAGATATACGACGTAACAAAGCCTAGAGTTACGATAGAGCGCGTAATAATAAGTTTCACTGCAACCTCATAAGCTCATTTAAAGCGAATTGTCAATGCCAATTTTATTATATTTTGGCGTCCGCCTGTTCGTAAACTCTGTTAACACGTCCGATTAAAAAGATTGAATCTACGTATATAATGTTTAGAGTTACGCTTACAGTGTAACAGTTATTGTATCGTAGCTGCTGAAATCGAATTCGATACAATAAAGGAAAAATTGTAATGCCTTGTTTAGAGTACGTTCGCTTCCGTCTTTTCGCACTCCTCTGAAAAGCATCTGATAAACAAGTTATAAATCGCCTTGTATAAAGACTACGGTTCAACATAGCGAATGTAGATTATTGTTTTACGGATGCTTCGTTCAGCAGTTAAAATGATATCAAAAGCAGGTCGTTAAGACACCATTAATTAAAAGTTGTTTTATGTTTGGAGCTAAAAACCATTGATGTAACAAATCTCAGCTTTACAAAATCTGACATTCTACTTTCAGTTTCAAAATGGAAATAAAATAGTTGATTGATATCAAATGAAAATAGAATAATAATATATGACAATTCTCTCGATTTATTCGTTCACGTTATATTGAATATAAAGAAACATTAATCAAATAATTATGTTTCTGCATTTAGTTACATTTTTAAACGTAAACGTGTCAATATGTACTTATCATACATAACATTATCATATAGCTGTGTCAAACTTATTTTTAAAAGTGAAAGGTATTTGGTTATCATGTAGTCTATCAGCCTAAAATAAGATAAAAGCAAGTCTATAAAAAAACATGAGAGCTCAATTAAAAACTCAGTCTCCTTTTTATTTTATTGGATGTTATTTTCAAATTTTAGATTTATTGACGATTTCATTTCAGAGTACGTGTTAGACTAGCGACCTTGTTAATTTTTTTTAAAACTTAAATGTTTTCGTCAAATTCATAACTTTTACCAACTTAAGAGGTACATATACAGAAAAAAAATCGCAATTGTCAATCAAAAAAACATATCTAGTATTGAAAACGTGAACATTTAATTTATTACAGTTACTATTATTTGGTTTATGACATTTAATTCCACATGACCACTGACGCCAATATAAACAGCAATTTATTATAGAATATTGCGCTAAACAACAATTCCCGATTTCGTCCAAATCTCCAGGGATATCACATAAATATTAATATAGTGCAAAATTTGATTCCAGAGCATAGCCAGTGGCGAGGCTCTAGAGAGGTTATGTGGCGGAAGGATGCGGTAATGAGGTAGTAAAGGGGTTGGGAAACTCCGACACGGGCCGCTGCGCATCTCAAAGAGCGGCTCAACGTTTGTCCTTGCAAGATTTTTAAAAGTTTAACGACTTTTTTGTGGATTACATGTGATCGGTGCATATGTTTGGGACCATAAAGCAGGGGATATCGTCTTAAATAGACGCACGTGCTCCCCAACGCTCGTCGTATCCACTCAATATCTCATTTTATCGCTCTCTCGACTAAACGACTTGAGTTTACCAAAGAAAAACGGTGGACCTTTAGTGTCAAATGTCCGCTTGAGAAATATAAATTTAATTGTGTTCCAATTTTTAACAATAACCTTTACAAAAAGAAAGTTTCTCCATCTCAAAAAGCCTCCTCCTTACGAAATGAAAACACTAATTCGTCATAAAATGAATTTGTCTGGAGAAATGATAGTAGCAAAGCAGTCATGAAATCGCCGATAAAATTTTTATTGGGAAATGTCACTCATTCGGGGTCGACGGAAAGAGACATGGAATTAGTCGACTTGCAAATTATCCTCGGTTATTATAAGGAGATGAGGGAACGAACGGTCCATTGTTGTGTTAGATTTTAGTGCAGGAACCATCGATAAAATTAACTAAAGAAACGGTTTACGGTTGCTTTATGAACTGCTAGTATCAGATCAATCGCAATAAATGGCTGAACATAAGACTTGTGGATAGTTATTGAGGTGCTGGTGTAATCCTGGCAAATTTACCATCACGGTAAGACGTTCGCTTGTCAGTTACATCAGTTGAATCTGAAGAACAATTGAAGCGAATCATTTATATTTAAGACGGTTCCGTGTTTATATTTATGTTTTGGTGTTGTTGATTATCCAGATCGAAGAATACGTTTATAATTTTTTTCATGATTTCATAGATCTGAACATACCATTTTTCATTTTGTGATGGTTTTTATTGTTACGTTCTTGAAATCTGAAAATAATTCTCCAATATGTAAGGTAGCATTGAAATTATAATTATTCTATTCTATTACAACGTGCAGGTGATCTGAAGGTATTTTATTTAACTTTTCCACGATTGTATCAATTCTATATTTTTACGGTTTTCCCCGTGGATATTGGAGTTAAATGGAAATTGACCTAAGAAGGTCAACTGTCATGAGGTCAACGAAAGAGATGCTAATCAAACATTGATCATGAGACACTTTCGATTTCTTACACGTCTGTTGACAATACAACAGTACTAGTTTAATATATATATACATCAATATCTGACAAATTCAATACGTCAAAATAGTTTATAGTAGCAGTATTATCAAAATAAAACGTCGTCAAAATAAAACTTGGCTCACAGAAATTTAAGTTAGTACACTGTTAGGTTACTCGTCTGTGAGCGAGTATCACAGAGAATGCTAAACTTTCTACAATGTTAAATTATCAAACAAAAGAAAACAACACTAACTCTTTAGTAGTTAGGAACCATATAGAGACTTAAACCGTTCCACCCCAAAACAGGTATGATGACAAATAGATTTAGATTGAAAGTGTTATGACCTAAAAATTACAACCAAAAACTGTTTTGTTCAATTTATTTAGATTGATGGGAAACACCCAAACCTTTTCAAGATAAAGACAGAAGCCATTGTAATTCTTTTAGTAAAATTGAAATTGAATCATATAAAATTTATAAAAAAGAGCGACCGACATTTGGATAAATCTCATTAAAATATGTGCATGATCTTATAGTTACGCAGGTTGTGAATAGCTTAATGTAGCAATATACACCATAATAAAAAAAAGAGATTGGCATTTGGTAAATTCAAATTACGTTTAATAATTAAATTTGTATATAATATCATATTTGCCAGTGTTTTGGAAAAATAATGATTTACGCCATGATTTAATGATTTAATTTTAAAATTATAAATTCATACCCTTATTTTGGTCGTCTGGTTACAAGATAATGTTAACCTGAAGTCTGTATAGTGGTCGTGTATGGTTGTAGTAGTGTCTTGTTATTAAATGGTATGTATATAGTCTGCCCTTAAACATTAAGCATGTCATACAATATTACCCACGCATGAAAGACTCAATGTCACAACACATGAAATCGGACGCATGAAGCGTGTTTGACTCATTGTCATAGCGACCAGGGTGTCCCAAGACAAGGGTCGTCTTCAAACATCGTCATTTCATCGGTCAGGGAATTTCCAGTCGAAGGTCGCCCTAAGCGTGATGGCAGGTCTATAAGGTCATTGCGACTCAGCATGATGTCATTCTGGAGACGATGGTCAACAAGGCAGCATAGGGCGACGTCAGACTTTTGGTGAAGGTGTCCAGAATCTAACGTAATCGTCCAGTTAATTCATTGTATGGACAACGCCGTCGCAATTATAAGACCAACGACTTCAAGACACTTATATTGAATATGCTGCTTAACCGAAGAACAATCAGTTGTTTACGCATCGGGAGCGACTCATCCAAGCTTATCGGCAAACAATACTCATCGAAGTCGTAGTAACGGTCAGAGCGTCCCGATATTGAGGTCATTCTGTGAAGTGCTCACGACGACGTCAGTGGGGAGACTGGGAGAGGGGAACAAAGACTGGCCCTGGGCTGGTCTCTCCGGGCTGATCCCCCCGGGGCTTTGTACGGGAGTGGAACAGACACGGCTATATGGGTCGCCGGCTTCACCACAGAGAGTACATGATCGTTATTCACCCGTGGACAATGGATGGCGTCATGAACTTGCGCAACGTCACAAAAGGGGAAGCTAACTTCCAGCTGGCCGTAGCGTTAGGGAGGGAGACACGTGAGGGGGGAGATGGGGGGTCTCGCAACGCGGCCTGCCCATTTAAAGTAAGATCATTACGAGGTAATCAGAAATCGTGTCATAGTTGATATAATGTTCTTCGGTGTCAGATTTCTTTTAATTGGGTTCATTTTTATCCTTTTTGAAATTGATCATTTTGGATGAAATCACATATTCATTCAAAATGGCGACGTATTCTGTTTGATTGTTAAAATAAAGAAACGTGTTTACTTCACTTTTGGTTGTTCTTATTTCAATTATAGGATTGCCTTGGCATGCTCTCGTTTTCAAGATTATCCAATACAATAATTCCTTAGTCAAAACAATAAAATATCCTTATCTTTATTTTAAATTGTCAGTAAACACTTATTACAGATTGGTGATTTCAAGAGTACAATTGAACCGAATCTTAATGTGTTTGTGACATCGTAGGTCATTCCATCCTCTTAGTTACCCCCAACGATCCCCCTACCACCCGGCGTCTGAAGGGGAGGGAGGGAGGGACGAAGGACGCCGACTTTGACACTAATCAAACCTGAGTCACACCACTCATTATCGTCGGTGCTTCTGACGTCACAATCTCCACACAATAGAGCCAAATTAGTATGACAATGCCATCTCGAGTCGGACTGCGGATAAGTGGGCCATAATTATTATGTCACTTTCATAACTCGGAGCTGCTTTTGGTCGCTGTATTCAGAAGACTTCGCTTGAAAAATAATAGCTTTGATTTAATTCTATAACTGGTACTTGGTTATGCGTATTCGAGTACTTGGTTGAACAATAATGGCTCGATTCCTTTCTGATCACGTGCAAGGGCGAATACTCTCTTACGTAGAAGTTGTTGTAATCATATCAATTCAAGGATTATGATTAATAATTTTGACATGATGTTTTTCATATCCATGAGGGTGTATGGGGTAAATCAGCTAGTGTGTGACGTCGACCCATTTGTATGATAGTTTTCAAATTGAATGAAATTGTCGTTTGACATGAATCGTGATTTTCTTGTTTCAATTTATCAAGAAGTATCATATTCAGGTCAATTGTTTTTTAATCATCACCACCATCACTATCATCATCAGCAGCAGCATCATCGTCGTCGTCGTCATCAGCATCATCGTCGTCGTCGTTGTCGTCGTCATCATCATCACTGTCGTCGTAGTTGTCAGCAGTGTCTATTTTGTATGCCCAATCATGCTTAGATTAATGCTTCATGATGAATCATGCATTAAACCATTGAAGTAAAAAATTCTCGTAATGCGTTTTTGATACCTGTACACCTTGAACAAGGTGCAAAGTGATAAATTATACAAGTAACTATTTCAGTCTGTCATACAGACACTTCTATTAATAAGAGAATAAGACTTCCACTAGTCTTGAAGGCTTTAAATAAAGAATATGTAGCGATGTAAAGTTTTCCTTTTCATTTATTTTTATTTTTAATTGAGTCAAGCTACCGAAATGTCTATTTCAGGGAATTAATGGTATTTAAACTATAACAAGTATACACACGTCTCGTTATTTGAAAGCAAATAACACAATATGATTACTTTCATTAACACACAAAATATGTTCTTTAAAAAAAACTTGTATATGTACGTATTTTGACAGCCATTTATAGCCAATATATACATATATGGTCATATGTAGTTATTTGTAGGACTCGATTTATGTCCAGCAAAAACCTTGAAAAGATCAATTTTTATTAGAAACTTTGTTAAACAAGATTGTAAATGATTCCTGTGAGTTAAACATTTGGTGTTATGTCCTTTTTTACATATGATATTAAAGACCGTTAAAAATGTCACAACCACCGCACTCATCAACAACAATGTTGTTCCTCACAATGATGTATTAAAGAGGCATTTAGTGCAATCATGATGATGAGATTATTATTATGAAGTGGGTTATTACATAAACTATACCCCAGCAAACTGCAGTCACGATTCCTTATATCCTAGGGCTTATTGGTAAGAAACACCTTCAGCTTAGAAGGACGTTTAGTATTGTAGACTGACTTCAAGTCTCTTCAAACATTATATCTTTTCACTTTACTTTGAACAAGATCCCTTCATCTTAGGAGGACGATATGTACTGTAGACTGACTTCAAGTCTCTTAAAACATTTTATCATATCGCTTCACTTTGAACAAGATCCCTTCAGCTTAGGAGGACGATATGTACTGTAGACTGACTTCAAGTCTCTTAAAACATTTTATCATATCGCTTCACTTTGAACAAGATCCCTTCAGCTTAGAAGGACGAATAGTATTGTAGACTATCTTCCAGCCTCTTCAAACATTTGTCTTTTCTCTTTACTTTGAACAAGATCCCTTCATCTTAGAAGGACGATAAATTACGCAGACTGTCTTCAAGTCTCTTAAAATATTTTATTATATAACTTTACTTATTGTTATAATGGAAATGGAGACAAAACGCTTTTTGACTACTACTTCTTAAATTAGAAGAAACTTGAAATCAGAATTCCAAATAATCATTCACATTGATTTTTCCAAACGTTTTAGACAGTTTGTGTACACCCCCCCCCCCCCCCATATCATGTAAATGAGCTGTAGTCACAGCAAAAGATATGTCCCAGGAGAATGCTTGTTTTATGTACAATATTTATATATCGTATGTCCTCTGTTACTTATACCTTATCATAATGTCATACTATTATTCATAAAATGGAAAACATTTACTGAAAAGAAAGAAAAGAAAAGTCTTTTACTTGGGTGTCACGTGGTTACATTCGTTTCACATATGGCATAATGACGCAGACACGGGTTGTTTTGACATCATGGTAGTCTGTCATCCAGACACTAACATAGGTTAATCTAAAGGAATACTTCAGCGCTAAATTTTATGAAGAAAATCCTTTTTATTTCATTTAATTTCTTTTTTAAAATTTCAGATTTATTGACCATTTCATTTTAGAGTCGACGTGTTACAAAACCCAAACTCGAAAAATCAGCTGAAAGCTAAGTAAAGCAGTACACCATTACAAAAGTGATACCATTTGTTCATCTTTCCTGAAAATTTTATAGGGAACGTGGTGCTTCTTTGACCCTTACAATAAGGATTTCAACATGTCTCTTAATGAAGTAGGCCCTATAAGAAACTGGAAATCAAATCGGTGTGGTGCTTACTTAATCATATAAATGCTGAAATTCTAAATGAAGCCAAATTGTAACGCCGCTTCGTTTAATTGCAACATTCGTTTCTAACACCACAGCATATAGGAGATGGGTACAGCCACAGTCAGGACATTACCTCAGCGCTCTTCAGAGGCATATCGTCAAATAGATGCCGACTGCTTTCAATTACCGCATAAATCCCTAGCTACAGCGAACGGTCCCCCCCCCCCCCTATCTCTACGCCCACCCCCCTTTCCCTCTCACCCCTCCCTCTCCTCATCAACATCATTATTAAGTGTTACCCTGATCAGATTCTAGTTCGCACCCCCCGAACTGTGTCGACTGTTGACTCCCCAGTCCCTCTCGCCCACTAGTCCCTATCACCCACAACCCTATACCGCTACTTGGCCAGTTTTATCTGTTTTTGTTTATCTCGGAGGGCCATTACAGCGTGGCAGTTCCAATCCGCATGCCTCCCTCCAGCATAACCACTAAAACGCTTGGCTGATTTTGTTAATTTCCTCCCGATAACTCCCCAGCCTCAGGGGGGCTATTGCCCTGGCCGAGTTCCTGAGGTGATCCACTGACCTCAAATGACCAGAATAGCTGCTGATGGACATACAGGTAGCCTCCCTGGCGTACCTGCTGACCGACAGGTGTGAAAACCTGCTCCACAGACCCAGAATATACACCTGTAATTAACAGGTTCGCCTTCCCCGTTTTTCGGTTTTTCTAGAGGTGCGGGAATGGTCAGGTTTCAGATGCTTAATTTTAGAATTCTACTGGCGTAGGAACTTGTCCGTTTGGCTAAAATGTACCTGAAGTTTAACTTTATATTAGCTTAGCTTTTTATTAAAGGATTTCTCATTGGGTTTTCAGAAATTCTGATAGGTATTGTGCAATATATCAAGAGGGGCGTTTGAATTTGATTTCGTATCAGAACGACTATTGGAAAGGAGGCTATTGGTAATTTCAAGCTGTGCCAACTTTATGTACCAAAATCGAAGGTGTCGGAGTGAAAATATATGTTGCATAGACAAAGAATCAACATGAACATAGGCGCTACTTATATTTTGTAAGTTTATGGTTTCTCTTAAACAACAGTTTAAAGATTTCCTTCCATGTTTTGTTAAACATATTTTGACTAGAGTTAGAAAATAAGGAGTTTTGAAGATAAACAGATTGTGAGAAAACTTAACGCTCAATTTGAGAAAATTTTAAAGTGTGAAAATCATCACGGGGTAAAATCTGTAAATAGCAGCAATGGAAACGTGTTGATATGCTTGAAGCACATTGCACAAAACTCTCAATTTCATTTAGAAAATGCATCTTGAAAGTGTTTGAATGAAAACCATCTCTAATTTGTTGATGCCCATAGAAATCACAGAAGTTTCAAGTTTCAGAGAGACAGAAAGACAGAAAGGGGGGAGGGAGATACAGAGCGAGAGTTTCAGAGGGAGATACACCGAGAGATAGATAGACAGAGTTTGAGAAAGAGATAGAGAGACAGAGAGAGATAGATAGACAGAGTTTCAGTAAGAGAGAGATAGAGAGAGATAGATAGACAGAGTTTCAGTAAGAGAGAGACAGACAGAGATAGATAGACAGTTGCAGAGAGAGAGAGAGAGGGGGAGAGACAGACAGACAGAATGATGTATCACACAAGCGTTTCTTGTTTGATAAGGTGAAGCCAACGTTCAAAACGAATATAAGACTCATTATGGCACTAACTATACAACCACAGTAACCATTGGTCCCGTTCCACGGACAGCAGTCACGGAGACCAGTGAGTGAGTTAATGCTTAACTCCGCTTGGGCAATATTTCAGCCATTATCGGCGGTGGATGCTGTAGACGGACAGTACAACCTTTCCATAGAGTAAAAACATCGCTCCAAAAGGTGCAACTTTTAACAATGAATTTAGTTGTCACAGAGAAAAGCTTTTCATCTATAGCTTTAATAAGAACAATGGGATGATTCGCGAGCATAACAGATCATGGTAGGCATGTTGCACAATAAAGTTACAAACTGTCATTGAAACTTGAAAAAATACACTACCTACAACTATTTTTCTTTCAGACTGTCATTTGTGATATCATTATACTACGAAGACGTAATGACTACTTATCCTAAAAAAATTTACTTGTAATATAAGGTATGACTGAAATTAAACTTCTAGTTTACAAGTAGGCCTATCCAAATTAAAATGACAATTTGTCAACATTCTGTTTTCATCCAAACAGAAATCCTTCTCCCCTCAAATGCATAATAAACATTAAGAAATGACCAATTCTCTTTGTTTTCATATATTTTTAAAAAAGTTGAATCACACATATACTTAAGGCCATTATTTGTTTATGCCCTGCCACGTCTCACTCACAACAACGTATAAGAGTGCTATCAACATGGCAACGGATATCGCTGCTTATTTCATTCAGTAAACTTTTCCTCATCACATCGTTACTTTCCTGCCTCCATTCATTAAACACTGGAGAGTTCACTCGGTGTAAGTACAGATATATACATAGCATCCATCTACGAAGGAAGTCATATTATGATTTACATGTTGATGTCATATACGATGTCGTGACGTAAGTTATTGTCTACGATGTTACGTTTCAAATTTAACAAATGTTTTTAAGTCATTAACTAGGTTTCAAATAGAATACTATATTGGTGACCATGTACCTTGTTTTCGAAACTTTTGCCAAAATACATCCCTCGCTTTCGCTCGGGGGAAACCAACTTTCAGGCAAACTCATCATAGTGTGACATGAGTATTATTTCTATCCTCTATGATATAAATTTAAAATTCTAACTTTCTCTTATTTGTCGTCAATCTTCTGATAACTTCCTATTTCAAAATGGATTGATAAGTACATATGGAATTTACATCAAATGACATCCACTTCAAAAATCAACTAAACAAGTCTGATAGCAGCGAAATATATAGATATACATATCAATGATTTTATTACATTCAAATCATAACGGTAGTGTCAAGTTATTTATACAAAAACTAAGTCAAACATTACAATTAACGATTGCATAAAAGACAGTAGATCACATGAAATATTCTATCATTTCGTTGTGTATGAGTGTATAAGCGTATTAATGGTCTCAGTGCCAAAGGCGGAGGAGTGCGCCGAGTTGGACCTGACAACGCTCTCGCTCTTGTGTCACTTGCGCCTCCTCTCTGTCGAGTCTTATCGTTAGGATTACGTTTAATGACCAGAGGGGAAAACAGAATTACATCTAGTCACGTGATTGCTTTATAAAGATTAAAACCAGTGAAACTCTGAAAGTCGAAGAAACCGATACGACGATGAGTTATTTTTAAAATTTATCCAGAACACGTATATTTTCCTAATCGGCTTCTTATAATCACGGATTTGGGGTTTAAGTTTTAATGACACGTTCGTAATGACTTCTTGCTAGGGAACTGGTAGTAAATTCTGATCCCTTCACGTTAACGCCAAACGTTGCTGTAACGTTCCCTCCCAGGCATTGTATGGCGCCAGTAGTGTGTCTAAAAGAAAGATTTTTCTACCGAAACCATTGACCCGGAACGTAAATAAGAGGTGTTGAAATGAAACATGTGCCTTGGAAATATGTATAATTTTCACAAGCCATATTGTAAAGAAATAAAGTGAGCGAAAGTTCCTGTTGCCACTGCCACAACCAAGAAGCTCTATCCCCGATGGACGCCTGATGTTATCTCACCCTTACCAAACCAGCAGACAGTTTTTATGCCAGTTTTATTACGCTCGGCTCGTATTCTCTCAGAGTAGTTTTATTTATTTTCATATAAAAAGCAACACATTAGGGCGTCTGGCATGGACGGGTCACGTGACCCAATGTTTGGGCGGGAGTACGCACGTGCTTAGTCTCGGATCGTGCCGTCTTAGAGCTCGCACATGTGTTTCTCAGATTCCATCAACACATTTCGCCAGGGAACTTTAGTTGCGCGACTAATTACGAACTTGTTATTTCTGCTTACTGGCAACAAGCAAGAGTTGCCATACCGAAACTAGCCGTCTGTGGAAGACGCAGTGGCGCTCCTCAGTTGCACAACGTACAACCAATCAAACACACCCGATGCAGCTCTGTCCTTTTGGGGTCCTTGATTAGCGGTCGCGGTGGGGTGCGCTTCTAATGCCCCGCGGGTCAGGCTGGAAGCGGACGAGTCCACTTAGGAAAGTAGGTACCCCAAGGCAAGCTGTCTAACTGGAGATCGCATCAAAGAAGCAGACTTACGCTGTTGGGAGGAGCTTCCGAGAGAGGGAAATAAACCATTCAAATTTCTCTCCACAAGGGCCTAATTTCACGTCTTCTCTGCCAACAGAGCTGCCATTCAGCGCCCTATTATTGCTATTATATGAAGCACTTGTGAAGTGATGAATGAAGTGCTTTGTATAATTATTATGAATGAAATATGTTTAAAACATGCCTGTTAACGACGAGACACTTAACTCGACGGTTTACTTCTGTTCTGTAATGCTTAGTGTTGGCTACTACACGGCTACATAACTGGGGTTATTATACTGCATCAAGTGACGGCGGCTGGATGATAGATTGATTATTAGCCTGGCAGACCGCATGTTGAGTAACAAACACAATGACTCTAATAGCATGTGATAACGTCATTAACCCCCTACCGGCTATCCTTTATATCAGATGCTTACACATAGGGGCCGGGCCATCTTCACCATCTTCAAAGTCCTCTTCGACATCTCCTATATCTTTCTTCATAATAATCCAGTGACGTGTTTCATTTTAGATTAAGAGGGAAACTTTACAGTTTCAAAACATTCTTCAGGAATGATATTTGAAGTACAAGGTTTAATTTGATGAGAAAAGCTAATTAATGGACTGATCGTGTTTTTTTAAGATCGTTTATTTACGTTTGTTCTCACGTTTGTTTGTGAACACTTCACATAACAAAACAACCAATTTATTCTAAAAAGTTACTTTGAAATGTAAGGATGCGAACAAGGGGGAAAAATGCATATTCCTACATTTTATCCATTACATTTTCAAAATGTCAAGCAATAAACCAAACGATTGCAATACTGAATACCAATAAACGTACTTATTTCTATAAAGACACACCTTCCACGCATAAGAATGCTTCTTATTGATGGCCCAACTATATGGAAAACAATACAGACGATTTATATTGATCATTTATTCCATTTCGATATTTTTTTCATAAAATACAATACAATTTTCACACTTGATATAAGATTCGTTTTCTGGTAAGCCATGTCGAGGTTGAGGATTTTCAAATATAAAAAGAAATTATTGAATTCTGATATCATTTGTTATAGAAAAATACCACAGATATAAGTGATTCGATACACGATTCTATTTGTTGGGAAGCGACGCATAACTTGAGGATTATACATTTTTTCAAAAATTGAATTTTGATATCATTTTCTATAAAAAAAATATATGATATTATAGACGCGATGCAAGATTTTTTGCTGACAAGCGACGAGGAGTGAGAGGATTTAAACTGGTATTGATATGAAATCAGTGTAGCATTAGGAAAGCGCAGGGAGGGTTATTTAGCAACTTGTCGCCTTCTTAAAAACCTTCACTCATCCCCGACAGAGAACCTGTACTGGTGCCAACCGTCGCGACCTGGACTTACGTAACGCCGCTAAGAGCAATGCAGTTTGTTAGAATCTCTACTGTATGTATTTTGGGCAAATCAATACAAAAATACTCCAAAAATGTATTTTTTGTCGTTGTTGTTCTCCCAAGCAGGTGCAGTTTTTGTCTGACGACTCCACCCAACCCTAAATATGCACATACACTGCGCCGTAGGCTTGATAAGAATACTTTATCTTCCTCTCTTAGGCAATTGCTTGTAGACTTTCTTTGTCAAGAAAAATATTTTAATCCCAAAATTTAAAAAAAATAAACCATGATAATCGGGAATGTTTATTTATGCTCTATAACTGTTTGATAATAAAGAATGTTTATTTATGCTCTATAACTGTTTGATAATAAAGAATGTTTATTTATGCTCTATAACTGTTTGATAATAAAGAATGTTTATTTATGCTCTATAACTGTTTGATAATAAAGAATGTTTATGTATGCTCTATAACTGTTTGATAATAAAGAATGTTTATGTATGCTCTATAACTGTTTGATAATAAAGAATGTTTATGTATGCTCTATATAACTGTTTGATAATAAAGAATGTGTATGTATGCTCTATATAACTGTTTGATAATAAAGAATGTTTATGTATGCTCTATAACTGTTTGATAATAAATGACCTTTACATTCTCTCATCTTTTGTAGCTAAAATCAGTCATGAAAATAACACTAAACCTGGACTAATTGTGTTTTTTAATACTAATGATATAAAAGATTTCAAAGAAGAAGTCATAAAGTAGTGTTTTGAGAAAGAATTGCAACATATTTTGTGGTAAATGTTTCTTGTAATTAGTTAGTCATGTTTTGTATCATTTGACATACATGTACATTGACATTGTAAAGTCTTTTTTTTTAGAAATATAACAAAGTCAAAATTATATTCAGGATATTAACAAACCTTTATAATTACAATGGTTTGCATCATCATGAATTTAAATCATTAGCTTCTTTCTGTGACACTGCCTTGCAGGGTGTTGTACGAACATTCAAGCCTCACGTAAAATACACTTTTGGACGAACCAAGGAGCTCACTGCCATAAAAGACCGATTGTTTAATTAACGTCTTGATATATGTACATCAAACTGAAAAATTATAAAAGTATAACGAATAGATCATAATTAAACATTTAATCGTATGTCATTCCCTATTAGAAACTCTTTATATAGAAGGATTATTTCTATTTGTTCTACAGAAAAGTGACGATCTGCAAAGCACTTAGATTGATAATCTGGATTACATAAAATGGCGCTTATCTGCACGAGATCTGATGCACGGTGGTCTCTCCTAACGAGTTGACCTCAAGGGTCATTTCCTCCACTTCATACTGGCCTTCAAGTGGCTCGCTGAGCTCTTACGAGGATGTTTAGTCTGGCAGATTGCAGGTTCTACCCCTATCTATCTGTCTGTATGTATATGTATGTATGTCTGGGTAATATCTGTTTACTCTACCAGCCCCTACATCAAATTGTTCCGCTTCATCCCATGTGGGCACTTCCAGAATGGGGCACAATGGTGCAGTGGTAGGCGTGCTGGCCTCGCACGCCCCGGGTTCGAATCCTCGTGGAGAAACTAAAAATTGTGACCTATATATTGTGTTGCGTCACTGGGTATGACACTTCGTCGACAAAGACGTTTAGTCTGGCAGATTGCAGCTTGTACCCCTATCAATCTGTCTGTATGTCTGTCCGCTTAATATCTGTTTACTTTACCAGCCCCTTCATCAATGATTCTTGTTTTAACCAATGTTTTTAATACAAGACAAATGTTATGGATAACAACTTCTTTATTGATTTCTCACGACGTTTCTGTGCCAATTCGTGAGAAATCAATAAAGAAGTTGTTATCCATAACATTTGTCTTGTAATACCACATCAACTTCTAAATGCCTTTGAAGAACTTCAATGTTATTACCCTACCAGAATGGAGCACAGTGGTGTAGTGGTTAGCGTGCCGGTCTCTGACCCACCGGGTTCGAATCCTGTGGAGAAACCAAAAATGTATGACCAATATCTCATATTGTGTTGCGTCTCTGGCTATGACACTTCATCCACATTGTACTCAGACTACCAAGCTGTTCAAGTGAGTACCTGGATACTGAATGTACGAATGAAGCGCTTAGTAGCTGCTGAAAGTCCAATTCCTCCAGGGGGATAATTTTGAGTGTGTGGAACAGTGCGCGATATTAAACTCCCAAATTATTATTAATAATATTGTATTTACTTTATTTGATTTATTGGGAAGTAAACATAGTGATTCAGTCGAGTCCCGGTTGGCGTGTTGGTTACCTGATGGTATGGACAGTGCCGGAGGTTTATTACCAGGAGATTTGAGAGTTTACCTTTCCAATATTATTATAGACAATGATGCATAATTTTAAATATTTCATAAAACGAAGGTAGAATGGTATTAACTCCTATATTCAATAGGGTTCTATGGGGTTTGTGGTATGTTTAGCACCTATTGTGTTAAATGAGTATTGGTGTCCTAACCATTTTTTCTTCTTAATGTGTAAGGTAACCCTGTGCTTACGTTTGAGGTAACTGTTAACTAAGTGATTCGTTGATGAGAACCATTAAACAATACCATGCTGAATGGATGCTGTATATGTGACAAACATCTAAGCACTGGTCATCCTTTCAAGATTTCTTTGTACATGTTTTACTATCTCTGACCTTATTTACTTAAAAACCATTAGGGAATCAAAAGTCAATATCTATGCATCATTTTGTTCATACATGAAGTATAGAATATCTTGATGCTAAAAATCTAGATAGTCCTTACTGTTTAACTCAGTTTATAATCATATTTTAAGTTGATTTGGTCTAGTTTTATGAATTAAACATGAATATTTTGCTTCATATGACTTTTCGTCATAATTTTCAGCTTTTGCTAAGATTATTTCAATTCTTCATTTAATTGTTAGAAACTACATATGTTCATCAATTGTTGATTGTAATATGTGTTGTTGCGTGCACCATGATATCTCATGATATGATATGTTTGCTTTTAATATAAAACAATCAATCAATCTTTTTTAATGTATCTCAAAGCAGAACATCTATAAAATGAGGTTACATGTTTAGAGGAGCGTAAATTATAGATAAATAAATTAAGAACCATAAGACATAAAAAAGTGTCCACAATCACACAATCACACTGCCATATACATGATAAAAGAATGAAAATTATGACAGAGACATATTGGGAGGATTTATTATCATTAAAAGCTTGCTGGAAGCAAATGAAGTAAATGCAATAGCAAACGTCACTCGTGTTTATATCAAGGTACTTAGTAAGACGAGAGATCATTGAAACAGTGCTTCATTATGTTCATTACGATTGATTCAGGGACACTGTTTTTTAATTTCACTTTTAATCAATAAGCATCTTCTACTCTGATTTCAATTATCCATTTACTTTCATACATATGTTTATATATTCATAAAACGTTAATTGTCCAGGTGTATGGTCCAACTTCGTCTAATGAATACCAAATAAAGACATAATAACCAAATAAAGACATATTGCCAGAATTTTCTCCCGGTATATATGATATAGATCTCTTCATATTTGTTTGCTTTTCACTACAATATTTCCCATGATATTTTGCTGATCATATATTTCTATTCATGTGTGAAATGATATTTGTGTAAACTCCTTTCATTTGTTAATCATCTTATTGCAATTCATTCATTCATTCATTCATTCATTCATTCATTCATTCATTCATTCATTCATTCGTTCGTTCGTTCGTTCGTTCGTTCGTTCGTTCGTTCGTTTGTTCGTTCGTTCGTTCGTTCGTTCATTCATTTTCAATGACATTTCGGACTTTCCATAAATGTCAAGATACTCAATTTGCACAAAACGTTCATTCATTAAATCGATGTCTGTATTTTGTCTTAACTTTTGAAGTCCATTCTTGGCTTTTTTTTCACATTATTATGTTTTATTCTCTCTCCTTGCATCAAATAATACATATAGTTACATACATATATTCATAAGTTAAATAACTTGTTATGTAAGAAGACACGATTGAACGGGGTAACTTTAAGAAAACTGAGAACCACACGACGTAGGCAAGGCAACGAATATATTATTTGTAAAGGTAACATAAGTTAAATAAACGCTCTTATCGAAATTGAAATATTTTTTTACAAAAGTGACATGGTTTCTATTTATCCCTCATCTTACGAAAATATATGTATATCTTTGTTTCAAATTTAGGCATTTGTATCAATTAACTGTATATCAAGATATAGCTAGCAATGTCAACTTTTAAATTTTAATTTTCAATTAAAGTGAAACATATTATTCATCATTAAAATGTACATATACGTATGAGTTACTGAACCTCCTTCCATCATATAGCAAGTTCATTTATCTTTATAGTTTAATTCATTTCTTGTTTTCCCCAGTGCATCAAATGTATATGTAAGTGCTTGATATTGTATATTATTAACTGCATTTCACACAACAAAAACATTTAAAAATCATACACATTGATAACATTTCACGTGGTATATACACTTGCACACGTTTACGTATATGAGCGGGAAATTACATATGTAAAATCTATGTGTTTAATTAAATTTAAAATAATTTAAAGGCCAATATCTACATTCATTATTCACAGATTTCGACAAATAACGTTGTTTCATATTTAACCTTTCTACTAACTAACAGTTGAAAATTACATATGCATAATCTATGTGTTTATAACTAATTTAGAGCCCAATATATACATTCATTATTCATAGATTTCCACAAATAAGAACAAATAACGTTTTTTATATATTTAAACATTAACACCAGTTGAAATGTCTATAGAATCAAAGTATATTCCATTTTCTAAGCACGATTTCCCAATGTTGATATCAAAGTTATTTCATAATGCAGCTACAGTTTATTTGTATATTCAATTTCAAAGACTTGTTTACAGTAGGGAAGGAAGTTAAATTGACCCACTAGTGACTTTGCTTTGAAGTAATTGACATTTTTTAATTGGACATCCCTTTTTGCTAGCCATGCATTTGTTGGTGAGAACCTCTCATATTTTGTTAGTCTTTTCATTTAATTGTATTGTAATAACCATGACATGCAGTTCTAGTTTTCCCTTTTAGGAAACCTTGTTCAGTTATTTCATTAATGAAGAAGTTAAATCATATTTAAATCATAAGTTTGAAAAAAGTTATAGGACATGTGATTATCAGTATAGAATACGAGGACATAGTGGACTTTAGGGAATTAAATTATATCATTTGATTAAAAGATGTTATATGTGATAGTTACACCAAATACTCTTATCAATGAAAGTGACATAAAATTCATAGGATGAATATGCTTTTAAAAACACATTTTAACAAATCATAATTATAAGTCGTGTTTAATTACTATAATGAAAAAAATAATCTGTCATATAATGTCAAAGATGAATACCATTTCAGGGCCATGTTCACAGCTATCTTACAAAAAAACGATTATTTATAAATAAAACACATCTTCACGAACATCCTTAAATAATTCATGCCACTTTTTACATCAAGTATACTAAACAATGGGTAAACATCTATTCGTAAAAAGAATAAGCGTTTAATTCTACCTGCAAATGGTTACTTGGTCTCTGAAGAACGAAATATATCTATGATCATCCTGAAACATAATTTAGTGTATGTCACTTATAAACAACCCTTTATAAAACATGTAGTAAGTAACCTTTTAAATATCTTTCTTCAGAGATATGTTCCTCCTACAATTATATTCCTTCAGTATAACAATGACAATTGACTGATTAACCGGTCATAATCTTAATGATAGATGTGTAATTTGTTTGTACTCGTTACAAAAATAAGCAAAAGGTAAATAAATTTATCGTATAGGTAGCCATACATCGGGGAAAATGTAGACAGATATATCTTTAGGATAAATAACCCTAACTCAGATAATTGATGTCATTGGATGGACACAACAATCTTTAAAAAAATGAAAAATGAACAACATGCTTGTGTTACAAAATTGACATGTTGCTTATGTTATTGTGAGGAGTATATAAGCATTTCACTTTATATTTCTATGAATTACAATGCCTATATATGTTTTCAAAGTCCAAGCCTTAGCAGTAGCACGTTTTTAGGGGGAATATAAGGTGATGTCAGGAAAATGAAAATAAATGGTTCCAATTGAAAGACAATGTATTTAAAGTAAATGGAGCAGTATTAATTCAAATATATAACGTAAAGTTTAGCCATGCGATTCCTTTTTCTTACATAAAATGAATTAAAGGTGTTCACACAAAATGGCCGCTAATGGATTTTATGTAAATCTTCATACTTTGTCCTCTGACTATGGATGATTAGCTTGTGTAATGAGATTTTTGACACTGTCAAAATAATACATTTAGCATTAACTTACAATTATTAGTGAAAATTTTAAAATATAACATTATCAAAAAACATGCTACTGCCCCTTTAAATATTTATGTTTATTCCTGAGGTGCATGTCTTTTATGAAGACTAAAATTGCCATTGTAGTACCTACAGCTCTCTGGTTAGCTTAAATAATGTAGAGAACAAACAGTTAAAGTTGAAATAAAGTACATATTTTAATGAAAGTTTAAAGCATATAATATATTTAATTAAATTGAGGGATATAAAATAATATTAATCTATGGAATTTATATTGCAATTGTTTATTATTATGGTTAAATATGTATTTTTTAAAATTCTATTGAAAATGGTTTTTTTTATTGGTTTTTTTTTTAAATTTATTTTTGAGGTACATGTTATATATATATGCTACTGCTTTCAGAGAAATGGAAAATTCAATAACATATTATCTGCGATATAATTTTTTTCTGACATATTATCTTATAATAAAAATTCTTTATATTCCTATTTCTTTGCATAGGACCTGCATAAAGCAAAAGTCAAATAGTAAGGCTAAGCCATATTGTTTTTCTCTTGTCACATACTTTATACTTATCCAACTCAATGTAGAACAACTTTATAAGTATATATAAGTATAAACTGAATTTGATACATCATATTGGCGAAGCTGTAGTAAATGTTTACAAATTCATAAACTAAATGTAAACCTATCAAAAGTATGACATTGAAAGATGGAGAGAAAGTTCAGTTCTATTTATGCATGGAAGGGGCTTATTGCATAATAGAAAATTGCCATCAACGGGAGGTAACTCGTCTTCAAAACAGCTTCATAAATTGTGAACATGCTAAATAAAACTGAGTTCAAACCTCCCTCTACGTAAAAGGTTTTTCATTTCAAATTGATGAATGAAGACTTGACAGAATTACATTTGACTAATAATTGTCAACAAATTAATTGATAAATGAGTTTTGAGAAATGTCAGATAAAACTTGATAACTTTAAAATTGTCCATTTGTAAAATGATGAAGCATTCCTGTAAAAATATTGAAAATTTAAATTGAACATTAATCAGAAATTAAAACCTCGAATTGAATTTAGGTGCATATAATTCTAATCGTGATATAACAAATATAACAAATATAAAAGTGATTATTGAAATGAAGAAAATAAATGCTTAAAATTCATATTTGGAAATTGGTGAGCAAATAAGTAAAGAGCATTTTTCATAAACAGTTACTAGTATTCTATTTTCCCATGGATAAAATATATTCGGATTGATATATGCACATGGTTGATATATCTAATATATACATTATGAAGTATCTCTGGGGTGTAAAATATACAAATCTGCTGTTATATAGCCTGAGGCTTTGTATACATTTTTCCAGGTTCCTTGTGTATAAAGTTTGGTAAGACCATTTTTTACCAATCAAAGACTCAAACAAATTAGTATGTATAAATCAATGCTTTCTAACTGTTTTCTTTGTTTTAGTTTTTTAAGCGAAAGAAATATCAAAAGAATTTACTCATTTCCGGCTGCAGAAAACCAGACAGAATGAGATGTAGGACTGTCTCGTGCCTTGTGACCTGACATGGTGACCTTGACCCGAGATGACCTGGAGGGTCAGGCTGCTGTAATGTCGTGTCCGTACATCGCCTCTGCTCGGCCTCAGAACGAGGCTATGGCAGTCGGTGAAGCGTGAAGCGGTAATCACTTGCACACGGAGGAAGTCAACACTTCAAAAGGGGTCTATTACCTATTTGGTAGACTCTCTTTAGTAGTATCTGTAGTTATTAAATAAGTAAATTCTTTTCTTACAGACATAACAATAAACAAAGCTTATTGAGGTGTTCACCAAGTACAAAGAAAGAAACAGAAGTTAGTTTCAGTCCAAAATTTGATTTGGATAGAACTTTACCGTAGAATTGAACAGTATCGAGGTTTTTCATTGTGTGTACAGTTTATACTTGCATGCTCTGTATCACTAAGTCTGATAAATACAAATGGACAGTTAACACAATGCAAAAACGTTCATAGCAAAGGGTGAGCTTTGGAAGTCCTTGCACAATGGTAACTGACGTCCCTATTTTACTCCAACACGGCATTCCATGAACTAGGATTATAAACACACTGAGTAAAAATTTGATTATCAAGTTTAAAATTATTTATCAGTGTTGAAATACATGATATAACGATTTATGAAGGAGGAAATGGTACACAATATAAAGTTCAAGCAAACTGTTCAACATGGAAACACATGGACAATGCAGTAAGGTGACCAGTTCGCTTGCACTCCCTAGGTATAAATAAACATTATGTATACACCTCACAAAAAGTGCTGTGGAAATGTTTCATCTTGTTTGTATATCTAGGTAGATATAAAGGTCAGGAGAACATCCGGAACTATTTACTAACCAAACAGCCGGGGGAGCGAAACAGCTGAAGATCGGAAGTATTCGGACATTGATGGGAACAATTTCTTCAAGTGTAACGCGATCCAAACCTGGTCAGCGCTCGGCTCAGAACGCGGCCCGCGGCTAGAGCAGTGTTAAACCATATGTCTGACACAGAAACGGTGCACACATACGAGTAACTCAGAATGCTAATAATTTGGGCAATGACTTATAATCTCGCAAGCAGATGAAGTGTCGGACATTATGGATGAGGCCTTTGATGTCTACATGCCACATAGACAAGCTTTTACCCTGTCCGTTATAATATTCGTCCAAAAAAAAAGAAAGTGGAAATGGGCGGAGATCTCGGAAACGATTTTCCTGAATATTTTGAATTTCCTCACAAACGTGTTAATTGAGTATTTTATGTGAAGCGTATGTTACGACTGTCAACATTGTGTTTTATTGCTAACACGATATATATGTCATGTGGTAAAGAAGCTAACATCTGCTCCTATGTGTCAGGCTTATCTGTGCTGGTCAAAACAATTACGTTTTTACTGTTGTATATGATAAAATCCCCGCTACCCTATCAAACATTTGATAAAAGAGTTTAGTTGATTGATGATATGTTAAATTGCTTTAAAGGAAGGGCCACGAAATAGAATTGGCTTTTTTAGCATTTTCATTTACCGGTACATTTTTCACTGTTTTGTTCAGTAAGTTGCTACTAACGTTAAAATCATAACGTTAGGAAAATGATAAATCAGATTATCGTGATTTGTTTATAGAATACAAAGGTTTCTGCATTAAGCATTCTTAACAAATAGGGTTAACTTTTTAGGATATTAACATTATATACACTTACATTACTCAATGACATTTAGAAAACATGTTTCCAATGGACATTTGAGTTGAGTTGAGAGTTTAAAATCGTATCCTTTATCTTTATTAACGACAGGTATTGTTTAAAGGTATTTTCACATCCACTCTGAACCAAGAATCAGACCCGTGTTTGTATACTTATGTTGTTGATTAAGGCTACAATATTCCGATTAGGGTACTTGAATGCGAGCACTCGATGAATTGTCCTTATCTCTCCAAATTCTTCCACCTTTCAGTCTCTAGAAGTGCCAATCAAACAGATCTACGCAAGGTAAATTGTATCAGTAACAAGAAGCACGTATAACCTCTAACAATATTCAGCGTTCGTTGTTGCGATAATGCCGAGACTTACCACGTTATTTGGGATCCACAGGTATTAGAGATACATACCATTAGTTAGTGATCAAAAGTTACCTTTTTATTATTGATCACACTATTTGCAATAGTTCAAATTCTTGTACATTATTCGGGTCGACTCCCTTGCGGGACCCCAAGCCATACCCTCCAACAAGGGATATTTTGAGTGTAATCACATAATTGGTTGCATACGAATTTTGATGAGGCGAAATGCCGGCGAGTTGGTAAGATCTTGGCACGCTCATGCATTCCTAGCGATGTTGCCTGACTGAGGGTATGGGTTCGAATCCATCTAGAGACTCGACCCGAAAAAGTACAAGAATTTAAGAACTATTGTCTTAGTGTGGTCCTAATATGACAATGTCGGATCAATAATTAGAGTAGTAGTAAATAGAGTGTTTCCTAAATATACCTATATGTTGAGATTTGACAAATTAAAAATGCATTGTAATCAAGCTCCAACGAGCAATTACCATTGTAAGTATTCGCGTATGGGACATCTTCGTTAAAATAAGTGAATTACAAAGGTAAAACTTATTTTCTTCCAAATTCAACCAATCGACTTTTATTCGTTAAGGAGCAGAAGCTGTGTCCGATTAACAATATTTTAGTAGAAAACACAAGAAATCTTAGAATTCCGATAGTATGGTTATGCAGTTAAAGGCAAGACTACAAGTGGGGTCAAGCGTCCACTAACATAACAAACGAGATAACGCACCCTCTGTCAACAGAGAAGAATAGAAGATAATTTGACCAAACATCTCTTCTCGTCTCAGATATTCTAGCCTATCTTACCAAAGCAAACACAAGAAACGCGCAATATCCAGGTAACTTGAGCAAGGATTAATACACGGCTCAGGTGCCAAACGTATCACATATAATTACCACCCTTAGCTGAAAACCAGCTCGCATCATCAGTATTGTGCCAGGATTACGGAGCCACATCTCGGATGTTGGAAATCACCCGGGCGAGTCCACTACCCCCAACTTTCCGCCCTCAGTCGACCCCAGGGGTGAGAGTCGGGGAGAGGTGTGGGAACCAACCGCAGGGGGTGGTAATTTAATACTTGGAGGTTTTGTTTATTATATAAACGGACAAATTTTGACCATCTTGACGCCAGTTCCCACGCTTCGGTGTTGTTTTGAGGAGATTCTTTAAAGTGGGGGCGTGGCTCTGATAAAAGGGGCGGGGCCAAAGGACGGCTCTATAGTAACGGATTTATCGCCTTACAGCGTGACCCAGAGTCGAGGTCAAGGGGAGGATGTTTACAGTTACTGACCAATAGACTGACCCTTGACCTTTGTCCTACATCCTCAGGTCACACCACTGACAAACTGACCAGGGTCATTTCAGGACACGGCGCTCTTGAGCCACTTTATCTGTAATGGCCTGACACGGGCCTATAAAGGTTAAATATTATCTCTTCACTATCGGAGTTTGTTTGAAGATGGCTGTTCGCTAAATACTTGGGCTACTGGGGGCTATTCAGAAGTCGTTTACTGCGAAGATTGCTATCAGCGTGACCCGGCCCTCTTTTATTCTTTTTTACCTGAATGGACGCCTATAAACTGTTGATGTAAACTTACCTCGGAATTCAATGTCACGCCCTTGCCGGACATCAAACAAGTGGTTTGACCGGGAGTCTCTGTACAGCTCTGTTTGGAACATAAATCAACTCAATTTAAGTCTTCTTTATCTCTACATTTAGTCTCAATTATAACTTATCGGTCCACAGATTTGTTAAATCCGTTCAGAGATTTGTTTTGCTTTGTGTTTTATTTGATCTCGAGGAAGTGTGCGATTCTTGCGCGGCAAACTGACAAAGAGGTAGATGAAATAATTGATGGAATAAGTTTGAAAGGATTAGGATTCCAAAGAATCAAGTGAAATCAAACGGGTTACGCGAAATTGACAAGAGAAATCTGCACCTGTTCGAGACATATATTATGTCATGATGACATTTCGGACGATTCAATATTTGGCATGATATTTTGGCATGACATTCATTTCTAACATGGCAATTCAAACATGTATTGGCATTTTTACTCAAAAGAAGTAGTCGCATATCAACATCGAATTAACTTGAAGTTGTGATGAATTGCTAGTCGTTCGACTCATTGGTAAAGAACATATTCTAGTGAAAACTATCTGTGATGTTGGGGTACAGTAGTCTTAACATACAGTATATTGTTCACTATAGTCCCCTAGACCTAAACATACCTTAAATCCCTGAATAACCACCGGCGATCTTTAATTTCGAACACCGATTTGACCCGGCGATTATTCAAGACAGTCGACTTTTCTTTTCGAAGCCATAGTAACTAAACTAGTGTAATTGGTAAAGTATGGAGTTTAAGTAAGAAAACAATGTTGTCTATATATAATGCACTTTATTCGACATAAATTCGTTGATGCGTCATTGCTCTAGAACGATTCAAAACAGCCAAAAGTGCCCGATTTCTCTGTGCTATCTCGCCTAGTTAAGGAGATTCCAAATCGATGATTTGTTTAAAAACATGAAAAGATAATGTTTCAATATTTTGCATGGGACTAAGTTGACTCCTGGAAAAATGCTAAAACTATGTTTTAGTCGTATAAATCTGCTGTAGATTAAACTATTTTGTGATCTGTATGGTAGCATTTCAAACGGGGCGATGATTCAAGTAAGGCGATTGTTTATTTCAACGAGACATAATGATCTTTTCGCAAACTTTTGGAGTCAGTTAATCTTGAGAAAGAATTGACTTGATGCTTTTTTTATGTAATGAAGTATCTTTTTAATGTATATCTAAGTTTTGAGCACCTTTATAGAGAATTTATCATTATATTATGTATCCCGATACGCATCCTACGATACGATATATTGTGGCCTATGTATCACGATACGATAATGTATTGCCGTATCGTTACGTATACACCTCTAGAATCGAGATCAGAGTATGAGGAAGAATTGTATGGATTTTTCAACTTCTTTATTGCAAGAGTGCGAAGTTTCGGTGAAGATACTAACACCGTTTAAAAACCAAAAAAAGTTAAGCACCCCCCTGATTTTTCACAGAGGGGTGTACTTCGTTGAAGTATGCTATGAGACTGAGAAAAGAAGCTAAGCAAAACCAATTTTTGTTGAGAGAACAATCATTTGGTCATTTGCAAGAGAAGTTTTGTAATCGTGTGGGCACTTAAAGTGCATGAAAAAAGAGGGAAATGGACATGTAATTTCATTCAAAACACATGGATGTTTATTGTCACTACAAGCTCTTGGCGTGTGCCACCCGATCAAAGCAGCTTAAATAAAGTGAATCAGTGTTTCAAGAATCACCAAACAGTAGTAACGTGTGGTGCCATATCAGGCCACAGACTACAATTATTTTACAGTAGTTTTATCATCATTGCCTTCTAATACAGCCTTTTCCCTATATTGCGTTGGGCATTCAGCTTTTGCACATTGACTAACCTGCCATAGACCACTTTTCAGTAAATAAATGAGCACACCTTTTGCGGCATCGAAGGCCGGTAGAGAGTGTCAACAAATATGACCCCTTCGTCAAGGCCGTTCAGCATGACCTGACCTTCAACTTGGGTTCACTTTGCCTGCTCACACAGACACTTTAACAGTAATTCCAAGACCCAGAACAATCTACACACATACTAGAGAGTCAGACCTTTCTTTTGCACCATCACATGTCACAATAAAGTGTCTACAAGTATTTTTTTTTTTTAAATCCACTAGGGACTACTTTGTCTCTGAATTGCTTCCGGGTTGTGGGCTGTGTCCTATCACGTGCGCGAATAACTGCAGCCACTCTTCTTGGTATACTCCTAACCAGGTTCTTTAATTCTTCCATCGGTATCTGCTGTCACTTATCGTGAAGAGTGGTCTCCAGTTCCCTCAGGTTTTGTACAGGAGGACTCCTACTTGTATCCAACGCCCCAAAATGTCCCAAACATGCTCGATTGGGTTCAAATCAGTTGACATTGCTGGCCATGGAATTCGTGATACACCATTATTTTTGTTGGTTTACAGCAAGTGAACGATGGGGTCTGGCATTGTCGTCCATGAACAAGGGTCTTGGGGCAAGTCTGTGATCATCGAAATGATCAATAATTACAGGATCCAGAACCTTCTGAATGTATAGCGAACGCCTGTGAGTGAATCCTGTATAGTCACCAAATCGAGTCTACATGCAGTTGTAGGATAGCCTCCCCAAACCATCACGGATCCCCCGCAATATGGTACCCTCGGTCCTCCATACGCGGGCTTGGCCATCAACAGCATACAGGAGGAAACGACTTTCGTCGGTCCAGTGTACTCTTCTCCATGATATCAGGTTCAACCTCTGCCTGTCCACACACCATAACCTACGCTCACGTCTGTGGTGATTTGTGAGCATTAGACGCCTGATGGCCCTTCTGGCCCTTAATTCAGCAGCTTTGAGGCGATTTCTCAAGAGTTTGGTTGCTCTTCGGACAAATGCATCACGAAAAACAAAAACATTCTCCCAGTTCTCCGCTGTCCAGTGTCTTGTGGTACCCTTCAGTGCCTTCTGGAGATGCACCAATAAATTACTTTCTCTCGGGGTTTTTTAATGGTTTTTTTGGGGGGTTTTTTTTTGGTTTTTTTTTTATCTAAGTTTGACAGGTTTTTTTGCATAACTTTTTTTGAAAATGTTAAATTGAATATTCATTAAAGAGCTTTTGTATAATATAAGCCTACCATAGACATGGTTTAAACTAAACAATTTTTGGATATTGGGTCTTCATCAATCGAGTATCACTCGACTAATATTGCAATATGTTTTTCAAGGTGAAGGCTTATGCTAAGAAGCAAAGACCTAATTTAATGTCCCGTTTATATATCAAACTCTCCTTGGTACGTATTTGCATTGTTATCCTTATACAGCTGAATAATTACCGCTAAAGGAAAGTGTTCTGAAATAACTCTGTTTGGCAAAATCAAGTTAAAACACATCAATCATTTTGTCAGGGGTACTGAAAGAATTGTAAGCTTAATTTTGGTCATTTCCTATAGAGTAAGAATGATGACTAGTCTAATGCTTCCAAATAACTTTTCGACGATCATGTAGAAAGTGTTTTATAACGCTGGCTCTTGCTTGATGTAAAATTATAGTTATTCGGTTCGTATAAGTAAATTGACACACTTGCTTAGGTGTAATTTTTACAAAACCGAGTCATTACTTGACATCGCCAGGACAATTAATTTGACCACTAAACTTGAACACCGTAGAAACGTGTACGCCAGGAAATCGTTACGCAAGGAAATGAACGAGTTTCTTTGCTAATCTTTTACATGGATCGCAGGTGATGTCGTAAGCTTTTAAAAAGGTGAATAATAGGAATTTGTCACGAAATGCAAATTGGTATTTTCCTGAAAGTTGTTCATGTATGCTTTTATTTAGTTTAGTAACTTTGACACTCTTAATTTTTTTTAAAGTAAAGTGACTTTTTGCTTAGGTGTGTAAGTATTTTTTTTATTTTTTTTTGCATCTTTAATGTAAAAATGAAAAATCTTCTTGAAATGCTCTTGGTTTTAAGCGAAATTTTACAAATATTTCTATATTAAGTAGAATACTTTGAACTGACATTCGAACGTGGGAGCTTTGTGTAGTTCGAGACGGGTACTACTGCAAATCGAAGTCATTTGGTTTCAGTTATAATACTCGAAAAATGTATGCAGTATTAGTTGATTTCGAAAAACATATTCATATTCGTTTATTTTCTTTAATAGTCTTTAAACTTTAGCAGGTTCTGTAATTATTTCAAGAACTCGCAATCAATTATCAAAATTTTTTGGTTTACAACTGACGCAGGCGCGAAGGTTGATTTTTCATTTCATTGAACGCATGCACAAACTTTATGGCAATATGGAAATTATTAGTTTTAGTTTCAAAGGCACAGGCGTTAACCAATATTTGTAGGAGAGTTGAACTAAAACATTGGCAATATTCCGATCTAGCATACACCCTTAAACATCAGACGTTATTGTTAAAGAAACAACAATGCTTATACCGTTACTTTTCAAATTGGTGGAGTTTTTGAAGTTATAAATATACCTTAAAAAGGACTAATTCATCCTTCGTTCTTATCTAAAAGACCGGGTATATGCAAAATATGCACACATTCCTAGTTCAGTCGTTTTCAAACATCAACATTTCCCACCATGTGCATAACTGACTCGTACTTTTCGTATACCTTGGTTTATTATAGCAGTCTTTTTTATCATTGATTGCATGTCAATTGTTAAGAATGCAAATTATTTTATTACATCAATAAAAAGCTTAAGTGAGTGGACAAATACTCCTATAACGAAAGACAACCAATTTGAGCGCGACAATTAGTAGTATAGTGCGTTTAATATCCCTGTGTAATATCCGCTTTTTCACCAAAACTGACTAATTTGCTAGTAGGAGAAAATCAGGTCAGGCCCACACTATTTATTCGTTGATCAGATGTTGATATTTGATCTTAATCGATTGGGATTTGTAACTGAACGAAGCGTTACTAAAATATGTTCTGTGTTGCTTGTTTTCATAGACGGTTGGGAATGTTAAAAAGAAAGAGACTTGAATTGTCGAAAACAATCTTGAGAGAGGCAGATACGGCGAACACGTTTTAAGCAATGTAGTGTTGTATCGTCGACCCAAGCTTTTTTTTCCTATTTTTTTGTGCTGTGTTGTTTCGAGTAATATTCAAATTGCATCAAGTAAAGAGATTCGTCGTTACAACTAAAAATTAAAGCAGTTCTCATTTGAACGAACATTTCAAGATTTTATGTGTCAGCAAAGCTTATAAGTTCTAATATACAGATCAGAGTCTGTTCTTGTTTTACATTTTAAAGCTGCCTATTTCTAATAAAACTTCTCAAAACGTTGTCCTTGGTTATTACTAATTAGCTTTGTATAAATGTATAGGATTTACATAAATTCATGTGTATGTCAGAGGAGTCGATCTTCAAACTGGAATGCAAATAAGGAATCGTATATGAAGATGGAAGACCTTGAAAATTAAATTTATATATTTTTGTTGTCAGTTTATATTTGCCTTGTTGACATTTTTTAATTGAGAACGAAAGTGTTCGAAGTGGATGAAGCGTCATAAAATATCAGAAAAGTTCCCATTAGGCTCACTTCGAGACTAAAATCGATAACTTGCATATTGAGGGCATTTTCAGAACCAATTTTTCTCATTCTAATAGTGATGAAGTGTGATATCAGTCAGCATCCATATACAGTACCTGGACGAAAGTATCATTTAATGAGTCCTCATTCAAAAACTAACTCACGGGAGGAAAATTTAAGAAAGAAAATTAAGAAAGCGTAGCTTTGTGTAACAAAATGATACATAATGATTTTTTCACAATTAATGAAAATTTCTCTAATGATGACTCACTTTTAGCCAAGTACTATAGCTCTCTTGAGAACAAAAAACACAACATATCTATTGTGATATTGTTTAATGATAACAAAGTTTGGAGACAGCAGAAAGCAATATTCGGAAGTGATGTGTTCAACAGTACAAACAGCAGCTGAGTGCCAATTGGGGCCAACAATCAATTATCTTCAGCCCTGATTGAGCATATTATATCAGCAAGAACAAGCAAATATGAAGATCAGTTGAAGTGCCAAGCATTACAGTGAGCCACAGACAAAATTCCATGTTTTAAAAAAACTCAATTCTAAGTACAAGTCAAAAATAAAATACATTTCCATGTAGATTGACCTTTACCATATTAAAGATATTGAGAGAATCTTACTTTTAATTGTTTTTTCCCAAACAAAATAAAATAAAAAGAGGCATTTTCTTCCTCAAAAGCATTTGGTCAAGAGTGAAATGATGAAGAAACATGAAATAAAGTATTAAGCAAAAGATATGTGCACATAAATGCATAATGAAACTATATACAAGTCTATTGCTCTGACTGATTATAATGAAATAGTTGAACACAAGTATAAACTATACTACTCAAAAGAATTTAAGGAACGATCAAGTAGCCTTTATCATTTGCACCAACTTTAAATGTCTGCAGTTTGGGGTTTTAAGTTTTGTTCATACCTACCTGACTTTGGGTTACTCATTTAAATAGCTAACATTTTAGGGGGGAGGGATTTGATCAAATCAAAATTTTGGAATTTTAAATAATTTTTTTTTAGGAAAATGTCAACATTAAGGTTCACACTACCAGGGATATCTTGTCCAAAGCGATAAAGTAAACCAAGACAAACTGCTTTGTTTGACATCAAAGCTCAATACAGATACTGCATCATTTCTCATTTTATATTCCAGAATGGGTCAGTAAGAGAGTGCTAATTTAATCAAATAACTACCCTTAACCACGCGGTAATGTTTTAATTATAAATTGGGCAATATACAATGTTCCTTAGATTTTTTGGGGTAGTATATGAACATGACTGACAATCAGATAAATGCATATAGGTATACTCCAGTTTGCTGCATGTGAAGACACCATAGATGTATAGCAGACAAAAAACACTACCACACAAACGGTCTAATCATTATGAAGAAGTTTCATACTCAAAGTAAACAGAAAATCTTAAAAGAAATTACAAATGTCATGTGCGTATTCATCATGCATATCTATGTGTTGTAAATTGTGAGCAAACTTTGTGTAAAATGCATATCAATCTCATTGTTGGTTGGAAGTTGTATTTTATTGGCTACAACTAATTGACGAGTGGTGACGAGTTCTCAGAGCGAATTAGTGGGACATGTATAAACAACCTGTTAGGACAATAGAACATCAGTTGTTTGCATACTAGTCATTTCTTTTACTTGTATCTTCAACTTTGTTTGTATTGATCCAAAATCAGTTCATGTCCTCTTTATGTTGACTATGATTTACCATGAATGTCATCCTGTCTCAGAGTACGAACGTTACGCTAACTCCACTAATCTGTACCCTGGGCTCAGCTAGATTCGCTCGCTCGGGGTGACTTAGGAAATGGCCAATCACATCGTTTTCTCGATGAAATTTTATCGAGAAGGTGATTTGATTGGCTATATCCCATGTCGGGCCGTGCGAGCGAATCTAGCTTCTGAACCCAGGGTACAGATTATTGGAGTTAGCGTAACGTTTGTACCCTGAGACAGGATGCATGAATGTATGAAAGACCAAGCACTGTCAAACACAATGTCACTGTCTAATGTTACAAGGATTGTATATCACTGGCATGGCAAGGATACAAAACATTGGTCATAATAGCACTGTTCATCACTACAATGATCTTGTAACTTCTATACCACACCATTCCTTCTCCACAACTACCCAACAGTCATACTTCAATCTGAACCCACAACCTGTTATACAGTTCCTTAAGCTTGCATACTATGAGAAATTGATCTATAACTTTATGTGTTAGGGGCTTAAGACTAACATTCCAGATTCAAAAATGCTTCATGTTGCTGTTGAACTAACTTTGGTCCCTTCTTCTCTAGAGGGAATAGTTTGGTATTGTCTACCTGCTAAGATACTATATAGTAGTACAAGTCCACAGGTAAACAATTGTAGGGATATTTGCATATCAATGACTTTTCCTCAAAATTTGCAAAATTCAGTCTAGATAAAATAGGTACCTAGCTTGCTGCTAGTTCACCCGTCAATACTCTAACTGGGACTCGGTGATTGAAAGACACCTTAACATCCATAACTTTGAACAGATATCACTTACATATAATCACAACTTTGGTACCTTGACAAAATTTCAAACTTTAACGCCTAGATAACCTTTGATGCCTAAATATCACAATGACTTACAACTATCACAGCAGCAACAGAACATCCGAATCTAGACATAGGATTTTAGTCGAAAAACTGTGTTGTTGTATGGTTGGATTCATGATCAATGTATCTTCTAATGTTATTTCAATGGTATGACATATGAAGCAAAATCCTTAACCTCAAAGTACCAACCCCTTTATCTGTAGCTGATAAGCATTAGCAGTATACAGTGCATACTATTCAAGCATCCGTACTTAAAGTGCTAACTAAATTGTTGCTGTTTTTGCACTCTCATTACATATGGTTTTTGTTCTGCACCCCTTTTCACCAATGTGCAAACCCAGTGCCTTAATGCTGATAGAATTCTTGTAAATAACACCACTATTATCAAGGAGACAACTGCCACCATATTTTGACAACCTATAGTGTGTCTGGTATTGTCAAATCAAATGTATCTGTTTCTTCAAGTTCAAACACCACTTCTTTTCTCATTGAAACACTTGTTGGTGTCCATGTCCGTATATTCTAATGCTCAGAATATTGTTAGACCTCCTGTCTAGTAGGATACTAGACCACGTTCTGGGGATGTAGACATTGACCGTGACCGTGACCGTGACCTTGACCTGGACCGTGACCTTGATCGTGACATTGATCTGAAAGTAATTTGAACAACAGTTTTAATATATCTGTCCTTCTATTTTAGCTTTAAAAATAGATTTAAATTTCTTAGCTGACAAATCATCAAATTAAATATTTAAAGGGGACATTTGATTTTGATTTGAAGAATATTTTATATATGCATTTGCAGTGATTTAGTCATTAAACTCAGTCTCCTGACAGTCTATTTCCAATGTTAGGATTTGTTGTAACAAGATATTGCATGAATCAAAAACTGCAAACTAGCTGCATGAAATTATTCACTGAACAAGTACATGTTCATGAAGAAAGGCCTGATTGTCTGGTAGAAACACAAACAACGCCTAGCTGTCTCAAAATTGAGAGTTTAGAATCTTATGACTCTTACACTGACTCAAATGTTTGGTATCCAGTGAAATACAGACAAAACCTAGTCAATCGAACCAATCATATTTAGGGGCTTTAAGCTGATGTTGGCAATCATGTATTACGATTGGTAAACAGGAGTTACCTAATGACACCAAAAGCTTTTGCCAAGGGGCCTTGTGATTGGATAGCAGAGCTTATGTTGAACAGGCGAGTCAGTAGGCTGCAGTCAGACAATATGAAGGGGGAACTCTCTGAGTTTGTATCCTGGATGCGTTTATATTTCCAAAAGTTTCTTCCCTGACACATGGCTGATTTTAATCTGACTGCAAACAACTCAGTAGAATCAGATTCTCACCTGTTTCTCCTCTGTCGACGCGGTGACGGACTCCGACTGTCGCTGCTGTCTGTGTTGTAGCGAGCATTTCTCTCTCGCTCCTCCAGCTCCTTGTGTCGTCTTTCTCTCTCTCGACGACGCATTTCCATTGCTCGGGATCTCAAGTCTTCCTCTCGGTCCTATCATTACAAGCAAATTGAAAATACAAATCATTGGGAAGTGGTAGATGCTGTTCACATAGCTTGTTTCAAAGACACTACAGCAAATTTCATTACTTAAAAAGATTCTTATATGTTTGGAAGTCAAATAGCGTTATTTGAAAATTTTAATATCATGCATGTGGATATTCATTAACAACATTTCAATATTAACTTCTTGGTCCCTGAACCAAGTAATGTTAATGGAGCCAACTAATAATTTTTACATTTCAGGCCTTAAGATATAATTTTGGTGTTAAATAATCAATTTTAGAGAAATCACTTACCATTCTTTCTTGTTCAGCTTTAGAAATCTTCACAGTTTCAGCCCGCTTGTCGGCTTTGTCTAAAATAAAGAAATGATTTAAGAAAAAGAAATTTCAGCACTTTCCATTTTTCATATACAAAAGGTCACTAGAAAGATTTTCATGATCCCTAAAACCACTACCTACCATCTTTCTTGCAATCACCCTATATCATAATCATTTGTCAATAATCATCAGGTGAATCTATAGGAGACAAGACTTAGAGTTCCTTGATCTGCCTCTACCTACAAATTCAATAGGAGATATAGTGCTATAGGAGATATAGTTCCTAGATCTGCCTCTGCCTACAAATTCAATAGGAGATATAGTGCTATATGAGATATAGTTCCTAGATCTGCCTCTGCCTACAAATACAATAGGAGATATAGTGCTATAGGAGATATAGTTCCTAGATCTGCCTCTGCCTACAAATTCAATAGGAGATACAGTGCTATAGGAGATATAGTTCCTTGATCTGCCTCTACCTACAAATTCAATAGGAGATATAGTGCTATAGGAGATATAGTTCCTAGATCTGCCTCTGCCTACAAATTCAATAGGAGATATAGTGCTATAGGAGATATAGTTCCTAGATCTGCCTCTGCCTACAAATTCAATAGGAGATATAGTTCCTAGTTCTGCACCTGCCTACAAATTCAATTGGAGATATAGTTCCTAGATCTGCCTCTGCCTACACATTTAATAGGATATATAGTGCTATAGGAGATATAGTTCCTAGATCTGCCTCTGCCTACAAATTAAATAGGAGATATAGTGCTATAGGAGATATATAGTTCCTAGATCTGCCTCTGCCTACAAATTTAATAGGAGATATAGTGCTATAGGAGATATAGTTCCTAGATCTGCCTCTGCCTACAAATTCAATATGAGATATAGTGCTATAGGAGATATAGTTCCTAGATCTGCCTCTGCCTACAAATTCAATAGGAGATATAGTGCTATAGGAGATATAGTTCCTAGATCTGCCTCTGCCTACAAAATCAATAGGAGATATAGTGCTATAGGAGATATAGTTCCTAGATCTGCCTCTACCTACAAATTCAATAGGAGATATAGTGCTATAGGAGATATAGTTCCTAGATCTGCCTCTGCCTACAAATTCAATAGTAGATATAGTGCTATAGGAGATATAGTTCCTAGATCTGCCTCTGCCTACAAATTCAATAGGAGATATAGTTCCTAGATCTGCACCTGCCTACAAATTCAATAGGAGATATAGTTCCTAGATCTGCCTCTGCCTACAAATTTAATAGGATATATAGTGCTATAGGAGACATAGTTCCTAGATCTGCCTCTGCCTACAAATTCAATATGAGATATAGTGCTATAGGAGATATAGTTCCTAGATCTGCCGCTGCCTACAAATTCAATAGGAGATATAGTGCTATAAGATATAGTTCCTAGATCTGCCTCTGCCTACAAATTCAATATGAGATATAGTGCTATAGGAGATATAGTTCCTAGATCTGCCGCTGCCTACAAATTCAATAGGAGATATAGTGCTATAGGAGATATAGTTCCTAGATCTGCCTCTGCCTACAAATTTAATAGGATATATAGTGCTATAGGAGACATAGTTCCTAGATCTGCCTCTGCCTACAAATTAAATAGGAGATATAGTGCTATAGGAGATATATAGTTCCTAGATCTGCCTCTGCCTACAAATTCAATAGGAGATATAGTGCTATAGGAGATATAGTTCCTAGATCTGCCTCTGCCTACAAATTCAATAGGAGATATAGTGCTATAGGAGATATAGTTCCTAGATCTGCCTCTGCCTACAAATTCAATAGGAGATATAGTGCTATATGAGATATAGTTCCTAGATCTGCCTCTGCCTACAAATACAATAGGAGATATAGTGCTATAGGAGATATAGTTCCTAGATCTGCCTCTACCTACAAATTCAATAGGAGATATAGTGCTATAGGAGATATAGTTCCTAGATCTGCCTCTGCCTACAAATTCAATAGGAGATATAGTGCTATAGGAGATATAGTTCCTAGATCTGCCTCTGCCTACAAATTCTACATCAGATGTCTTTTCATAGCAAGAGTATCATTGTTTCTTGAAAGCGAGAAATACTTACATTGCTTGTTGAGTTGTGCCTGCATCCTTCGCTTGAGTCTCTCTTGAGGGGTCAGCTTTGCCTATAACACACACAACCAATGTTATAGAAACTCTAGCGTCAGAAAACCATTTGATTTAAACTAGAGGTGTGAGGATATATTGTGGTATTGCTGAATCGTGATACTTAATCTGATGATACATATATAGTGATACAATCTCTGTATTGTGATACATAACTTTGACTTAAAAGTTGCTTATTTTGCCTAATATCAGACTTATGCAACAGTTAATGTTTCTTTTGTCAAAAACATTTAAACAGAGCATCGTTATGTGTATCATATCGAATGGTATCGCTATGAAATATCCAAATATGTATTGTATCCTGACACATCTGTATCGTCGCACCTCCTATTTTAACTGTGATAAAGATAAACAGACAGTCAGACAATGTTGAATTGGTTGACTTCTAAATTATATACAAGTGTTGCCAAATGTAATGATTATCTAATGAACTTCTATTGACGAATGAAATTGTTTCTCTAGTGATTTGATAATTGCCTTTTTTATATTCCTCATATACATGCAAATTTAAATGAATTTAAACAATGCAAAAAATTAATTAATGCATTTAATTTCCGTTGTGCACAATACCCTATGGTCTGTGCAATTTAACCTTATCTTTACGACAGAGGGATAATTTGACTACTTCTGAGTCAAATTAAGTTTCAAGTGTTTGACACATTCTTATACTTATCAATAAATAGATTAAATAGATTTCTGCTTCAGAAAAAAATCAGGTCATACAGCATTTCATATTCATAAGCACAAGTCCAACAGTAAACTTTAACAAGTGATCTTAGATACAGTATTCTGCTGCATGAACAATTTAAAATCCTCAGAATAACACTTGAAAGTTACCAAGTATATTACAAGCCTTTTGCAATATTCATATTAGGACTTTCCAACAAACATGATGTCAATAGACACCTTAAAATAAGCTTTCTAACACAAACTTAAGACATTCACTTGAAATATATATAGACACTGTATTTGAAACATCTGAAGTAAAACAACAATATTAAATTGATGTGCCAGTTGTCAATTGACAGGGTTCGAAATTAGCACTAGCCCAGTAGCCCTAGTAAAAAAGATGCTGGGCTAGTAAAGTGCAATCATTGATAGTCCGTAGGACAAGTTGAATTCGAAATAAATATGATTATATTGATGTATTCGGCTAGTCAGAATATCTTTGGGCTAATGCTCACAGGAATGCACTAGTCTGAATGGCTAGTACCCCAATTGGACTAAATTCGACCGCTGATTGACATTACTATCTTGAGAATTCTATCCAAAGCTAGGGGTAATCTGTTTTGCTTGTGTATGATACATAACGGATACACTACATGCCACAAGGCAGTGATTACCAGGCCTGACTAGGTGTCGGAGCAGTAAATAACAGGCTTATGGGGAGAAAGCTTGAGGGGGTACAGTGAGGACATGGAAGTCGAAAGGTTCTTACTGACTTGAGATAAAGCAGCAGATTTACTGAATACCACTGGCTGCACAGGCCTGTCAACAGAACAGAATAAAGTAAACATATATCATCAAAATTGGATGAATACTGGAAACAGAAACGAATTTTTAAAAAACTTCTAGCATGTGGGTTGCATAAAAAGCAGAATACTAAGACAACCTTTACTAGAGTAATCAAATAATCCTCCATAAAATATAAATCAGAGGCACTTAACAATCAACTGACAAATTTTATGTATTTTTATGCAAAGCACTGACTTTTTCTATACCCTTTTCCTTACAAGAAATAGTTAATTAGATAGAGAAACACTCTTTTACAATTTCTGTTGAAGGTTCTACATCACTTAAACTGGTATATCTTATACAGCCCTTGTTTCACAGCACCTGTTAGACTGACTTGATCCATTCTTGGGTTTCTCCTCCTCCGAGCTGTTTTCACTTGCCGACAGACTCTTCCGTCGATACCTCTTGATGGGCTGGGAAGATGGGGTGGTGTTCGTGCTCTCTACTTTCGGTCTCGACCTCGATCTGGAGGACATATCATCAATTAAATTATTTCTGAGGTATTTTTGTGCCCATCATATTCAGATTTCAGAAGTATTTTTAGTTTCTGAGAAAAGTTGTCCCCTTTAACTCTGACAGACTATATTCTCCTTCAAAATCATTGCAGGGGATAATAACCTTGCAATGTTTAAGGATCTCATTTCATTGTTGTAATCATCCAGGTAATATTTGAATATTTGTGATTGAATTTTATAAAGTTACAGAAATGAATTATCAACACAGTGGTGTATAGAACCATTTGATATAATTCTATCAACATAAATTGAATGGAAGTATAGTACTTTGTATTATACTGACCTTGATCTACTCCTTGATTTTGACCTTGAGCGAGACCTTGAACTGGAAGATGAACGTGAACTTGACCTTGAACTTCTAGACCTTTTGGAGGATCTTGTACTTGAACGTGACCTTCTCCTTCTAGGTGACCTTGAGCGTGACCGTGACCTTGTTCTGTGGCGATATCTCTCTCCATATGACCTTCTTCTATTGTCTACATATTTCCTTGGAGAAGATCTCCCGTAGGAGTTTGAGGTTCTTCGGTCTCTAGAAGTTCGTCTTTCACGGGAGAATCTTCTTGATCTTGAATATGAGGGTGACCTTGAAGATGACCTTCTCCTTCTAGAACTTCTGTTCCATGACCTTGATCGTGACCTTGACCTTGATCTTGAACGAGGTTTCCTTGAAGTGGATTTCTTAACACTGCAAAGAGTTGATCAAAAAGTGTCAATCATAAATCACTTCATTGAAATATTTACATTGAAAATATCAATTTACTTGACTCATTATTGTTCTTGGAATATTAAAGTCCAAATATTTTTCAAAATTTTTACAAAAGATCTAAGGAAATAAAAAAAATTATCTCATAATTTTTTACAAAGACTTGAATGAATTCTGGTAAAAATAAAAGTTATTTTTTTACAGAAAATCATCAAAAGATGACTTATTACTATCCACCTGAAAGAAAGAGGTTCAAACAAAATATGTCTATGACTTGCAGGCATCATTTTGAGATGATTCCCTGCTTGATAGACAGAAACAATTCAAACCAACTGGGGAGACATCTTTCAAATCACCTGTTTTCAATCTTCACCTTCCTGTCTTAGAAAGGTAAAGGATGACTGACACTCTAAACATTGTCTTTCATCTGCCCCTAAGGGGCGGCAGAGGACTTATTGTCTAAACCAGAGGCTAGGGGCCGACTTATTGGTTTGTTTTGCTGTTGGTCACCCCCTAGTGAAGAGAGTAATAAAGTGAAACACCGACCATGATTGTCTCTTTGAATCTGATTTGTCACTACGAGTCCGTGATTGCTCTTGCTGATTGGTCGATGAGGGAGGAAGGGCGGGGCCTTGGACAACAGTCTTTTCTTCATGGTCGCTCTCATCACCGAAACTCGTGATGAACATCACCTTCCCCACATTTTCCGGAGATCTTGACCTTGACCTTGATGATGAAGACGACATCCTGACCAAAGAGAAAATATTTATAAGAGTAACTTTTAAATTTTTTATCATAAATTAACACTCCGATACCTAACATAAATCTTGATTGAGATTAAATATTTGATCAATTGAATTGATTATTTTATTCATATGTGACTTTATATTCACTATGAAATATGATTTCTTCCTAGACACTGACATCTAGGTGAGAAATGTAGCACTAGCTGTTCAAATTGGAAATGTTACACGATACATAATTGAGGGGAAAATGTGAATAATTTTTTATTATATTCTTTCATACTATTAGAAGTGATATTTTGTTATACAAACTAATGAGTGACAAGTCAGTACTTACCTCTTATAGGGTTCATATTTTGGGCTATCTCTTGCAGCATAACTGAAATCAAACATCAAAGAGTTTCAGAAATTCACATAGCACAAAACAAATATATATATATACAACTGATATATGGTTATAAACATTAAAAGGCGATTATTGACAATGAACTTCCGATGATTGTTTAGGTAATGCAATAATGATAAAGAATTCACCTTGCTGGGCTTACTCTACGACCCTGCAGTCTCTTATCTTCAAAGTTGAATGTTACCAAGTTAAAAATTGAAAATTGGATATTTCTTTGAAGAATCTATAATAAAGCCACAGGCTCAATTCTCATCAGCATTTTGTACATTAAAAGGTGAGTAGTGACAATGAATATATAAGATAAATAATTCACCTTGGTGGGCTTACTCTACGACCCTGCCTTCTCTTATCTTCAAAGTTGAATGTTACCAAGTTGAAAATTGAAAATTTGATATTTCTTTGAAGAATCTTAAATAAGGCCACAGGCTTAATTCTCATCCGCATTTTGTACATTAAAAGGCAAGTAGTGACAATGAATATATAAGATAAAGAATTCACCTTGGTGGGCTTACTCTACGACCCTGAAGTCTCTTGTCTTTAAATGCGCGTCGCTCACGTCTTGATTTTCTTCCCTGATAAATAACATTTTGAACATGAAAGAGGAATTATTTAGAAAACTTCAAAAATCTTGACAAGAAATAAAGTTGATAACCATGATTAAAAGATCAAGGCTAAATTCTCAAAATTTCATGCCAAGATCAAAATCTAAATTACATAAAAAAAATTCTCAATATACATATATGAGAAATGAAACTAGATGTTAAAGGGACCATTCGAGCGGGGTATTTTTTGTGGAAACAAAATTCAGGAAGACTTTCCTGCTTGCAATTACATATGATTTTTACATGATAATTTGACACTAATTTACAGCACATTTGTTTTCTCGCAATGCTCATCTTTCAAAATGGCGGATGAAAGCCACCCGAGTGGTGCCTTTAATTGATTGACCAAGATAAATCCAGCAATAATACATACAGCAAACTGAGCCTTCTCCTCCTCCAGTAGCTTGGCCTGTCTCAGAGCTTCCAACTCCTCCTTGTCTTTACGCAGCAGTCTGAAGGACACATTTTAAGAAAATAAATAATTGAAACAAGTTTATAGTCATAGTCTCAGTTTTGCAAGACAAACATTCACGCATGCCAGGCAATTTCATAGATTACATCAACCTTTTCCTTTTTGTTTATAAAAAGAGATAATTTAATATTGGCTGGTTTGAGGTTTGTTTTATCTTTTATATTTGATTTAGAAACCAAGTAAGAAGTGGTCCCAGACAACCCATTTAGAAACTGTTTCATTGGGAAAAAAGCATTCACATAAGGATGTAGGAACAAAGCCAACCAAGAAAATTAACCATTTTGGCGGATAACTCCATGTGTTGTGGTTTTTTTTTCTTTTCTCTTTACATTTGATTTAAACTCAATCTTTAACATGGGTGAAACTCAGGACTAAAAAGTAAACATTTATTCTTTAGTCTGCAATGTGATTATTAATAAGGGTTTATTGAAATTGAACCTAAGGTAAGCTCAAGTAAAGATCCACAGCCTATAGTTACCTGATGAAGTCATCATCCTTCATGCCGTACGTCTCTGCACACTGGTTGATGAGTTTACTCTGTTCTGGGGTCAGCTCATCAACGTCTAGGGTCACATCTACAACATACCAAGTGTCTCTCATAAAGATACATGTATCCAATGCTTGCCTTTCATAATTCAAAGTATACAAAACTAAAGGAAGAGAATCAATTGACAATATGTTATATGGGTTTGGAAATTAACAAATCAAGATCTTGTAAACAATGTTCAGAAAATAGACTTGCCCATGCAAGCTTTTATACATATATCATCATAAAGAAAATCAATTACAAGTCATCCTTTTTGAGATGTCAATATTATGAAGAAAACATACTGATTTTCAAGCTGAACAATTCCATGCATGCTTTGACCAGGAGGACATTTTCAAGTCACCAAAATGATTTGGGCCCAGTATTTTTCAATAATATCCTTATGTTGAATATGAAGAGAATCCAGATAATTCTGTTTAAAATATGTGCTTACAATGTTAAAATGTCAAACAATGAAGCCCTGAAATAAAGGTCATGGTCAATTATTTTGACCTTTCCCTAACTTAGGTAACCCACTTTCAAAATTTTGACCAACTTAAGTAACCGCTTTGCAAAAACTCTTTTTTTTGTGGAGTCAAAGTGAAGCAAAAATGGTCAACAGCAATCTGAGACTGAAATTTTAGGACAGATGGACGGTGAAAATACAATTATTCCCTTAGCTCTTAGATTTTAACAGGGTGATAATGAATCTCTGTTGTATATAGGTCAATGACATGTTAACCTTCATCCTGTCTCAGGGTGCAAACGTTACGCTAACTCCACTAATCTGTACCCTGGGTTCAGAAGCTGAATTGCTGGAGCGGCCCGACTTGGGATGTAGCCAATCAAATCATTTTCTCGTTGAAATTTTATCAAGAAGGAGGCGAGAAAATGATATGATTGGCTACATCCCAAGTGGGGCTGCGCGAGCGAATCCAGCTTCTGAACCCAGGGTAGAGATTAGTGGAGTTAGTGTAACGTTTGTTCCCCGAGACAGGATGGTTAACCTTCCATCTCTACTAAACCACTAACAAATATGCTTTTGAGTCTGATTTCTGGCTTGTAAGGAGTGAAAGGGTTACAGCTGTCAACTTACCGAGATCAGCTGTCTCTACGTCGGTGTCGCTACTCTCGTCGCTCTCGATCTCCTCATCATCCTCCTCCTTGTTCTCCTCCTGTGTGCCGTCCTCGTATGTGTACCCGATAGCTGCCTTCTTATCCGCCAGTCTAGTGGACAAGCAGAGAGAATATACACTCAATTCTTTCATACTTCACTCTATTAAAGAATTTTGAATATTGTATTTTGCTACATTACAACACAGTATCAGATCCTTTGTCCATCTTCTCCGCAACTCTTGTGGACATCAAGCAGAAAATCCTTGATACTTCAATTGATTAAAGAATTTTGAATATTGTATTTTGCTACATTACCACACAGTATCACAACCTCTATACAACTTCTCTGCCAGTCTAGTGGCCACCAAGCAGAGAGATTATCAACTGAAATTCTTTGATACTTCCCTGAATAAGTGAATATTGTATTAAGCTACCTTTAGATATGGTGTAACAACCTGATGGATCTTTCACACCCAAGTTGAAAGTGAATATAAATCCAATTCATTTGATACTTCACTGAAACTACGGAACCTAGCACACTGTACTTAATTACATATACTTAACATCGTTAACAGTTCTCTACTTCAGTTGAAGTTGCTAGGATGATTAAGGAAAAAATAAGACTTTACATAATCAAATAGTCAAAGGAAAAACAAATTCCAGAATGACATGCCATGAGCTCATCTGGATTTTCAGGCCTAATGAGAGAAAAAATACATATCGTAACCACCTGTTATTTTTTATGCCAAGATACAATTTCTAAGTAAGTTGTCATTTTATTAAAATCTAAATATTTTAGATATTTAAATACCTACCTAACTTAGTATATGCCACTTACCTTTCTCACGAGAGACAGAGGTTTACCGCGAAATTCATCGTGCTTACCGGATGGGCTGCCCCCAGCCCACTGCGCATGAGCGGGAAACCGGAATCCTGGGTAAAATTCGTATCATACTTTCTGGAAACGAAGTCTTGTAAGAGACGTCCAATGAAGTCCGAAGGGGAGGCCGGGCGGGAGTAATTCCTACTAAGTTAGGTAGGTATTTAAATATCTAAAATATTTAGATTTTAATAAATTTTTAACCTACCTAACTTAGTATATGCCACTGATCCGACAGTAGGGAGGAGGGAGGACGAGTCATCAAGGCAGAAAAGCATCCATCAAACATCCTCCCGGAGTGGGAACGACCGAAGCGAACTGCACAGAGAAGCAAACGGTGAACCCCACGAAGTCGCCAACAACGAAACAACTCAACAGGTGCAGGGTGAGAAGTAACGAAGTAGATGAGTTTTCAGCTTACCCTAAAGAGACGTTGGGGCAGCTAGCTGTTGGGCTACCACCAACGGTCCAAAGGTCTGCAGGCCTTCCACGTCTTCCACAGCGAGGTCCCGGAGGTAGTGGGATGCGAAGACCGTCGTAGAGCGCCAGAAACATCCTTCCATGATGGCTGGAACTGAGCAGTTGCGATGTAAGGCCATGGTGGATGCAAGTGCCCGGATCTCGTGCGGGTTGCTGGCGACAGGGTGAGGCAAGCCGGCTGCGTCATATGCTGCTAGGATGACGGTCCGGAGCCACAGCGAGAGGGTGTTTCTGGTGACTTCTCCCTTGGCAGATGGTGAAAAGGGGATGAAGAGTCTCTTCCTGGTGCCTCTCTTGGGCGCAGAGCGGTCGATGTACTCCCGAAGGGCACGTACAGGACACAAAGCGAGTTCTTCCGCATCAGAGGACGACACGATCCTGGAGAGGGGAGGGATGGTGAACGTCCTGCCCGGTTGTCCGGGGAGCTGGTTCTTGGCAACAAAGTTCCACAAGAGGCCGAGGTGAACTGAACCCTTCCTAGACTGTTCGAACCGCACTCTGGTGACGTCCAGTGCGTGCAGCTCACTCACTCTAGCGGCCGTGGCAAAGGACAGGAGGAAGGCTGTTTTCCTGGAGAGGTCTTGAAAAGAGGCTTCTGACAAGGGTTCGAAGGGAGCTCCTCGCAGATATCTGAGGACGACGTTGAGGTCCCAAGCCGGAGGTCTAAACTTGAGTTTCTGGTCCTCCAGCTTGAACGACTTGAGGAGAGCGACCAGCTCGGGAACCTTGGAGAACTTCCTGTCTGATTTAACGGCGAGGACAGAGTTGAGCGCCGACAGGTACGTTGAAATAGTTCCACCCTTCAGGTGACGTTTCTGGCGGAGATGAAGGAGGAAGTTGGCCACAAACTGGGGGTCCACAGACAAAGGATCCCGGCCTGCGTCCTTGCAGAAGTTCTCGAATGACAGCCACTTGTCATCGTACAGCGACCTCGTGGATTGCCTATGGGCTCTGGAGATGGCGCTGGCTACTCGTCCTGAGTAACCCTTGGCCCGGAGTGATCTCTGAAGATGGTCCATACGTGCAGAGCGTACCTCTCGGGGTCTGGGTGAAGCTGCCGACTGAGAGGGTGACGAAGCAGGTTTGGCCACTTTGGAAGGGGGAGCGGATCTCTTTCGGCGAGACGAAGAAGATCGGGGAACCAGCCTCTCGCCGGCCAGTAGGGCGCGACCAAAGTCAGTCTGAGGTGAAGTGTGTCCCTGATCTTGGCGACGACTTTGGTCAGGAGAATCGGAGGTGGAAAAGCGTATGCGTCCAGATTCTCCCACGACAAGGACATGGCGTCGACGGCCCAAGCTGCTGGATCGGGGAGAGGCGAGACGTACACCGGAAGCTGATGGTTCTGCTTCGTGGCAAACAGGTCGAGGAGAGGACGGTGGACCTGAGCGGCGATGAGAGCGAAGGCTTCCGGGTTCAACATCCACTCTGTGGGTGACGGCTTGTCTGGTCTGGACAGGGCGTCCGCGAGGACGTTCCTGCAGCCTGGAATGTGTCGAGCTCTGACGAAGATCTGATTCTCGTCCAGAAGGTGGAAGAGCTCGAAGGCCTGTTCTAGGAGCTGAGGAGAGCCTGTCGTTCCTTGGTTCCTGATTGTCCAAACGACCGTGGAGTTGTCTGAGGCCAGGAGAAGGCGGCTGCCTCGTAGAGCTTGAAGCCAATGCGTCACTGCTAAGATTACTGCCTGCATCTCCAGATTGTTTGAGTGCCAGGTGGTCTGAGGATGCGTCCAAATGCCTGACGCAGTCTGATCCCCGAGATGAGCTCCCCAGCCCTGGAGCGAAGCGTCCACGAATAGTTCCTGGTTGTGTTGAAACTCTAGCAAAGAGACGCCTTCGCAGACGTTCGATGGCTGTGTCCACCAACGGAGGTACTGGCTGAGGTGCGCAGGCAGGGAGATCCTTGCTGACGTGTCGTCCGACCGGATGTAAGGGCTGAGAAACACCTGGAGAGGGCGGATCATGAGACGACCTCTGAGCGTGAGGGCCTGGGCGGACGTGAGGAGTCCCAGAAGAGATTGCCAATCTCTGAGTCGGAGAGGAGACACCAAGGCTCGATGGACGAAGGACTGGATCTTGGTCCACCTGTCTGGAGGAACGAGTAGGAGGCCCAGGTCTGTTCGGAAGCGCCCTCCTATGAAGGTCAAGTCTTGGGAGGGAACGAGCTGAGACTTCTCCCGGTTGACTAGCCATCCCAGCTGGCGGAGGAGGTCGAGGGCCAACGCCGCCTGTCTGCGTAGAGCGAGTGGTTGAGGATTGGACATGAGACAGTCGTCGATGTAGGGGTCGAAATGCATCCCTCTGAGATGGAGAAAGCGGCAGATGGGAGCTGTGATCCTCGTGAATAACCACGGAGCCGAAGAAATTCCAAACGGCAGGACCCGCCACTGGTAATGTAGGCCCTGGAAGATGAACCGCAGGAACCTCCTGTGAGGCGGGTAGATCGGCACGTGGAGATAGGCGTCCTGTAAGTCGAGGCTGACCATCCAATCGCCTGGAGACAGCTGGGCTCGGAGAGCGTCTAGGGAGGTCATGCGAAAGTGGGATGGTGGTTCCATGTAGAGCTCGTTGAATGTCGCCATGTTGTGGATCATTCGAAACTTGGTGGAATTCTTCTTCGGGACCAGGAAGATTGGTGAGTAAAACCCTGGGGCGTGATCGGGTTGTAGCACCAACTCCAGAGCGTTCTTGTCGGTAAGCGTCTTGATGTTCTCTGCTAGAAGAGCGCTCTGGGCTTCTGAGTACTCCCGTGCCAGGGGAGTCGCGGTCACGGGGGGAGGGCAGGTCAATGGCAACTTGTAACCTGTCCTCAGGGTGTTGGTGACGTAAGGATCTTCTAGTATTGTCCAGTTGCGCCAGAAGATCCCTAATCTCCCGCCTACGGGTGTGGGGTGCACCGGCACGACTGGGGGCGGGAGGACCCAGCCGCGTGGGGCGCAGGCATCACTGTCTGGCGTAGGGTCGCTTGCCACCCCTGCCTCCGCGTGGCTTGGGGGCGTCCCTTCCTCTGGAGGAGTTGGCAGATCGCTGGAACTGCGAGGAGGGACCCGACCTGGAGGGCTGCGTCCTAACCCGCTGGCGCTTGTAAGGGCGTTGACTGTTGTTGTTCTGCCTCCGGAACGAGATGTTAGACACATGTTGTAAGGTCCGGAAGGCAACCTCCGTCTGGGTGACTGCAGCCTGCTCCTTGTAAACTTCCGGGATCTTATCCGCGAAGAGCGTCGATGCCGTGGGGGGAGCCTGTAGGAGGGACTTCTTAAACTCGGAGTCCCACGCACATTGGTCTAGGAAGCCTGAGCGTCGAAGGTGGGTGAGGGAGCCGAGGCCAGCTCTGACGTTGTCGAGGACAAGCACCATGTTGCGCCGCTGCCAGTCCATCAGTGTATGGAGGTGATCCAGACGAGAGGGGTTGTCAACCTCTAAGTCGGCCTTGATCGCGTCGGTCGAGGTGAGGAGGATCGACAGCGGCCTCAAAGTCCTTCTGAGGGCGGCCTCCACCGAAGAGATCTTGGTATCAGACACCTTGTACGTATGGTTGAGGTTTGGGGCCAGGCGTCCAATGGCGTCGTCCAGGGCGGCGGCCTTGTCGAATCGGCTGAGTGAGTGTACGGGCGTAGCTGCCGGTAGCTTCGAAGACTTCAGGGAGGAGGACAGCGAAAGCTTCTGGAAATCGTCCTGAAGCGCGGCTATACCCTCCAGCACATCAGGGTGAGGGGGGAGCTTGAGGTCAGGGTCCTCACGCACACAAGTGAGAGGGTCCGAGCCACCAGGGGAGGAGCCCTCTGGGAGTCTGTCAGCAATCCAGCTCGACACCATCTTCAAGGGCAAAAAGGTGGGGCCCTCTGCCTCGTCGTCATCGTAGTCGGGGACGAAGTGACGTTCATCATCAGAGATAACGGGCGAGTGGCGCCTCTTCCTTGAAGATCTGGGCGTCTTCGGTGGCGTCCGGGAGCCGGAGCGGCGTGAGCGCCGGGAGGTAGACCTGTCCACTGACGGAGAGCGAGAGCGGGAAGGCGTCCTAGAGCGCCGCGAGCGTCGATGGCGTCGAGGAGGGGAGGGGCTCCTGGAGCGACGAGGTGAACGGGATGACCTGACGTCCCTAGGAGGAGAGTCCCTGGAGCGCTGGCGCCGGTCTGAGCGCTGCTTGGGGTCCAGGCGCTGGCGTTGGTCTCGATCTCCCGATCGCTGGCGCTGATCCTGACGCTGGTCACGATCCCTGGAGTGCTGGCGCTGGTCCTGGCGCTGGTCCGAGCGTTGGTCGTGACGCTGGCGGTTGTCAGGGCGCTGGTCCTGGCGCTGGTCCAGGCGAGAGTCCGGGCGCTGGTCCTGGCGTTGACGTTGGTCCTGGTCCTGTGACAGAGGTTGACGGGCCATCAACTTGTCAAACATGCTGGACATGATGAGCTCCAGCTCCGGGCGAGAGAGGGTCGAAGACGTGCTGGGCGTCGGAGGCGGCGACTGCCGAGCAGGAGGAGGAGGAGGAGGAGGAGGAGGCGGCGGCGTGGGTGAGCGACGGGGCTCCTCCTGGCGTGGAGAGTCCAGAGAGCCGGCCGGCTCGACAGGAGGGAGGTCGGTGGTGGGGTCGGACATGCTCCTACGTCGACGCTGAGTAAGCCTCTTCCTGCGAGCTGAGGTGAAGACCTTGAAGTCGATGGGGGAGAGGTCAGAACACTCTGCACAGCGGTCGTCCACAAGGCAGATCCTGGGAAGACAATCTGGGCAGCGGAGGTGTGGGTCCTTGGCCGACTTGGAGGAGCGACAGGACACACAGTAGACTCTTGGCATAAATACTGTAACACATAAGTCAGAAAAATGCCAATCATGGAGACACACACAAGGGGAATGCATACAAAAATTTAAAATTAAGAATTTAAAAATTTGATTAAGAGCGTGCCCCTTTAAGGGCAAGCGAAAACGGGAAAAATTATGTCCCGAAAAGGTTGCCGTAGAAAATTAAATAAGATGTAATGAAATAATTTTGAAGGGAAAAAATTATTATTACAAGTTTATTTAATAGAAATGAATGCAAAATGAAATGCATTAGATGGAATATGTAATATGAAATTAATATATAGGGATAAGTGATTATGATATATATTAATTTATGATTGAAAAAATTTTTATGAAATTTTTTGTGAAATAGATATAAGAAATAAAATATAATGCGATATATTATTATTTTTATATGAAATGGGATATAAGCTGCTGGAAGTAATGCATAGAAACACTTAGGAAGTGTTTAGAAATGCAAAACGGGTTTTTAGAAGGAAAAAACGGGCAGCCATAGTACTTGAACCAAAGCAAGGTAGATGTGACGTAAGCAGGAAATGCGGACGTGCAGAAAAGCAGGTCAACAGAACCAGCCCACGTAGATGGAAAAACAAGAAGGAAAAGAAGGAAGGGGGGTACGAAACAGGTAGATCGACCCCCCAGAAGGTATTTCCAAGTGAAATAGAACATGCAAGGACGTAAACATGGCGAGGTGCCACGTACATGATCAAAATCACCAAGTGCAAAAAGATCGCGAAAGCGAAGTTAGAAGGAAACATCGATACATTAGAAACGATGGGGGCAGCAAAAGGAGTAATGACGGAAGGAAAGGAAAGAAAAAGATCAGAAAGACCAACCGTGAAGAAAATCAGTAAGCGAGATGAAAATACGTGCGTTCTCTAAGAGAGAGAAAGAAAGTATGATACGAATTTTACCCAGGATTCCGGTTTCCCGCTCATGCGCAGTGGGCTGGGGGCAGCCCATCCGGTAAGCACGATGAATTTCGCGGTAAACCTCTGTCTCTCGTGAGAAAGGTAAGTGGCATATACTAAGTTAGGTAGGTTAAAAATTTAATAAACCTGGGTGATACTATAAAGGGACAAGATGTGTCTGTACTTACTTCTTCTTCTCCTCTTCTGCGGACCTGTCAGGGGGTCCAAACTGTTCGTCGATGTAGATCTGGTGTAAAGCTTGTTCCTCTGTCACTTAAAACAGAAATATATTGGATAAGCTGTCAACAATCCCAAATTAACAATTTCAATCAAATATATTGATCTTGTACAAAATCATTTGTAACTTTTTATGTTTATAAACACTAAACCATTTTTGGTGTAAAAAGTATCAGTATACGAATAAAAAAATCAATCAGGGTTTGGTCACCGGCAAAACAAGCTATACCTGAATGTTTCAGGGGTTTACAGGCTTATAGCTAAACAATGATTAGCGTTATAAATCATAAATCCCAAACATATTTCTTTAATTCTCTGGCAGTTACAGTGAACTAATTTTAAGCCAACAATGATTCCACAACTAAGCCAATGAGTAGAACAATAACCCTGAAATATCTTATTCAAGAATTACTGTATCGTGGACAAGTGTTGGATACAAGTGTTGGTATAACACTATTGAATTCAGACTGTAAATCATTCAAATGAACAAGAAAAAGATATCCCATTTTACTCATACTTACAACCAGCTGATTCATTCTCAACCAGAGTTCTGTATCTCTCGTAGTTCGCCTGTCTTTCTTCTTCCTCCTCACCTTTGGTCGGTCTACAACAAAGAGAAGTTAAGTTTGTAAACATGTGGTACATGTTACAGTTTCGGAAAAAAACATTGCTCTATTTGTCTTCATTCTACCAAGAAAATCTAGTCTAAACCTAAGCCTATTATTTCAAAAAACAAATGAGGTAACAAGAGCCACTGACTGCTTTGGTTAAGTGTTACTTAATGTTAGACCAAAGTACTTCTTACAAGTTATTTTTATTTTTATTTTTTTTATTTTTTTTTTTTTGCAACTTAATGTATTGTACCCGGTATGTTCGTAAAATACTGGCAACTACAAAATATGGTAAAAACTTATTTAAAAACTACAGATTTTGTAGAGCGGCTACTGAATCATTGAATGTCAAGGATTTTGTGAATATTTGACAGGAATAACAACTCGTTTTATAGACAGAATACTAAAGGACTATTAATTTACATCAAAACTCTTACTTGTTTGGTTCTGTGTTCTTTAGCTCAGGAATTGCATCAAGATGGGCTCTAACATCAAACCTGTCAATCATGTTATCACGGTGACCCTGCCATGGCATCCTAAAACGGCAAAACATAAAATTGCATTTATTCAAAATAATAAATTAATTGATAACTAGCAGATTCCTTTGATAGTCTTTCATTATCAACATTCTATTTTTCTTTTCAAACATTTTATATTAAATCTTAAATTCCTCAAATTTTGAAATGACTTTTTTCAGTTTTGAAAAACTATATAATAATATACATAGGCTTACATGCTCTGAGGACTTTCAGCTGCCATGGCAACAGCCTGATCCAGGTGGACTTTGTAGGGGCGTCCATAGACACGCAAGAACTGCGTCGGATCAAGTTTCTGTGTAAAAAAAAAATCAAAATCATCATGAACTAGAGATTCAACATTTCATTCCTTACATCATTACTGTATAAATGTACTATGCTCAAATGAGATTCTCCTAAATGAAGAATCAATGTTTTGAAGTTTACAAAAATTTGAGACTGGAATAGTTTGACTCACAATTTTTTCATAAAACTCTCTTCTTCTTTCTGCCCTCTTCTTATAATCCACCATCAATCCACGGATCTTTTTTTCCTGTCTCCTTGCTTCGTGCCACATCTTGAAAGTCTGTGGCCTTTATCTTTCCTACAAATACATGACAAATTATCTGATAAAATATACCACGATAAGGCCAAGAAATTGAAATAATCATGTCAAGTTAATCTACTTTTAAGAGTGTGTTGTCAGGTTTTAAGTCTTCCTTAAGCATAACTATTCTAAAGGAAAAGTAAAGGGTGAAAGAAGGTTAAGTCCCAGGTCCCTGATTTAACAAAGTTAACGACTCACCCCAAAAATCTCTGAAAGTCTTTTGGTTTTTCTTACATTATTACTAAAGAAGCTTCATTCAAAGATAAAGTCAGTTGACTTTGTGCAAATTTACTGGAAGTCCATGACTTATGTTCCTGTACTTAAAAAAGATTTCTTAACCCCTGACATGGTTATTATTTCAGATAATCTTAACTTTGGTTTATATGTTAAACAGATAGAAGAAAACGTCTGTCTCCACGAATGCTTCATCCTTGCACAGCAAGCTGCATACTTATGGGGCTGAAGGTAGAGCCTCCACACAATGAAGACGTCTAGCATGCTGTATTAAGTTGGTGGCACAAAATATACTTAGAGTGAAGGTTAGGCTCACAAATAGAAAGGGGACATAACTTTACTGGCTGGTAAAAAATAATAGCCATTTTTAGGAAGTTTTTGTTGTTTACTTCCTAACGGATTGTCAATGTGATTTTGTTAATGTGCCAAACATGCTACTATTCAGCTTATGTGGCATTAGGAAAATCAAATGGTTATGATGACAAATTTTTGGGTCATTAATTTGAAAATTGGAGAGATCATTTAGTTGAAAGTAGCAGGATTAATAGTTTTAAATTCCTCAGCATTCCTACAGCAAAGTTAAAACAATAACTGTAATGATAAATGTTATGCAGCAATAACTGTTTATTATGCAGCGATAACTGCTCACCCTATAGGCTATACTATCAGACTATGGAAATTTGTGCAGGTGCTTGTGCCGGTAAATCGGATAATGTTTACTGTAGGCCTACTTAAATTATTTTTCTACGGTGACTGGGTACCAATAAACATTATGGATGGTACATACTCAAATGCAGCATATCGCATATGGTATGATCGTTTCCCTTAATAACATGCAAAAATATTTATAAACGTGACAGTGACGGTCCGATCACAATTTTACAAAAACGTCGATATTCGATACTGTCGTGTCGAAAGATCCAACACCGGTTGCACAGTTGGGTTAGGAACTATCTCATGCATATAAATTACACATAGTTTGAAGACGCCACAAGTATTATGTTTTTTACCTAATGTTTAGTCGTTGAAACACATAATGCGTAAAGTTAAATTAGTTGCATAACAGCAATATCACGCGAAATGCAACTGGGTTAATATTGGCTCATTCCGACGCCATGACACTTGTCGGGGCGTACTTCTTTTAAAGGCATTACGAACCAACATGTTCGTCTATGCCAGTCAAACTTTTAGACAATCTTAATAAATTTAGATTAACATGTTATTTTAAGTAATACTGTTGACGGTATTACCAAATATGCAACTGTCGATCTTAATTTATTTAAATTGACTTTAAGAAAACAATTTTGAATTAAAACGAGATAAAATAGTAAATCAGCAATAGATATTCAGGTTTGTCTATGACAATCAATCAAATTTTGCTTCATGCACAAGCCAATAGTCTGTCAGCCGGCCCCGAAAATGAAATAATATGACTTAGAGAGCTCAATCTAAAAATCAAGAAATCTCAGTCTCCTTTTCCATTTACTTTTTTTTCAAATTTTAGATTTTTTAAAATTCATTTCAAAGTCTAATTGTTAGACTAACAAGCTAAATGTGCATGGTACTGTTCAACCACAGGAAATTTGAAATAAACACTTAAGAGGTATATATAATAGAGATAACAATCTCCTCCCCTTCGCAATAAGCAAAAGCTAGAGTCTATTGTATAAGGGAGGGTTATATACGCAAACAAATAATAAACAGTGTCATTTGATCGTGAAATATCGACTGTTGCAGGAAAGTATAATTTGAACGCTAAATGACATTGTATAGTGACAACAGGAAAATTTGAAGTAGGGCTTAATCAATTGATCACATAACGTCCAACAATACTCTAGGCCCATTCCAGTCTCTGCCTCAGTGTTTGAAATAAGCATCCAAAAACTGCTTGTCAATAAGGACCAGCAGATAGGAAAAACTGTGGGTCCAATTCCGAAACTTTCTGCATTCATTATCAGTACTGATTTGACTTATTCTAAAATAATAATATTCTTGGTATCAGTATGTTATAAATACACAACACTGTTATCAGTTTAGAGTGATTGTTATAAGGGTTTGGCAGGGAAATATGTCTGACAGCAAGTATTGTTAGAAGGGAACAGTATCATATAAAAACAACTGTGAGCCTGTAATGACCTGTAGATATTGAAAAGTGTGTGCCCTTGTGGATAACTGTCGGTGTCGGGCCTACGCTCAAACACTGCTCTGCCTACAGACCATACCAATCTCATTGTGTTAGTGAATGATCTCAGAATGATTCTTCACATTACTGGTATATGGCGGCACTGGTTTTGCTTTACCTCAGTGATGCTTTCGATACCGTTGACCACCTACTACATACACTGGAACACCAAGCTGGTATCAAAGGAACAGTATTTAGTTGGTTCTCCTCATATCTGAATCAGCGAACACATGCTGTTAAACTTCAGAATCAAACATCTGAGGAAGTGCTGCTCACACACGCTGTGCCTCGATCCGGTTTCAGTTCTTATTCTCTTTCTCTCATATATGAACTTATTTATATATCAATTCTCGGCTAAGATCAAAGTGTAGTATATCTTCCATTTATGAACACTCTCCCATTGGTTATTGGCTCTGATGACTGTGGGCACAATGCTGATGCATGGTACCCAAGTTACCCGGATCTTAAACCCAAGTTCCCCACCTAGAGATCATAGATGCCTAAATATGTTCCTGAGGTAAAGGATGAATACCAAGAAACAACAACTGAATGATGGACAATCAGACTGCATCATTCTTGGAACGCTTGGAGCTACAGAAAACAACCACCACAAAGGTGAAGTTTCATGAGCTTAGTTCAATCTGCTATCGCCAAGGATCTTGATCGATTCCAGTCCGTCTCTAGAATTCCAAGTCAACCATCAGATTCTCTACAAGACCTGTGACTATTTTCAGCACCATCAGACAGCTAGCTTATCACAGCTAACTTTGCTCATTTTATCGTTTGTTCTCTAATATTATCCCGTTTCGTTTAATGCAAAATTATGATTTTTATCATTTTGTTCCTACATTGTATGTTGGTCAAACTACGGATTGATTTCAAACTTTCAAAGCTCTTCATGGACAAATATCGGATTATCTCTCCAGTCTTCTGTGTCATTACACCGCGGCACGCACCTTGCGATCCCAGAATCAACAGCTTTTGTCATCCCAAAAGTGTGAGCTTCATCGCACATGTAAAAATATCTTTCCAATGTACGCAGCTGCCTCTCTGCGGAACCATGATCTACTCAGTTTCTTAAAAAATGCTGTCACTCTGAATTTTTTAATGTCCGCTTTGACACCACCTATGGTATGAGATAATGTTTTTCTCAAATATGATACCATTGCGAAGCTGTGCAAAAATACACGAAATGAAATAAAAGACAAACTTGAATTCATAAATTCCGTTACCAATAAATATGCAAAAGGGCGTACAATCACGGTTCGCCTTCTATGGGTTTCATTGGACTAATTTGCAAATTAGGTCATTACTGAAGACTGTAGTATTGCCTCAATTGAAGTATCATATTGAAAATAGAGTCCCCTCCATACCATTATTATGTTCACCCCTTTTCCAAATAGTATATCTTTCAAATTTTGATAAATTCAACAGAAAAGGTCACGTGAAACTAACAACAGCAACCTACAGTAGGCATACATGATCAATTACCAATGTGATTTTTAATACCGAACTTCTATTGTGTAGATAATGAGGGAAACTTTACCCTCGATTGGGCCTATATTCGATGTTAAAATTAAGATCACATTAATTCTGCCTAATGATACACGCTAGAAATCGGTCTATCCGGTAGGTATTCAGCACGTAGTTTATGTTTCAATTTTTAATTATACATGACCAAAACTACAGAATTGAGACTGGCTACTTCCAAGGTCTATTTGATATACCGGTATATCTTAATAAAGCGAGCGAGTTTAGTTCTTTGTTCAAACGAGATTGCAAAAACGCTGTTCAAAGCAGCCCTCATCAGAATGAAAGCGACTGTTTGCGAATGTTTTACATAGGAATTGACACGTTACAAAAGGAGCACATCCGCCGGAACTTATGACTGGTTATTTATGTTCTAAGCTAGCGCATTTGGACTTCAATAAAACATTATGATTATAAATTATATCTCATACTTATTTAAAATTATAGTTTTAAAAATATATTGAAGTAAATGGATGGCAATAATAGTCATTATTTCGGAAAAGAACGATTAGGTTTTTGTGTCGACCATGATCCTTTGCGAGGCGCCATTTTCAGATGCTGTCTGCTATTTTGTATCGGAGCAGACAGAAAAGACGCTGAAGAGAGACAGCACTGTTGTCATCAGCCAAGTCTTAATTCATAAGAAAGTAATTGATGAAGGTATAATTTGAATTCATTCTATTACATATTTGTGATACTTACGAAATTGATCAAAATAGATGGTACTGGTAGATCTATCAAAACTCGAGTTGACAGCGTTTCTGATGTGGTTTTTGCTACAGTAGTAGACAATGTACATTCGAGTAGAGTCAAATAGAGACTGGTAATCAATGTTGAACTTGATCAACTGGTCAAACGAAATTCCTTTGATTGATCATGAATATTAGTAGTCTGGAATATATAGAAACTTTAAATCTAATTTACTAAGCTGTTGGACTTACTACACTTTGTCTTATTACCAAGTCAGTTTTGATAAATCTCCTTGCTGCATTTTCTTTTGATTTCATTGAATATAAAAGATCAATATGACTGTCACATTAAAAAAAAGTAATTTTCATTTTGTTTGCTTTTAGGGTGCTGATTAATCTTAAAGGAAGAACTGATGGCTAAACCAAAGATGAAAAGAGGGAGAGTTGAAAATCTAACATACAGAGAGTATTCTTGTACAGATCTACTGTCATTGTGTGATGAGTCATCATCAAATGTACCAGATGTAGAAATAGATTTATTCTGTGCAGAAACTTCTGTAGATGATGATTGGGATGATAATGCATCACCTATCGCTAAGAAATTGAGAGTTGAGGATGAAAAACCACAAGAAACAATTTCTCTTCCCGTAGAAACTCAATCTAGAACTGTTCCACCAAATTCTCCAATCAGCCATACAGCTTTACGAGAAGAAAATTCCAATCCTTTTGTGAACTACTTACTACAAATCTGGAGCGAGAGAAAATTCAATTCTCCATCTATTGATACCAGACAGAATGACACTGAATCACAAATTGTCTTTGACAATGGAGCTTTTGTTTTGGAGGATCCTGTTTTCAATTCTGCTCAACTTGATGAGGAACATGTTCATGAAACTGCTGACAATGATGAACACATTGTTCCAAACTTTGAAGATACTCCAGACGATATCAACATCGAAAGTGATGAAAACTTTGATAGTCAAGGAAGCCGGATACTCAATTCCTGTATATCAGCTGACCATACTGTACCTGTCAGTTTCCTCGAGGAATAGATTGCCATACTCAAACATCTATTACGGAACAAAAGATCTCAAATTTAACCCTCTTTCATTTATTTCATGCACAATGTAACATGTATTGTTCTTCAAGGTGCTGAAGTATGACAATATCAGTAAAAGATATTTATATCTTGAATCCATATTTTTACGTTTTCCATGGTTGTTCAATGCAACATGTTAAAGTCATTAGATTAATGTTCAGAGTTTAAAATGTTAAATTGTGATATGTCTCTTGCCTTGTCAAAAATGATATTGTTATGACACATATTTCAAAGTGAGTGGAGTTTAGCCACTTAGTTTGTACATTGTTTCATTTTGTTTTACCACTGTTATGCACATATTGTAATGGTTTATCCACTACGGTCTGGTCTATGATAACCAAACCATAGTGATAATCTTCCTTGCACTGTTGATGTTTAGTGCTTTGAACATATTTATTGTTATTGTTGATAATTTATTGAAATTCATTCCACATATACATGTTGATTTATCTATAGTGGATTGAAACATAGATATATTGAACATTGTCTGTTATTGAGACAACAAACAACAAAGGTAAACCATAACACAAGGATGAAAAATAGAACAATTTTTTTTCAGTCCATGTCATGTAATATAAAGCCAATGAGTACCTGTGTTAAAATGACAATCATTTCTTTGCCAAATATAACAGTGTTGATGTTTTCATCAAGACAATCATAGTTGGTCAGTATGATCTTATTTTAGTCTTGAGAGTTTCTCCAGTTGTTGCTTTCTCTGTGAGGAAGAAAACTTTTAAATTTTTAATGTTATGTTGCAGCGTTATTTGTTAAGATGGTTATTAATTAAATTCTATATTATTTTTACATAAAACTTGTTTTCTTTTTAAGCATACCGCAAATATGTTTTTACTGTTGAACTTATAACTTATAAGTGCTAATTTCTTCCGACTGGCTAATTATATTTTTAAGTGAAATCACAACAACATATAATGTTTAAATGACCATTTTCCTAGAAAACGTTTTGAAGGCATTCATCTTTGAATATCCTTTAAAACTGCTATTCCATAGCTGATTAGGAACAATAACACAATTAATGTTCACATTCAATTTCTAAATCAGTTGATTTCATTTAAATTGTTATTAGAATTATCAACAATAATTTGGACAAAGCAACACATTCAGTTAGCCTATTTGGATTATGATATTTTATACGACATTATAGATAGAAGTCAGAAGTGATTATATTGCAAAAGATATTGACAACATGAAAAGATAAATTTCATCATGCATGACATTGAAATAAGAATTGCTGAACAATGTAGATGTTGTTTTTTAGTATATATTTCTGAAATTCATTCAGGTTTTTTATGCCCCCACCATATATGGCAGGGGCTTATGGGATTACCCTCAGTTGTACGTACATAAGTGACCGCTCGATACAGGGTATCGTTTATCCACTTCTCCTCAAAAACCGTTCAACAGATTTAATTGAAATTGCATACATTGCTTATAGGCATCCTAGGGGTGTGTTTTTCATAATTTGTTTTTCAATTTTTAGCTCATCTGGCCTGTAAGGCCCGATGGGCTTATGGCATGGTGTCTGCCGTCCGTCTGTCCATCCGTCCGTCCATAACTTTGTGGAATTTCGACTTCTTCTCCAGAACCATAAGGCCTAAAAAGCTGAAACTTAAGTGTACAGACTCCTTGGCTAGTGAGGATTAAAAATTGTAACTTTTATGGCCCTGCGGCCCCTAATAGGGGCCACACCCTTAAAACTTATTTTCGTCTTCTTCTCCAGAAGCATAAGGCCTAGAAAGCTGAAACTTTGTGTACAGACTCCTTGGCTAGTGAGGATTATAAACTGTAGCTAACTAGATTAGCGTTTGCGGGATACCGCAAAAGCAGAGCAGCCCCGGAACTTTGGGTTTCGCCTTACCCTGTTCCGCCTTTTACAGGCCTCACCAAATTGGGAATTTTCTCGTGACCTTGACCTTTGACACTCAAGGTTACACAATCAATGAACACATTTCATTGAGTATAACATTATTGTAATGAAATAAAGTGTTAAAAATTAAATTAATCCATTTTCTCCATATATGTTGACCTTGCTGTGACCTTGACCTTCGACAGTTAGTACCCAAAACTTTTTGAAAATGTTGTACTTCTCAAGAGATAATATATACAAAATCTAAACTTCATAGCACAAAAACTTTTCAAGTTATATTGTTTACAAGGAATTGCAATAACTCATATATCATGACCTTGACCTTTGACCTTCAAGGTCACACAATAATTGAACACTTTTTATTGAGTATAACAATCATGTATTGATTAAAAGTGATGATAGTTAAAATTAAGCATTTTCGCTAAACCATGCTTAAGTCATGACCTTGCTGTGACCTTGACCTTTGACAGATTGTAGCCGAAACCTTTTCAAATTTTTTTACTTTTCCAAGGATGATATATACCGAGCTAGAGCTTCATAGCGCAAAAACTTTTCAAGTTACCGTGTTTACAAAGCATTTTGTGGTGATTTTATAACTCGTGACCTTGACCTTTGAACTTGAAAGTGAACATGTCATAATGATTCCCTGGAAGTATTAACATTTAGACATGTTCATGAGTTCTGAAAAGCTAAATGGGATAAAGTTATACCCCAATTTAGTGCATTTTGTAATAACTCATATCTCATGACCTTGACCTTTGACCTTCAAGGTCACACAATCATTGAACACTTTTTATTGAGTATAACAATCATGTATTGATTAAAAGTGTTCATAGTTAAAATAAAGCATTTTCGCTAAAACAAGCTTACGTCATGACCTTGCTGTGACCTTGACCTTTGAGGGATTGTAGCCAAAACCTTTTCAAATTTTTTTACTTTTCCAAGGATGATATATACCAAGTTAGAGCTTCATAGCACAAAAACTTTTCAAGTTATCGCGTTTACAAGGAATACTTAGAGTGAATACATAGCTCGTGACCTTGACCTTTGACCTTGAAAGTGAACGTGTCAAAATCGTTCCCCCGAGGTATGAGTAGTAAGGTATGAATAAGAGTTCTGGAAAGCTTAGTGGAAAAAAGTTATAGCTAGTAGTACGAGTGCGGCGGCGGCGGCGGCGGCGGCGACGGCGATGGAAACTTCACAAAAACTGATAGCAGCCCCGTCCTTAGACGGGGCTGCTAATAAGGGTCACAGGGACCTCACCCTTCAAACCTATTTTCATCTTCTTCTCCAGAAGCATAAGGCCTAGAAAGCTGAAACTTTGTGTACAAACTCCTTGACTAGAAAGGATTATAAATTGTACCTTTGGTGGGCCTGTGGCCCCTAATAAGGGCCACTGGGGCCACATACTTAGAACATATTTTCATCTTCTTCTCCAGAACCATAAGGCCTAGAAAACTGAAACTTTGTGTACAGACTCCTTGACTAGTGAGGATTATAAAATATTAAATGGTAGCTTTGGTGGCCATTAACCCCTATTAAGGGCCAGAGGGGCCAAGTCCTTAAAACCTATTTTTATTTTTTCAAGAAGCATAAGGCTAAGAAAGCTGAACTATTGTGTACAGACTACTTGACTAGTGAGGATTATAAATAGTAGCTTTGGTGGCCCTGTGTCCCCAACTAAGGGGGGAACCAGATTGGCCACACCATAAAGCAAAACAGTTAATATGTCAAAAACCAAAATAATGGTCTTTAGAAAAGGTGGCAGATTATCTCGTTTCGAAGTGGAAATATTGTGGTGACTAACTATAATTATCTTGGTCTAGTTCTTACAAGTCAATTAAGTTTTTCATAGAGTTGCAATTTTGTCTCGATTAAGGCAAAGAAGGCTCTATATGAGGTGTTGCGGACGATGTATTCTTATGGCCAGTTTTCCTACAAGGTCTTTTTTACAATATTTGATTCCCAGATTATGCCAATTTTGTTATATGGTTCCGAGTTGTGGGGTTTCCAGCGTCATGAGTGCTTAGAGAGAGTACATCATCTAGCTTGCAAGCGATTTCTCAATGTTGGTAAAAGGACTCCAAATGTTTTAGCTATGGGAGAATGTGGCAGATTCCCTGTGTATCTAGCGTCCTTGTTAAGGTGTATTAAATTTTGGCTAAGAATTACTAGTTTGCCGTTGCATCGCTACCCATTTAAGGCATATCATATGTTATACTCTTTAGATAGCGTTAATCGTCATACTTGGGCTTCTTCGGTTAAGAATGTTCTTTTTAGTTACGGGTTTGGTTACGTCTGGTTGTTTCAAGGAGTAGGGAGTGTGGAACTGTTTCTCTCAGAATTTAAACAACGGGTTACTGATATTCTAACTCAGGAGTGGAAATCCGCTTTGCAGTCTAGTAGCAGGTATGAGTATTATTCTGAATTTAAGTTGAATTTAAAACCGGAATTGTATTTAACTCATAGTGATTGTTCCCTTTACCGTCGCGAAATGACGAAACTTCGTATCGGTATGGTAAGACTTCAAGTTGAACTTGGGCGATATAGTAATGTTATGAGATCACTGCGCTTATGCAGAGTATGTAAACTGGATCATATTGAAGATGAATTTCATTTTATTATGGTTTGTCCAGCCTTTAACGACTTAGATTAACATATGTACTGCCTGTCTGCAGACCATATGATTTAAAATACAGTTTCATCAATTTAATGTCATCATGTGATACAGACGTTCTTATTTTACTACAGCTCTTTATTCATCATGCACTCCGTCTGAGGAGCCAATTATTGTTGTTGTAACATCTCCAACCTGCTCACTGTTACCTGTATATGGGCCGGAGGCCACGCATACCGAAATAAAGAATAAAGCAAAATCAAATGTAAAGCCTGATGAGCAACAAATCCAATGGCTCTATTTTTTTAATTTTCAGCTCATCTGGCCTGCTAGGCCCGATGGGCTTATGGCATGGTGTCTGGCGTCCGTTTGCCGTAAACTTTGTGGAATTTCGACTTCTTCTCCAAAACTCCTTGACTATTGAGGATTATAAATTGTAGCTTTGGTGGCCCTGTGGCCCCTACTAAGGGGGGAACCACGTTGGCCACACCCTAAAGCAAAATCAAATGTATCATATCAGAATATCAGTTTCATACTTTTGCAGTAGATTTGAAGTAAGATGAATTCTATTTGTAAATCCTGCATTAGTTTTCTGTTTACTTTTGACAGTATTACATCTTCAGAAAAGCATCCATCACAAGAATACTGTCACACCAAAAAATAAAGACCCCCATAAGCAATGCTTGATTATTTGAAATGTAAGTCTTCAAGATAATGATTAGTTAAGTTTATGATGACCTTCATGGCCAATGGCTCGTTTTTCAAGAAAGACACAGAAAGCCAAAAAGTCCAGTTTATCGGTACATTAAAGAAACTCAAGCACATTGCAATTGCAGCTGTTATGTTTCAAACACAGCAATGACTTCACCAATTATAAGAAATCTTTAAACTTGCAGATATTTCTTAAAATGAATTTTTGAACCTTTGTTCTCAGTTTAGATATACATTAAAAGCTGCAGACATTTCTAGTTCAGTCATTTTACCAATCTACTTGTACTTTTTAGCTCACCTTTACAAAGTAAATGTGAGCTTATGTCATGGCGCTTCGTCCGTCGTCCGTTATATGTAGTAGTAGTATGTTATACCCATTGTGGTTCCGCACAGAAAGGTAGACGTTTCAGTTTTGAGAATCCAAGATGGCCGCGATAGCAGCCATATGGACTTTTCAGCTGCAGATGACACATCATTATTATTAAATTTTAAGCTTTCATCAAGTGATCACTCGCACCATATAAATTCTCTAATTTGAACTTACTTATCATAATATTATCTTGAATATGGAATATTTAAGATTGTGATGCAAGATGTTCTATATTTTTAAGTGTTTCTAAAATAAATTAAGATGAAAGACAAACATAATTAATTAATTTGTTTAAAATTTTTATGGCAACTAGCTGTAAAAACCCAATCACATTAAACATCATGTTAAATTTTAAACAATGGTATCTCCCTTATATTTCTTTAAATACCACACATAAGGGGTTCAGATATTCCTGTTGAGTCCACTATGCTATCTAATACACATCCCAATACAGGCTGCTAGCATCACAGTGTCAGCTGCTAGTCTGTTGCATAATCAACCTGACCCAATTGATATGGTAGAGCATTATGCTGTATGGCCATGTGTATGCAATAAGAGTTATGGAAATTAGACTTGTATTCTCATGACAGTGATATGTTCTTTCTAAGAAAAACAACTTACACAAAATTTGTCAACAATAAGCTTTGTGTTTAGCAATCTACAGTTGAAGTGGAAAGAGTTATTTTGCATCAGGTTCCAGTTCCTGTGTTTTACTCATATTTGTACCATTTCTTTATCTAACAGAAGTTCTTCTTGACACAAAATCAATTTAGGACATAAGCTAACTATGTTTTGTGAAATTATATATATTTTTCACAACAATGCATGTTCTCTCCCGTCAAGTCTTTAAATACCACACATAAGGGCTTAGCCAGAGTTCAGGTTTACATGCTCAGCACACTATGCTTCTCCAAATACACAAAGCCAAATACACAAATTGCTACACTCTCCTAAAAAACATGATGGCAGCCATAATCAATTACCCGGTATCATATAAAAGATGGTTACACAATTAAACCATATTACCACATCATTCATTTAAGGTGAGCTTCTGTATCCTCGGTACTTTTATCAAAAATGTCTTCAGACCTAATTTTGCGCATTTTTATACATCCCTGGTCATCTTCCTATGCAAAGCCTAAAACAGGCCCCTACAGGCTAGAGAGCAAGCACAGCCAAGTCAAGGGTCAGCAGCAAGGCATAAAACTGACAGTTCAGAAACTGGCGTTTTAGGCTTTGCAAAGGAAGATCATCCCTGTTTGACTTCGGCCATCTCACCTTTTTCTTTATTGATTGCCGGACAATTAAAAAGGATGATTAGTATGTCATTGCATCAATTGCAGGTTAAAGTAAGTGCAAATGTCCACATAGCCAATAACAAATTGAGCATGAAATATGTGAAACAGGGCCTTTAATTAGCAGCTACCTTTCTCAAACCTTATTTATGCATGTGACTTTCATTTTCTCCTATAACTCGCTCATCAGCAAAGGAGGAAGTTAGATTGCTGGTAATTACCCCTGTTTTCCTCAACACGTTTCCTGAAGATCTGCAATAAACAGGAAGTAGTGAGACTAATGTAGGATAAACAGCGATAATCCTGTAGTATAATCCAAGCTTGGTACAGGTCATCCTGGTATCGTGCCATGGTCTGCCTACCTGTTTTATTAGTTTGAGTCGCGGAGAGTCATATGCCGATATGGGTTAAGCAAGTCTAGTTAATGTCACCTAAATCAACTTCGGGCTTTTTTGGCAATATTATTGGCAATTATTCAACATTGGCAAGCTTATACCCCATTTAGACGGCAACATTAATTTACCGTAAATTACGTGTGTATTTTATGCATATACGCAAATTTTACTTACGTGCGTATTTGTGGACGTAAAGACGCATTGACTCATGTGCAATTTTGCTAGCATGAGCAAATTTGCACCTAGTGGAGGGTATATGCAAATACATTTGCTATGTAATAGCTATTAGCATAGTTATCAATATGTATTGGGGAATGCAAGGACAGCCTATCCGAGGACGACCGAACGGACAGACTGTCTTACATATCACTTTGGCCGAGTGAAATCGAAGCCCAACATTAAAGATATTAGAACTTGTATATTTTCACAACCCTTCTTGGGCCCCTTTACAAATTTATGAATGAAGATTGTAGTACTATGGATGTGGCACCTAAATGTTCGAAGCATGCAGAAATCGGGTATTAAGCACGGGACAGGAAATGAATGTTCTGAGCACGTGCACGTTGTGCAGTGCGTGAACATACGGGTACTTTGCAACAAGTTTTCGCAAGTTGTCCATTTCGCCCTTGCTTTTGACTGATTCGGACGTCTTATATATTTGTGCTCTAATACGACAGTGAAATTACAATGGTGACTTCACAAAACATTGCAATCGTTCGCATTTCAACATTTAGGTAACCATAACATTGTTCAACTTACTTGTTGAGATATTTGTTTGAAATACATAAACTTGAATAAGATTCAATTAATTGTAGCTGTTAATTGTTTGAGGTAATTTGTATCAACAGGTAATCCATGTTATTTGATGGTTTCCTTGCAATTCTAAGTACAGTTCGCAAACAAAGTGTGTTGGTTGAAGTATGTGTTTGCCAACAGCATCGACGCATTCAATCAAGTCATAATCAATGTTTGATTAATCATGAGCACAGTCGATTACATTTACATGATTTAGTAAATACTGTCAAAAGCTGGTGTATTTTTCTTTGATATATTTTATTTCGTGTAGTTTTAAAGACAATTTCATAAGAATCCTTGCATTCGGACTGTTCTAACAAAAACAGTCCTGATACCGATAATGAACAAGACATTTTATGAATGGTTGCCAGGGACAACGAGGTCCAAGTGTATACTATATGTATATATATATATGTAAGGGTAAGTAAAAGCATTATTGATGTTGACCCTAACTTCAGATCGGTCGTATAAACGCACAGTGTTTGATGTGCCAAGTAAAACACCCAAACTAAAGAAATACGGGAATATCCTGAATCTGCGAAGTCTTCTCATTCTTACTGTCGCCATGGTTTTGATTAAATGGCAGATTATGTGTCTTTTCTACGGATATACTTAGAATCATAAAACGACCAATACACGCTAAGCAAATTTGCATTTGCTCACGTGAGAAGATTTACTCATGTGAGCAAATTTGCATTTGAGCAACTATTTGCCTTATGAATGAGGTTTTAACTTAAGTAGACTTTTCGGTAATATACCGGTACTATATACTGAATCAAGACCGTAAAGAGTCTACGTAGATAGTTAAATTTATTTCAACAAAGTTTTTGTAATTACAGCAAGTCTAGATTGTCAGCTGAAGATGTGACTGAGACAGTATTTGAACTGGTCAGCTGAAGATGTGACTAAGCCAGTATTTGAACTGTTGTATTCGAAACCAAAATTTTATACTATGATTTCATCCTAACACGAAATACGACCTTTATTTCGTTAGAAATTTATATATATCATCGACTGAGTTTAAGTCTAGAAATTCTGATTCGAGAAAGAAATTCTAACAAACCCGAGGGCGGGCCTTCTATACATAGCTTGGAGCTACTGCACATCAACGACAGATATAGCATTTAGGAAATTTTTCTCAAGTAAGTCTAGATCTTTGGGCTTTAGCAATGTAGGTAAATTATGGCAGGCTATAGAAAGTTATTTCTCCGAATGAGGTCAAATTAAAGCCAGTCTAATATAATTCAGCTTTAGGAGTATGTAAATTCGATAATTTAAGAGCATGCGTTTGCATTTGGCCTGTTATCAATTTATTTGAAACTATAGTACCTTGAATTATTCTTCGGAAATTCTTAAATACGGGGGTAGCACAAACTTGATAACGCATTTGTTTACATTTATGATTGAAGGCACTGAGGTAGGCAGACATTTCTTATAATATACTGATGGAAACGAATAAGGGAACGCTTAATTACTGTTAACTTATGTCTGGCATGTTCCGTTTGTTCGAGGCTGCGTGGGGCCATTATAAACTGAAAATGTTGAAGTTTACTTTCACTGAAAAGTGTACCGTGCCCGTGAAAATTGATTTCCATGAACTTCATACATGGCAACGTCCATGTAACCTTCAAGGAGTCAACGAATGTCAGTGTACCTTTACCTTCAGAATCATGCCAAGAGCATACCTTTCTGATAATGAGAAATGGCAGGCTATCGGGTGCATAAACAGCGGTCAATCAATATGCCAGACAGCCAGACAATTTAACAAGTCTAAAAGTGTGATTTCGCGACTGTGGAACCGGTACCATCAGACGGGGAACGTAAAGATTAGACCAAGTCGTGGTCCAAAACGTAAGACAACGCCCCGAAACGACCGCCAGCTGGTACTGCTGTCCTTGCGTAACCGATTTAAACCAGCATCGAAATAAACTCTGAGTTCAGGGCAGTAGAGACTAAGAATTTGTGACCGTACTGTCAGAAACAGACTTAAAGCAGCAGGCTTAAAGTCACGTCGTCCTGTTGTTGGCAGGCCCGTAAAAGAAATTTACAGACTATCAAAGATCCAGCCCCCCGAATTAGGAATTCAGCCCCATACAACCTCACAATCCCAGGTTGGGGTACGGCTGACTGCGGAACACAGACGTCTCAGATGAGCATGGGCTGCACAACATCGAGTTAGATAACTTCGACATTGGCGCAATACCATGTTCAATGATGAGTCTAGATTCAATTTGGACTTCGCAGATGATCGGATCCGCGTTTGGCGACGCCTTCGTGAACGTCACCACCAGTGCACCATCAAACAACACGATTCCTACGGGGGCAGATCTGTGATGGTATGGGGCGGCATAACCTACGACCATAGGACCAATCTTGTTCGACTTGATAGAAGGGGGACTGGTGTCCGTTACCAAGACGAAGTGTTGCAACCTGTTGTTCTTCCTTTTCGCCGTAAAGTGGGTGTAAACTTGAGTTTCAACATGACGCCAGCAGAGATTTTCTCACGCAGAACAACGTCAGAGTGTTGCCATGGCCGCCCAAGAGACATTAATCCCATTGAACACCTCTGGGACGTTCTTGGACGTCGGGTGAGGGATCGATGTTCTACCTCAGACACTTGATGCCATGTTCCAGGCTCTCCAAGAAGAGTGGCGCGCAGTTCCTCGGGCTGTCATCCGGAAGTTGATCCAAAGTGGTCCACGACGGTGTGAAGAAGTGATCAGGAAACAGGGAGGACAAACCAGATACTGAAATTTCACCTGTGGTGTACATACTTCATGAAATATACTTGATCAAAAACCCATGACAATAAAACAAATTTCACCATCAATACATGCGTTCCTTTATTTATTTCCATCAGTATTAATAGACCTAACGCCCGGGTATACCTATCTATCGATAACACTAAAGATCCGCACTAGGCAATCTCCCTTATAAGTTATTTTTTAAAAAAGCATACGATTTCAGGTTATTGAGTAGATGCTAAAAGATCGACAGGAATGAATGCAACGTTGCATTATTTCCGCATGAACTATGATATCGCATTCAGCCCCAAAGGACGGCAACCGCAATGCTTGTACTATTTTTATAGATATACGTTTAATATGTAATCATTTGTTCTCAGTAAAAAGACAAATGTTACACTCATTTCTAGTTCAGAGGTTGTCAACAATTTCCATGTTATGCTATCGACTCTAATATTTTTATACGCTTCATACATCTAAACTTCCCGTTATTGATTGCAGGTCAATAATATGACCTGATATCAACAATGAAAAGGTTGCAAGAGTGATATTGCACTAAATGGGAAAAAAATATATAGTGATCAGTGGCGACTGGAGTAGGAACGTGTGCAGCTTTTAAATACACAGAGAACAGAGGTTGAAATGTTCGTTTCCAGGAACATCTGCAACTTCACACTGACTTATCAGACTGCTGTTGTGTGTAACACAGCGGCTCACGTTTTTGGTTTACAGGCTAAATGATAAATGTTACGATTTTCTAACATCGAAGTTTTTTTTTCGTCATGCCAAATACGACATTTACTATTAGTGTTGTAGAAAAGGTGAGGCTTCATATGTGTCACTATATGGCTTCTAAACGAGAGTTTGCTTTCGGGAAAGCCCCAATCTCATTCAAATCAGATCGAAACTTTCACTCCTACGTCGCTACGTTTCGTAGGATCAAAAATTTCGATCTGATTTGAATGAGATTGGGAAAGCCCGGAAGTTCCGATAAATTCTACTTTCAAAATATTTGTGCTTTCCTCTCCACTATTGGCCTTACGAAACCCCGTAGGTTGCATGTTCTGACGTAAGCTAAAGCAGTACACTCGGCGCGGAGCGATATCCGAGGGGAATTAGACATCGTTACAAGTACGTATATCTAATAAAAAAAACGTTGACAGAAACACAACGGCTTGGCGTGATTGGAAATCGTACGTACGTTTTACTGTGACACAAACTTGCAGGTTTCGCCTTTGAAATTTAAACATTAGACTGACTACTTAGACGTCATATCCGGTATCCCCACCCCTGCCTCGTTTTGGTTAGCGCTGGAGGATGAAGCGCTGACGCTTTTAACCTAATGTTTATATAACTGTAGCTAAATAACTATTTATAGTTTTTCTCTTTAAAATCTTATAAAATAAATTATTCAACTAATAACTCATGTAAAAGTATCCTAAAATAAATATTTCAGATCCTCTTTAATAGGTAGTAAAAGTCTTTATAGCATATTAGATTTGTCTACAGTTCAGCAAACTTGACGTTTAACTGTTTAACTGACAGCTAAATTCAGATACATTTTTCGAGAAGAGGTTCTATCTCATAATATACAGGGCCAAAATACGCATTTTCATGACGTCACACAACTCGAATATCGATCTATTATAACCGTTGGTTCTAACTGACCTAGTTTACAGTCAGAACGCCGAGTGATAAAAATAGATTTCCTAGCCTAGGTTTCTTCCGCTAACGCTCGCTTATGAACAGACTAACTAGACTGGCCTCGAGTCCCACAGAAACATACCTTGACTTAAAGAAACTTCAAATAATTAATATAAACATGTACTTGGTTTAAATAATCCGATAACAGAAGGGCATATTGACAGAAAAGATAAATAAATGAAAGTAAGAGTAATCTTCATTGAGCGGAGGGGGAGAGACAAACAGATAGAACGGAAGAAACTCGGAGATAGACAGCGGAAAGTCAAATAGATGGTCGAAAGTACATTTCGTTCGATAGATGTATGGTACGAAGGGGTTCAGAAAGAGAGAAAAGTTTACAATCCAGTTAAAGAATAAACTTTCGTATCCTGAGATAATGAAGGATATTTTTAAAGAATACTGTAACACAGTCTTTGTCTTTCCGAATATACAGATAACAAGTATACTGATTATCAAATCAAAGTGTGCTTATTGCAGTTACTATTGATTTAGAAGCCAGATATATGCCTAACAGTGGCGAATCCATGAGGAATTTCAGGGGTTTGAGCATAACATTTCATACCAAAATTATTAAAATATTTATATAAATGGTTTTTAAAATACAGAATTGCAATGTTTTTTGGCTTCAGTATAAAACAACGAGCCCCGAGATCACGGCGACCCAACCCGATTGATAGTGTATATTGAAGGATACTATCCTCTCAAAGTGACTGACTATAAGTCCAGGGGTATCATTATAAGGGCATATGTACTCCCTTCAGCTTTCTATGGATGCAATTGAAAACACTTTTCTTACGGAAGCTTTTTAGGGCCACACAAATTGTGTGTGTGGCCCTAAAAGGCTTCCGTACTTGACAATAAACCTGCAATATCAATGATTAAAACGTTTTTCTCAGTCTTCATAACATATATCGAACAAAATTATTGAAATCAGGATTGAACAATATCAATTGATTGAAAGAAATTGAGTCGTAAATCGATAAGGTATACAATACAAATCACTCACCTTCTTTGGGGTTTTTTTTGGTGTCTTTTTTTGTATTTTTTTTTTTTTTTGGGATGGGGGGGGGGGGGGGGGGGGGTCATAGGAGATTTTAGTTGAAGCACACACATCTTTATTGAACTCATCCTTTTAACATCAAATATTTGTCAAGTGAGTTTAGATGAGGACATTCTTGACAAATATATATATACTTCATAGGTCATCATACTTCAGTGTTACACAAAGTTATTTAAATCTGTATTACACGGATATTGCGTTAAAGTCCGGAGAGTCATATAACTGCTAGCCTCTCCTTAAATAATAAATCTTTGATAAACATCCTGGTCGCTGTAGAATAAAAAAAGGTTTTGGTGTTTTGTAATATATCCTTTCTAGAGGTAATTCATTACATTGCCACGCCCTCTGAAGTGACCAGAGTTCAGAGTGCACAGTAGCGACAGGTGTCACGCTCTACTGACTTTGACACCTCCTACCAAATGCACCTGTCGTTATTGTTGCGGTAATTACCAGCCAGTAGTCATGGTGACTGCTCCTTTTGAAGTTCTGCAAGTGATGAAATGATCATTAGAAAAGAAAATGTCTGGACATGAAGCGCACGGTCAAACACCTAAACAAAGTGTCGTCTTTTTGTATTCTGAATAATGCAGGTTTTGTCATTTTAATATTGTAAACTTTGGTGCTCTGACGTTCCTGGTATCAATAATGTATTGATTAACCTTTTGGTGTAGGTGTGTAATTAATATAGCCCCAGTGACTGTTACCTAATCATTTGGATCGCAATTTGCAAGACACTATCAAACATAAGGATTGGAGAGATCAATATCTCTGTCAAAGGCTGCTAATAGGGTGAAGGTTGCTTAACTTAACGCCACTGGTGCATGAAGATGTTTTGATAAGACTGTAGGCATTCTTCCATGTAGGCATTAGTGAACGCCACCAAGTCAGGCCTCTATATTTATTGGCTTACATGATCTATAGCACAAAAGTGAACCATAACCTCGCTTTTTAGGCTAAGATATTCAATAATGTCAATTTTTGTGACCTTTCATCTTCCTTCGTAAAAAGGTAAATTTACAGCTTAAATTTTTTTCAGACAATTGTAGCGACCCGAAACGGCTCTCGACCCAAAGCAGGGAATTTTTGAAACTTGATTTCTCTATTTGGGTCGTTTCCCGGTTTTGGTCGTTACAGACGATTTCCTAGCTTCGTCGCTGATTGGCTGGAAACAAAGGTCATTTGTCCGAGTGTTAAAATCAGAAATATTGTGAGGTGCAAGTGTTTCGTTGAAACTGACGAGAGTCGAGGATGGCGTTAGATGACTTTGACATATCGTCTACAATATGTTTAGAAGACGAAATATGTCGACTGACTAGTCGATTTTTATTCTATGATACTTTTTTATTTTTATTTTATAATGATATTTATGTGTATGTGCTGATGCGTGCGTATGCATGTGCGCGCACGTGCGCATTTGAATGTGTGTGTGTGTGAGTGTATGCGTGGTTGAATGTGTGTATGCATGCGTGTGTGTGGATATTTAATGTTAATGTTTAAATTATGCCCGTGTCTCATAAGCCTGCTAGGCTGGATGTTGTTTCTTAAATAACTGATTTAAAAAATGTCTTTCAAATGCTTGTATAACAACATGTGACACGTTAATAAAATATATTTCTTCTTCGTATTTCCTCTAATGAATGCCGGGTCTCAGATAAGCGCCGGACCTCTAATTAGCGCCGGATGTAATGGGAAATGCGCCGGGTCTTAAACATTATACAAATTTCTCATATGGCCTTAGTAAAAATACAATTTATCATAAACCGAATTGACCCTTTTTCGTTTGTTTTAAAGGAATAAGCACCGGGGTTGTAAATAAGCGCTCCGGTCCTTATAAGAGAAAATACGGTATTTCAGTCGGGAAATCCTCAAGGGAAATCGTCTCTTTGTCCTAACAAGGAGACCTATCTCAAACAATAATAGATCTTCTTGTTTAGAAATCTATGACGTTACATTCTAACTGCAGCGAGAGCATTTATTAAACATTCGGATTATTAGTCTGTTAGCCAGACCCTAAAATACGAAACAACCTAAGAAAATCTCTGGAAGAGGTGAGAGCACATTACGAGGTTCCTCTGAAAATGAAGAAAACTCAAGTCTCCTTTTCATTTAATTAACTTTTTTCTTCAAATTTAAGATTTTATGGAACGTTTTATTTCAGATTCTAAGTGTCAGACTATTGGTCATGTCAATATCGTACCCTGTTTACGTATCATTTATTAGCACTTAAACTCCAAAGGCACCCATGATGTCATGTTTTAAAATTTTAAAAATCTCAAATGTTTTTTTAAGTTTTATTAAAGGTAGAAAAAATGGCATGCCTACAATAAATGTAAATAATTCTACTCACAATCTACTCCAAGAATTAGCGTTGAACGTGGCATTCTAGTCGGCAAAGGTCACGCGAATCATTTTGAATCTAGCGTTATTTCGGATCCTTTGCTGTCCGTGTTAAATCGATTTCAGAGGATGAAAATGATATAAGAAAGCATAAATATTCTGTATGCAGTTAATCTATACCCAACCCCAAAATGGTTTGGTTGATATCTAATGTATTATGGATAGATATATATATCGCTTGTTTGAACAGCACTGTGGAGCATGATATTTTGGACTTTACTCGTAAATTAAAGGAAATTTGAAATGTACAATATGTCAAAACCCAATTCAGGACTCACATGAACATGTCAGATCGATAGTTTATTTGTCTGTGTCATATGATATGTTCTAGCCATATGTCGTGCATGTTTAATGAATTTAACAGGAGTAGTGAAATGTTACACGCAGGTCCGCCAACGGTCAGAGTATATAGTGTATTATCATATTTTTCATACACTGTGACGTCACGAATAATGTTAATGCTTTAACGTTACTGTTCGCCGATGACGTTGCTTTCACATAGCACTGACGGCCGTGATTCGCCTATGCATATAGGTTGATTGTGATTATTGTTTTGGATTTTGCGACTTCGGTTATAAACGGAATATCGTGTTCGTGACATATTTTAGCTAGTGCCTGTGTACCAGTATATCCCTCGCTCATGCTCGGGGTATACTTATACTTAGGCACTCGTGTCATAAACATGGTAGGCCTATGTCGATAATGGATACTCATCTAACTTCCTCGATGAAATAAGATCCGTTTGCAAACCTAAACCTGATGACTTTTAGTCCGAAATTTTTGTATGTTTAAATTTTAATCGAACATTGACAAAATCGTAAGGTATATAATATACTGTAATATAATGTAGGATTGTTTCTCCATGCAGCTGGATCCTACATAGTTCGAATTCAAGCTAGAGTAAGAACACATTTTATTCCCTTTTCTCGATTTCCATGTTTTTATTACTTTTGGTGTATTGTTTGGTATCTAATTCCGCTGTGTTTATGTTCCCAAAGTGTATACATTGACTATTTTATCATTTTGAATGGTAATAATAATATGATTTTTAAAAACTATTATAGTATACTATTGCAAATTATCATTTCAGGATTTTCATGTGGATTATATATCTATATCTTTATTTGACACTCACTGTGTTTAAGTCATCTCTGACGATATTTCATTTCGATTTTTTTGTGTGTTGGTGAAGCCAAACTGAAGGAATCGTGTAAGGTGATCCGTAGGGGACATCTTCTAATGTGCTTATAGACAAAGACATACAGTAAATATTGGGTTTTTTCGAAGTTAGTTAAATTTCCTTTGTATCCATAGATGATAAATTTCGGACACCATTAACGCATGTGTACAGCATAGTTTAACGACGACCACCTTAATCTTGGTACTAAGAAATTGCCCAAGGAGTAATGTATGGGGGTCCGTAAATTGAGATATGGCGTAGATGTATAAAATCACTAATACTAACGTTTATTTCGAAAGTTCTCGCAGTCCGTATTCATGTATAACGTGTTCAAAATACAGAGTATGTTTCAAATAGTTATTTTTGACAAATGATAGCCGAATCACATTTCCTTCTGATCGGCCATCTTCAAAGTCGATTTCATTGTAATTCGTTTGGCAGAAAAGTACGACGGCTCAAACTTGTTCTGTATCATTGCGCCAGATAGGTGCTCAAAATCGCAGAACACGAATTGTTCAAGTTTATGTTGTTCAAGAACTGTTATTAAGTAGCAAAGTTAAATTCATTATGCATTTGAGGTGTTACTTTGATGACTGAAGGTAGGGATATTTTTTACACGGCTCGCACTACTTTTCTCAGCACTTCAACCCTGTGTTGCATGAGCGAAGGTGTCTCATATTGTTCTGTGCTAACGTTTGCGTGTTTAAAGTCGTCAAAATTGAACGAATACAACTTAGAACGCGGAGAAAAGCTTCTAAAGCTCTCCAGAACATAGAAATGGTTATGGCAAACCGAAATCCCGAGGAATACCGAAATGGACGGCGTTCGCGAGGTGCCAGTCCCCATTCAGACGATAGCAGTGGTGACGACTCAGATCATGGTAAGATTTGACCAGTTTGGGTTACGACCCGGTTTGAATCTTTTTTTTTTAAAAACATTGTCTGCGGTAATTTAGTATTTCTAAATATTTGTCTGTTTTTATTTCAGAAAATGGCATGCGGATTGGGGATGAGTACCAAGCTGATGTGCCAGATGTAACACCTGGTAGGTACCAAATTTTGAATGACCTAGTTTTCTTCCAACCAAGGTCCAAGATAAGTTGTGGCCTAAAAAACAGGAGTGTGTTTGTTTATTTTATGGAATTTGTAGATTCTCTTTAGTATGTTGAGCATAAGAACAATTTATAAATGACAAAATTTTCCTAATTTTTTAATGGTGATTTGCAAGACAAGTGAGAAAAGCTTAATAATAATTACAGAATGATATCAATGAGTTTTTTTGTCAGGAATCTGCAGTTTTATCACTTAAAATAGTACCGGTTATAATAATGAGAGGTGTGATGCCATACATTGTAGCATCTTGGTATCATGATAATTATAATGATCGTTTAATTACACATACATAATATCAGGATAATTCTCTGTATTGTGTTTATATCGCTGACTTTTTCATCTAAAAATCAAGATATTTCTCAAAAGTTCACGTCCGTTGAAAATAGCGTATTAGTATTAGCATATATAGTGTTATGAAAAATTGAGATAGGTTTGGACTAGCGATTGTCTGTAACATCTCGCCTCAAATGATTATTTGCCTTGTTGTATTTTTATGGTTTATGCATAATTTTAAAAAATGGCGTCCTCTCTATAAGCACCACAATCATATTTTTGAAGAAGAATATTGTTGCCAACATATCATTTTGTATTCCATATGTGCATGGTTTTGACTTTGAGTCTTTATCATTGCCATTTCTTCAATTGGCGTTATACCACCTGTTGCAAGTTCCTTCAACTCAAAATCCAATCTTGATGCAACGGTGATGAGATAGAATTTAAGGCCCATTAATACATAAAATATCCTACATTGATATCAATTTTCAAACGAAAACAGTGTTGGTTTTTCTCTATCAGAAATTTCTAATCTTCATTCATTCAACTGACTGATTACTGTGAACGACATTGACATGGCAAGTTTTCTCTTTTGTTTATTCAATAAATCATTTTATTGTGATACAAATTGCATACTTAGCTTGTTGAAAGGCATTAAGAATGGGATTGGGTGTCCAAGAATCAGATAAGACACTATGAATAGCAACTAGCAAATTCTCGAATGTTTTAGGGACCATGTACTAATATTATGCTAAGTTGGTTCCAAAAGATGGAATTCTACTGTTAGTTTTGATCGCCTGAAGAAATTGCCAAATAATTGAATTAAAAACCTGTTTTCAATGAGAAGGAATATGTAATAATTTTTGATATTCAACAACTCAATCTTGCTTGTTTTGAACAACCGTGACCCCACATTGATCAATCTGGACTGAATTCAGGCAGTCGCTACACAAGGTTTTGTGAGTCCTTCAATAATATTACGAAGAATATTTGGCATCCCACGACTCACAGTTTAAATTTTTGTGTCTTTTCAAAATTTTTTGATTATTTGATATTATTGACCCCTATTAGAATTTTCATCAAAAATCAAACTATGCAATCTTTATACATGTATACGTTTGTTATACTAGAGAAAACTTGATTTAATCGGAAGCTTAAGATATGTGTTAAAGGATTAGTTTATATCTTATCTCTAATCTCTAATTGACCAAGAAAGGTATTTGAATTCATGTTGAGTATTGTTTTAAGTTGTAAGTGGCACTATGTGCAATTATCAGGAAAAGAGCCAACGTAATTGCTTTTAGTCAATTAACCCTTTATCGGTCAATAGGTCCTACTGTAAATCTGATATTTTCACTGAAACAACTAATATAAAGCTCAGTGGAAAATGCCTATTAAATTATATTCTATTTCTGAATCTGAAATTTTATTGTGATATGTCTTGACTTTGAAAAGTTGATATGTTGTCTGTTAAAAAGTGATTCAGAATTGTAGTTTAAAAGTTTATATGTCAACAAGAACAGTTTGGGTCACAATTGAGGCAATTGGCATCTCTAAAGTTAAACTAAAAATGAAAGGTACCGTTTCATGCTGATTATGTTCTTCAATCTTGATCTTTCTTACCTAAGTTACCTTGGTAATGTGTTTTGCCTATGTTAAACATAAATCTAAAAGAGTCACAGTGACACACACACAGTTTAAATTTTTGTAAAGAAATAAACGTCAACTTTCAAGTTGACTTTCAAAATATAGTCATGACTCCCTCTTTTAGTATGATGACTTTTTGATTGCATAGGGATAACATCAATGGTTTATAGTGGAATACTTTCAAGAAAAAAATTACAATATATAAGCCAATAGTTTTATAATGCAAATAAAAAGTATATATATATATGCAGAATGACATTGATTTCAACATCAACTAACCTCGAATTTACCACTTCTCAATTTTCGTTCAAAGATTTTTCAAAAAAATAAAAACTGGACTTGATTTTTTGTGATTTGTCCAATAAACACCTTTAATTAGCCTTTCATTTAGACAACGTAATTATCGGCTGTGAAAAGCCCACCTGGGTTAGGGACCATAAAACTCGCTCGGGTGTGAAGTAATAAACAGACTATACAGAGTAATGCATCATTATTTCAACTGAAATACTGCCTAAATAATTGTTTTATTATCATTGATGTAGATATCCTTTTTAAAGCAAATGCTTAATAGTGTTACATCGTCAAATGATTTATCCAACTGAGTGGAAAACATTTCCTGAAAATCGTTAACTATTGGGTTTTTTTCTGTGATATTGTTACGATATAATATGAAGAGATAACGAGGCTGATTCTGTTTATGACGTCACAAAAAGGGGGTGTGACCAGTCATGCATTCACTGGTTTGTGGCCAGATAGGTCTAAGCGGCCTATCAAAAGTGGCTTTCATTACCAAACTGAAAATATTTGAGTAGCGACCTTTGACTATACAATATTGTAATCAGACTTTCATATATTCCAAAGAAAATAGTGAAATATATTTGTGGTTATGTGAACTTTCATATAAGATTTCCATGTCTATGATTTGGTCAACTGACGAGCGTATACATAGTATCACCAACAATTTTTTCCGTTCACACAAGGACATTTTTTGTCCAACAGATTGCAGAAACTTTATTCATCTTGTAAATATGCTGGGCTTGTTAATTGAAGAAACCGGTAGTCCAAAGGACAAGTTACATTTTAACAAAAATATGGTCATTTCACTGCTTTTGTCTAGCTTGAATGCATTTTGGCTTAGTTTAAGAAAGGTACATGTTCCAATAACTAGTAGTACAATGTTTTGACACATTTTAACCCTTGATTTCTTTTATATAATTTGCACTTGTGCAGTACTAAGTTAAATAAGATTGCATAAAATTATAATGTCTTTTTTTTGTACCTCACCATTTTATGACATCAGACTTTCTCAGACCAATTACAGAAAATACATTTTATTCTTTTCAATTCTTTTTTTGGGGGGTTAATTGCTGTGTTACAGAACTTGGCTAATTGTCTGGTTTTGGACATTGAAGTTAGGGAAATAAACATTGTTTAATTTGGTCAGAGTTGCATTGTCTGGGTATGAGTAAGACATGCACACATTTTTGCTTAACCACTGTTCATATCACTCAATAACCAAGTGAAGTAGGGCTCATATAAATTCCATTCCCAAAAGGGTTCACCTTCTCCAAACGTAAAGACCGTACAAAGTTGATTAAGTAACATTTTGAACACACTCTTAAGAAAATCGGGTTCAATTCAAATCCCTTAAAAGAGGCCCTTCTGAAAAAATAACTATATTGGATGTTTTCTAAAGAACTGTAATATCCTTGGCATGAGGAAATTTAACTTTCAGGACAATGTGGACCAACATTGGTGACCCCTTGACAACTGGGTCACGAGTGTTGAATGTTCAACATTATCCTATGATGATTTTATCATCATGTCAATACAGACATTTCAAGATGCAATACATATCACAATATTTCTAACAGTATTCATTCAATACTAATCACATGCATGGTACCCTATTTTTATGTGATGTTCTTTATCAACTTATCAAACCTTTGACAAATTTCTTGTTGTTTTACAGTTTTAGGCATTATATTTTTTGCTTTTTGGTATAATATTTGTTTGTTATAGATTAGAAAGTTGTCTTGTATATATAATTTATATATATATATTTGTATGTGGGCCTGAGGCCTTTTACTGAAAACAAGAGTTGAAAGTTTTAATTGAAAAGTTGACATGGATAACATGCATAAGCTGAACAAAAATATCGAGAACAGGGTTCGAAATTAGCACTAGTCCAGTAGCCCATGGCTAGTGAAAAAGATGCTGGGCTAGTAAAGTGCAATGACTTGTAGTCCGATAGACTAGTTGAATTTAAAGAAAATATGATTATATCGGTGTATTTGGCTAATCAGAATGTCTTTGGGCTAGTGCTCTCAGGAATGCACTAGTCCGAATGGCTAGTAACCCAATATTACTAATTTCGACTCCTGGAGAATGATGCAATTTATTGTTGATGAGTTGCTATGAGTGTTGAAGATCTTGAAAAAACATGGCTGATTGGTTTATCATTATTTGTTTGTTTATCTGTGGATATTCTGTTTTACCTAAATGTTATATCTATAATTATCCAATGGGCGGCATATTTTCCTTTGATCTTTTCGCAATGGCAAATCATGTACCAAGAAAACTCAAGCTAATATCTATTACGTCACGAAAATATTACCACAGTTATTTACGAGGTGCTGATTCGATAATCATGAAGGAGCGAGGCAGCTTGAGGGCGGATCTAGCAATATCTGGTCGACGACCTTGAGAAAGTTCAACATTGTTGCAAATTCAAACATGTAGGCCAAGATCAAAGAAATGAAAACCGCTCAGTCACTCGACGACAAATTATAACTAACTATCGTACACATTTTGCTGTGGAAAAAAAACCCCGAAAGACATCACTAAGTGCAGAAATTCACTGGCGTCCCGTAAAACTATAGAGATATATTGTTATATTATCGAGCTAATAATTATAATCTGAACTTTTCGGTCATTAAAAGTTGACCCCTATCACAAATAATTTGCGAAAAGGACCAAACTAATTCGGTGAAAACAAACAATTCATGAAATTTAGAACACTGATTGTAAAACTTACATTTCACAATCAAATGAAATACATCTTCAGAAAAAAATAGTGTTACCTTATTTTAGTTAATATAAGTTGCATATGCCTGCTTAGATAAGGCCAGGTCATCCAAAAAACATCTATTTATCATTTCAAACTTGAGAAGGAAAAAGGATCATTCCAACATTCGTCACTGGACGATTTCTTCATACTGATCTTAAAGATGATCATGCGTGCACGGAGTGTTGATGTCGGGTAAAAGGTTGTAAGATTGTTATCCCATTGGATAAAACAGATACATGATTGACACACGGGGCGTATACGAAATATCAGCTTGCTATCACTCACTCGGGGGCTCCGCCCCCTCGTGAGATGATAGCTCGCTGATATTTCGTATACACCCCTTGTGTCATCATGTATCTATTACGTAAAATAAATAAAAGTACTTTGTTTTTGTTTTCATGTTATGCTAAAAAGCAAAATTGCGGAATAAAAGACAACATTACACTTTCATTAATGTTCAAGTACTCTACAACCATCCACTTTTAGACTTTTCAAATCATTTAAATCTATCAAATTAGTTTTGTCATGAAAAAGAAAACAACTAAAGTGATATTGAGCAGAAAATTACAACAAAATTAGAGAGCCACTCTGTTCTTTTTAACACCTATGTTTTGCAACTAATGTACATAGGTAGTAAAATTGATGTTATGAATTCAAAAAGTCTCACATACACATCCCAATATGCCATATATGATGAATTATTGTTAACAAAAATCTTATATAACCTTGAGTGATTGGTTTTCGGACGGTTAAGACGTAGATGTCCGTTAATATAAAATCCCAGGGGTTAAAAAATTGCTGAAAACCCATGTTTCCACTTGCCCTGTTTTTTTTAATACTTGCCCGACTTTGTTCACTATACATAGTTTAATCAAAAAGAAGAATACAGATTTTTGTTATTACCCCATTTATTCAGTAAACTCCTTTGGTTCTTCTTCAGACTTTCTTTTGACAGGTTAAGACTCTTTGCCTCCAAAAAAACTTGAAATACTTCTCTGCGACATTGTTACATATCAATGACATATGTCAAATGACAGGAGTAAAATCCTAACACAAGGTTTCAAAAGCGAAAGCATGTTACCATTGACGCGATTGTAGGATAATTTCATAACTAAAAACAATCTCATTGTCCCGTATTTTCATGAAAATTATATCACGTAAAAAGTCAAAATTGCATACCATAAGACCAATTGTTTTATGTCATTCATATTGCAATGATGAAAGTCAGTTTTCAAACATGCATTATTATATTATATTTACGTATTTGGATACTGTAAAATTATTTGACCTAGCAAATAAAAAACAATGCAGTTTGATTAATTAATAGTTTTGCTGACTGCATACGTGGCTATCATTTGAAAGTAAAATCGGACTTATTGTCATTTAAAACATACTTAATTAACAATAAAGTTATTTTGTTAGACACTTACATTTAAAAAAAATGATTTGACTTCGGCCAAAGTTCGTTCATATCGATTTGATGTACAAATTAATCAATGCTCATCGGCGAATTTCGTTTTGAGTACGAAACTAAATAGATACGTTGACTGTGCTGTGCGCGATTGCGCCTGTAATGTATAGTATAGTAAACGTATTGGGGACCGTAACTTCAATCAATTTCATTGTAAAAAACAACAAAGACACAGAGATTGACGTAGGGAACTTTTAATGCAAGTTCAGTCATATATTTTCATTACTTGCCCACGGGCAAGCTGAAGTGAGCAGTTTACTTGCCCAACACTGTAAATATACTTGCCCCGGGCGTCGGGCAATGGGAATTTTGAACCCCTGAATCCGTCTGAAAATCCACTAACAAACATTGAATACTTGCATATTTGAGTTTGATATAAGTCATGTATGTCCATGGAAGCAAAATTTACACATTTAAATTACATGAATACTAGTTATGTATCTTATGAAATATTATCAACCTATAATTGATTGACACGTGTCATTGTCCAGTTTTCAATCATAATCACGAATTCAAACCTTGCTAATGATACTATGCAATGTCGTTTGACTCTAAAATGAAACTTTCCTTACTGCTTGATCAAATGACATTGTTGATACAATTTGCCATACCGGTATGTGACCCCAGCCAACTCACAGAGTGGCTCTTGTACAGATTATTTTGGGTTACAATAAAAAAACTAAGAAAGCCAAGTCCTGTTTGTTGATCTATTTTCATGGAATACTAGCTGCAATGTATATACCGTATCCCTGACAAACAAATATCTTGAAAATAGGGGGATGGGCTTTAAACCGCGAGAGACCCCAACCAAGAAAATCATTGATGCGAGTTGAAAATTGACATCGATACTTTTGACTATATTGTAAGATCTTCTTAAATATCAAATGACACTTTTTCCAGACGGTAGTGAGTTAAAAATTTGTAGGCAATCTTACCCAGGAAAGAAATCTCATTTGCAATGCTATCAAGAACAAATTAGAAATGATAGTTAATCTTCTATCTAACATAGTGAATCATTCAAAGCTTGATGTGCTATGGAGACTTTCCACTTTGTAAAATATGGACATTTTACAACTTAAAGTAGAAATATTGATTATATTGTGCCATCTGTAATTTGTTTGATATGAACATATTTCTTAAGGTAAATAGTTGATTAGTTAAAAGTTAAAATGAGTAATTTTGTTATTTCAGAACAAAAGCCTGATTCACGTGTGGAGGCCATGTTGGTATGGGCACCGACTGGGGAACTACCGGAGATTAAAGGTGATTATTGCCCATAGCTTAGCTCATATTACATGAGTAAAACCTAGTCAATGCTTACATGAACAAATTTTCACTTTATGTTTAACATTCATGGTTATGAATGTGGTGAAAACTCTTTTTGTCCCCCGCCGCAGCGCGCAACGGCGGACTATGTATTCAGCGGCGTCTGTCTGCACGTCTGTAGGTACGTACATCCGGATTCTTGTTAACGAGATATCTCATGAACCATTTCACTCAAAGTCCTCAAATGTATTATCAGTCTACATGACGGGAATACGCAGCCCCAAGTCGATAATAGTGACCTTGACCCTATTTTCAAGGTCACTACGGCAGTTTGACTGCTTTTGAAGCTCTTGTTAACGCGTTATCTCAAGAACCAATTTCACTCAGAGTCTTCAAATTTGGTGTCAGTCTACATGACGAGAATACGCAGAGACCAGTAGATTATGGTGACCATCATCCTATTTCAAGATCGTTACGGCACTTTGACCATTCTTTATGCTCTTGTTAGGGCATTTATTGTTCCATTTAAGGTCCTCAAATTTGAGCCTACATATCATGAAAACACAGACACCACTTGATCATGGTGACCTTGATCAAGGTCAACATGTTTTTGTTTTATTTTTAACTCTTCTTAATGAAATATCTTAAGTACCATTTCACCAAGTCTTCAAATTTGGTTTCAGCCTAATACACAGACACATAGACAAGGTCACTGCAGCACTAGAACCACTTTTAAAACTCTTGTTAACGTGATATCTCATGAACTGTTACACATTATCGAATCATCACAGCTCTTATGGAATGTAAGCTATAAGATATTTCAGTCATTATATTTGTATGTCTACTTTATGTTATTCATTTAATGTATAGAGAGCATGCTGTCTACCAAATTATTAAATCTATTAAATTGTGATTTAAAAACAATCTTATTTATTTTCAGTTGATGAATACATCTGTATTGCTAAGGAGAAACATGGCTACAACACAGAACAGGTAAATCGCCTCACCTCCATTGTCTTTAATTACAGATAGGCATGAGCCTGTCTTGTCATGTAAGACTTCATTTAATACTCAGTGGAAAAATGACTACCGGTAATAATGGCTTTCTATTTGCAATGTTTGTTTCATTTGCCAATGATGTTGATTAAAAAATAAGCAATTCTTTCGGTTTACTTATGATCGAAATCATTTGATGATTCATAAGTAATTTTGATTTTATTTATTGCTATTTATTTCTGACTTATTTTCAGTAACATGAATTTGCTTGGATGTTCAATAGTGCTGACAAATACTCAATGTTAAAAACAAAATATCAGGTGTTGACAATGTGCTTATTATGCTTATTGGGCTAGGGACAAGTAAAAGTTTTCCCTGAATATTACTAGAAAATCATGGTTACGGATAAGGGAGCCAAAATGATTGATAATCTTTAGTAGTTGGTAAAGGGTGCACTATAGTGTATCCATTCAGTGGTATGTTTTAACTTGATATGGTTTCTTCAATTAAAAGTAACAATGCCATCATCTTATTTCAGGCTTTAGGGATGCTGTTTTGGCACAAACATAACGTTGAGAGAGCTCTTTCTGATTTGGCTAACTTCACGCCCTTCCCTGACGAGTGGACAGTTGAAGACAAAGTACTTTTTGAACAGGCGTTCAGCTTCCATGGCAAGAGCTTTCATAGAATCAGACAGATGGTGGGTGTTGGTTTCTTATCGCCTCTCATTTTTGCAGGGTTCAATAATATATTATTCATATCGGCAGTTCCTGTGGAGATGAACTAGATATTTCAAAATACATTATGTAGGAATATTTATCACAATAAACCATTTGAAAAGTCAATGTTATGTCAAGTTTACTTCCTGGATAGATTTGGATACATTATAAACTATATAATCTACAAAACACTTATTCTCTAGTGAAAATTATCTTGGAGGTCAACAATTCACATCACCACATTGAAAGTGTAACTATGATTGGTATTACCATCATTTGGTGGCACTCGTTCAAATCTGATCTGATTGTAGTGTAATTTCAATAACATTTTGGACTCTAATGATGTAGAATACTTCAAAATTTATGAGCCTGACATGACTCAAGATTTTAAAATTTTTGTTCCTAATTGCGATATGTTTTACATTCTGCTTTAAAACTTTAACGCAACATTATAAGGTTTGGTAAGTGGTTAGTGTTGATTGTTTGCAGTTGCCAGACAAGTCTATAGCAAGCCTGGTGAAGTATTACTACTCATGGAAAAAGACGCGGTCGCGGACAAGTCTGATGGATCGTCAAGCCAAGAAGCTGGCTAGCCAGAGAGAAGGAGATAGGTCAGTGGAATACTTTGAAAGTTACTATCTTCTTGTTATCTTGAAATGTTACGTATAAGCAGTTAACGTACCGCTATACATACATTTTAGTCTTGACGAAATTATTCTAATAATGATTTGATGAATCAGTTAATCCCCTCTCTCAAAATTTTATATGCTCCGATTGTAACTAAGTTACATGCCAGGCTGGTTGGCCTAATTGCCACTATTGAATTTAGCCTTAGTTTTAATCTCAATCTATTGACCTTAATCAAAATAATTCATAATTTGTTTACTTTAATTTTGATATTTTAACAAAATGTCAGCTCAGAATTTTTTTGTTTATTTCTTTCAGTGATGCATCTGATGAAGGAAGCAAAAGTGACAGTGAGAATGACAAAGAGAATGGGGTAGGTAATCTCAAATTCTTTTACCTCATTGACAGCACCAGTTTGAAAGATATTATAGTAATACCAATGTAGATATAAAGCTACATGTATATTTTTTTGTGTTGTAGAAAGTGGAGAAGGATCACTGTGTCAACTGCAAGATGAAGACGTCCCAACTACACGTCACACCGAAGGGCTCTCTGTGTAACCACTGTTACCAATATTGGAGGTGAGTTAAAGTTTACTCCAAATTTAGGAACAATCCAATCTTATTAAAATATGATCTATTTGCTACACTATGCTACGCATGTAGATCATACCAGGCTCAGTTATAACAGCCGTCAGAGTATCCTTTGACTCAGCCAATCAGCGACTTTGCCCCGTAACTCGGGTTGCTGGCGACAGGTATTCATATCTAATCTTCAGAACTCGAAAAACGAACATTTCCGACTATTTCTAAATGTCGACAACAAATATTTCCTGTCATGTACGAATAAATTACTCAAACTGTGCTTTATATCGCTCCTATCAATTTGTTGTTCCAAAAACGTCCAGGTAAATACTTAAATGTTATCATTATCGAAGAAATCACTGTAAACTTGGCAAATTCAAACAGCAAGCTGTAGATGCTATTTTTGGAACAGTTACGTTATATAAACGTTTCCTTTTAAATCTTATATGAAACGATTTATGCTTATTAAATTCGTTGTATTTTGTAGCCATAAATATACTGACACAAATGAGAATACCGAACTGACATAAAAACATTAGATAAAGTCTTGTTGATTTGATATCACACATATTCGATGTACATACTGTAAATCAACAAATTAACGCGTGTATTAATTAACGCGAATGCCGTCCACCAAACACAAATGCGTGTACTAATTAACGCGAGCAGGCGATAATTAGTGTTTACAAAATCACCTCCCAATTTACTGGTATTATCAGGCTAACAAGCAATCAATAAAGGCCAAGTGCCCCGCTTGTATCGGTCATAATTGTTATGAAAACACGAACCGGTCATCAATGAAACAACTAATCCTGTATTCAAACGCCATAATTACCTTGTTATCTTTAATTATTGGATCATCTCAGTGTCATGTATTGAGTAAAGAGAATTTGAACGTCATGTTTTTTTCAGGTATGTAGATTACTAGCATGTGCAGCGATGGCCGCCATTTTGAATATTTAATGATCGCATTGAAAATTGTTATCGTAACTGAACATCATATAAGGCTTAATTACGTGATAGAATATAATGATACTATATGTTCATCATAAACATTAGTAATGGGAATGTTTTTGATAAAAATTATTATCGTAATTGAAAAACTTGAGTCACGTGTTCTAGTTTTCTAAGAAAAGGTAATCTCGAACCATAGCGCATTTTTCCACGTGTTGTAGTTTTCTAGGAAATTGTAGTCTCGAACCAAAGCACAAATTACCACATGTTCAACTGTTTATTTACGTGAGATAATAAATTTAAAATTTGTTGGAAAAAAAACATTATTATCAGCGTATATTATATACTATAATATATTATAAATAATATATATTCAGAAACTTATCTATCGATAATTCTGCATCCCTGGCTACAACCCATGGATCTGTCGGTCAATGGCGAGTTGAAAGCAATCATGAAAGAACAATTCACTGAGTGGTACGCAGACAAAGTGGCAGCCAATCTACAGTCAAAGGATACCGACAAAGGTGTTGATCTGCGAATCAGTGTCTGTTGAAAGTGCTTAAATAAACACTAGGTGATTACGTCTTGACTAGTAGTTGTACTACTCCCCCAATGATATGCTCGGCTGAGTTTAAACAAAGACTGACTGGTAACTAACAGTGCTCAAACGTCCATTGACACGTGTCATCCCACTAAAGATTAACGAATGAATGAAATGTTGATTATTTTGTGTTTGTTGAATTTTATGTCATGTTTAGTGTACAAAAGCGTTTATAAAACGCGCGACTTATTATCGCGCCTTGGTGTCTGACGCGTTTTTCGCGTTAATAAATCGCTCGCGTTAATTTGTTGATTTACAGTATGCAAATTAGAAAGAATCTAGTTCTGTCAAATAGTCAACATTACAACTGAATTAGTGAATGTTACGACATATGCAAATTACCTAACACTGCTTTTTGGGAAAATCGAAAGGTCATAAGTTATCATTTGGGCTGTAATGTGTTAAATTGCTTTAATCTCTTGAACTGTCCTTTAAGAAAGGTACGATTTGATTGGTGGATGAAATCTTCCTCACATCCAGCGGTCAAAGGTTACCCTGACGGCTGGACTTACGGGGCCTTGTGAGATCTTTAATCTGCGTAACGTAGTGAAGCAATTAAGATATCATTTTAATGAGATTGGGAACAATCTAGCTTGCTATTCTTTTAATTATAGCAAAATATGAACTTTGAATGTTTGATGCAGTTATTAATTTACAGTCAAAGTCAAAGTGTAAAATAGAATATTATTTTCGGTCTGATTATATGGCAGTAAGCATTAATTATGTTGCTTTGAGTTATCTCCCTTTTGTGTTCCTGAAATGTCTAATAGCATTTTGAGGACAAACCAAATGAACTTTGAAAGATAGACCTTGGCCAGCTGTGCTTTAGATAAATTATCTTTTATGGAAGAAACTTAAATAGTCATTGCAAGGGAGAACATGTATGATGATGTTTAGCTATATCATAAAGTAAATTAAGAAGTTTCGGATGAGGAATTAAATGTGAAATGTTTTATGAATAGGCGATCTGGTGCTATGAGACCCCTTGGTTTGAAACGTCATGAGAGTCAGCACACCGGGCGAGCCCATCCCCTGAAACACAAACGGAAACCCCCACGAGGAATGCACCTGACATACGATGATCTCATGTCCATGGCTAGTGGACCTGGACCACAAGCAGAGGCCATTCTCAAGTCTCTGGATTCTGAACTTGTTGCGCTCAAGCGACAGGTAAAGTCAGTTAGTGATTTAAATTTACATTTTGATGTCTTTAGTGAAAATATTTATCAACATAACCAAGACAGCATATTTCTGTTAATTCTGTTTTTTTACAAGTTCATAGGCTTTTTGCATGGCATGGAATATGACATCAATAGAACTGTCTGTTCATTTGTTCTCTTAGAAAAATTAATGGGTTAGACTTAGAATTCATAAATTTGGGACATATTTTTTAATTCGGACCTAAGAAGGGCACTTTGAATACATTGGTCAAGATATGATCAATTTGATATTGTCATGAGAAAAGAAAAGATCTGCTCAATTGTAGTGCAGAAAGCTGTGGGATTTTATTCCTGAATGCCGTAGTTTTGAACATTTGAAATATATTTGCAGGTACAAAACAACAAACAGATGTTAAGTCTACAGAAACACAAGCTGGCTGATGGTCTTGACAAATTCAAGTCACAAGAGGTGAGCCCTAAGTTTTATCTGTAGGCGTTATTTCTGAATTCGTATTTCATTGTAGATTTGTCAGTTGTTTTGAAGAAAGATCTCATGCTTGTAAATAATTTGTTTCAGTTAAACCAGAAAATAAATGCAAAGTGGACAAATGAGGAACTGTTATTAGCAGTGCAAGGTGAGTTGATGTTTGAAGCATAAAAATAACATTGTTAAAGAAATTACTTTCAGTATTTACTTTTTGCTAGTCAGGAATCTTGTTGCAAGCAATTTAAATACCAAATGAAAATGAGTTAATCCTGCTCATGATGTTTCTAGATAATTGTCTTAAACATTGTAATAAGAATAAATGATAATATTGGCAGTTTTACTTATATTGGCAGTTTTTGACGTAAATTAAGTGTTTACCTTCATGTTGTAGGTGTGAGAAAGTATGGGAAGGATTTCAAGGCTATTGCTGAAGTTATCGGCACCAAGCATGAGTCCCATGTGAGAAGTTTCTTCATCAACTTCCGTCGACGCTACAACTTAGATGAAGTCCTGGCAGAGTATGAAGCTGAACATGGGGTGGAAAGTTCAGGACAGATCGAGGAAGATGAAAAGGAACCAGAAAAGGTAGGAAACTTACCAGTTTGAATATTTGATAAATGTATGCCTATACAATGTATTATCATATGTTTTATCATTATTTAAGCATCTCTTGAACTGTTACAATAAACAATCAAGCTTTTGCATTATGTCTTCAATTATAAGTCTTTAACTTTGGTCCTTCAGCAAATTTTGATTACTCTTTTTTTATGACTGGTCAATCAAATAAATTTGACACTCAGCATAGTTTCGCACTAGTGAAAATGGCAGCCAGGTATTGAAAACAAATACATGCTCATTGAGTAGTAGGCAATAGAAGTGCCTTAGGATTTATTTTGACCAAGCATTAATTTAAAGAATAATTCAATAATCATAACAGAGATAACCAGTAAGTGATGATAGTTAAGACTGTTACCTTACTTATTTCAGATGGACGTTGATAAGCCCATAGAGTCTGCTCAAACCAACACAAATGGCTCAACACCGGCTAACAACATAGCGATGTCTGGGGCGCCCCCTCCCCTCCTCAAACAACCCCACCCCCCTCAGACAGCAGCCACCAACAACCACAGCTCACCTCAGTCCAACACACACAGGTAAATATAGTTCAACTAACTAACATAAACTAAGTGGATGAGGCACTTTATTACAAAATTGTCAGTGAGATACTATATCCTTCGAACTGGTATGTTCTTTTTATTGCCCTAGGATATAAATTTTTGGTTCCTCAGAGTATGACATTACTTTGCAATCATCACTCAGTTTCACCACTCATAATTAAGCCTTGTCTAACACTCTTGAAGATATAGCCATATAAATTTGAAACCCACTTGCTTATTCACAATACCAGACTTTCTTATACTTTATAGTGAATGATATACAAATAAGCTTTTAAAGCTTTACAGGCAATGACATTAAAAAAAAAGAAATATATTTGAAAACATTCATTCAAATAGTTTATTCTGATTCATTAGGCCGCTAATGGCTGCAATACTGCCTAAGCAGCCCTAAACAATAACTCCCTCACTGATTTATTAGATTTTCATATATGCTTGCAATGAAATTTCAAACACTCACAGAAATATATTTTAATTAATTGTAACACATGTTATCATATTAACAATATTTGCAGATTATTACCACCGAAGCCGACGATTCTCCAACAACCGCCACCCCTCATCAGACCCGCTTCAGGGAAACCAAGCATCATGACACAGTCCAACCCCTCATTGCGAGAGTAGTCTCCCCTTTCAACATTGCTTTGTTCATTTAGAATACACCTTAAATGCTCTTGTTACTTAAAATGTTTGAGTCGTGAAGTGATTTACTTTATCTTTGATAGAAATATTTTAACTGTACATACCTTGATGAATCTAAGAAATACTGTTAAGTTTATTCAAAATCTTCTATGAAATCATGTTGTCTTTGTTGTATATGTGCCAGGGTTTGAAAAGACAACAATGTTTTATGACAGAAATGTTTTAGTTATTTTTGTGTAAGATGAATCGACAATACCCATTCATCAACTCAATTTTACATTCCTTGTCTTGTTTTTCTAGAAAACTAATGTCGCCTCTAATTTGTGTTTTGTGTGAAAGTATCAACACCATTTTTGTATTTCATTGTGTGGTTTGTCTTAGTTAAATGCAAGCATGTCATGTAAGCTTATTGTTTCATTGCAATCAGTCATTATTTCATACTGCATCGAATCCTTCTTGAATTTTCTAATCATCCTAAGAAATGGTTTCATAGTTTTAACCTCTCGTAACCAGTCAAATCTGTATTCTTGAGACTTAAATTTTGAGTTTTGTACATTATTATCACCATGCCAATGTTGAAGAATAATTTGATTTGGAAACCAAGGGTAAAACATTGAATTTTCTCCATTTCCATAGATTTCATCACTTGCTCATTGTTGAAGTGTTTTTGTACAATTTGTTATGTGTAACATGTATGCACTATAAATTATGCCTACAGCAGGCTTCATGGCAATGTTACCATGTGTGTATATAAGGAGCTCATTTAAGTTATTGAAATTATATATACAGGTCAACATGGACAATTTTGCACATTTCTTTTAATTTTTTGATATATTTGAATGTTGAAGCAAAACATCAAGCTCTAACTGATGAACTCAGTTCAGTTTACAACTAAAATGCAATAAATTTTGTCATGAATTCAAATCTTGGTCGATTTAATTCTTTTATTTTTTAGATGAGTTTCAATATGGATATAATGATCCTGATCAACATGACTTCAGTTACTATTTTGAAATAAGAAGACTGTCATCAACATCCCCCGCCAAATTGATTTCATTACAGCTCCAAACAAGTCTTTATAACATAACTCGTAATTCTCCTTTTCGTACTACACCAAAGTATAAGTATCCTGAAGGCCCACAGCAAATTAAGTTACCCTTTCTTAAATAACTTCTGATAAAGTTGTTCTGTGTTCAAGGGTATCTTCAAAGGAGACAAGGGCAACAACTCCATAAAATATAATTGTGTTCGTCTGATTTTCGAAATCCATTTAGGTATAATTGATAACCAAATTTGCTGTGTGTCTTCAGGGTATGATTAGTTTGAGAAAAGTTGTTCCCTTAGAAGACCCCCCTCAAACTGTCCAAAAAGGGCAATATCTCCATAAATATTGTGTGCGTCTGCCATCAAGGTATTGAGACTGACAGTTTCTAAGAAAAGCTGTTCCCTTTAACTTGCATAAACTGATCCTTAACTGATCCTTTCCTCCAATTTTGTGCCTGGGAATAAGATCAAGGACAGCATTCTGTGTCTTCTTAAATTGTCTCATCCATAACTTTATCTTGATTGTGTAATTGCGGGTGGCAAGCCCAGTTATAAGTTTTAACAAGTCTTTAATATATTACTATAGGAACTGACATCAAATTTTATATTCATTCAATAAGCAATCAATTGCATTTGCGAATTTTATAAGTTATACCATTCAGAGGCGATGCAACGAGCCAAAGGTGAGTTGCGTAACACCAAGCGAGAGGCTGATATGTCTCCATGTACCGCCTCTTAATGGTATAACGAATTTATCTTAAAGAATGTTTAAACAAAACGCATATAATATGAAGATAAAGAAATGTTAACTGTGTAAACCCTTTGACTATAGTTTGTTCAAAGCTACATATCGATTGATTAAAAGTAACCAGCTTGATCATGTGTTCGAGGTAACATACATTGTATATTTCAAGACGCTCAATCTTTACACTTTGGTCATGCTTTTTATGTGCCTGGGTATAAATAATTTATCACCCCGCTCAAGAGGGTGATATCAGTATTTATCCAGGGTCACGTGGACCAATCAGAGATCAAGATTCTTACACGAGGTAGGATAAAGTGTATTAGCCGAATCTTCTTGTCAAAATACAGCCCTCAATATGTTGATATTTGACTTGACATAAGTACATGGATGTCATATGGTAGTACAGATATTTTCTTGGCAATCAAATTAACTACAATCAATCATTTCAAATGATGCTGCAAATGTTCTCTTTGAAAAGAGGCGAACAGACGAGCCAGTTTAAACTTCTTCCTTCGTGATCTTGTATGATCATGCATGAAGATGTGCTTTCCTTTATTACCTTCAAAAGAAGACACACTCAAATGTTTGTAGTTTGGTATGGTTTATTTACCTTGTAAGCAAATACAAAACCTGGTGAAGCACCCCAATTTAGAATGGGTAAAGCACAAGAGTTAGAACTTGATAGTCACATCTATTACGCTGCCGACATGCCGTGATGTGGCATCACTTACTGGAGTGCAGACAGATCGGAGCCAAGCGGGGTTGAATGATTACTTAGAATTTAACAGCAATGATCAAAGATCCATGGCACTACATAGAGAACTACAGGCAATGAAGAGATATGCTTATATATATATCAAGTTTTAGGTCTACAAATCCAGGCATATATGATCAGTACACTTGCTAGGTACTGATCTTTGCTGTCAGAAAAAAAAGAAGCTAAAACTGTAAAATTCAAATTCTAGATTAAAAGTTAACAAATGAATAGCTTAAAAGATCTGCCTACAAAACGACCTAACATAAGCCTGATATTGATCCACTTGATTGACAGTGTAATCTTGATACATTCAACTTTGTTACATCCTTGCACCGTTAATCCCATCCCGGCAATCTGGTTTCCTTTCAAAATGTCAACAAATAACACAACCCAACAATGACATGGAAACAAACTACAATTCCTGGAGACATTATATATACTAGACACTACAATGCCTTAAAATTACAACACACATACATTACACTATCTACATAAGGTTGCTTGCAAGTTTCTCGGCAATTTGTGTGAATGATGTAAAGCGTATATTAGGCAATATATGGTAACAAATAAAAATACAGACACATGAAATGCCAGTAAATGAAAAGGCTCAATATATTCACGATTCACAACACAGCTGCCATGCTATAATGTCACAGCAAGGAGGTAAGGATGAGATGCCGAATCTGATACAAATAGCTTGGTCACATAATATAATGTTACTAAATTTAGACATCATGACTCGCACACGGTTGCCAGTCAGTCAACAAAATGAGGCCACAAGTATGTGTATTGGCTTGATGGTGAACTCGCCTTGCATAGATGGAATGCGACATAACGTATGGACACTGAAGAGCCACGAGCACTGATGGCAATGAATAAGTGAACGGCGACGACGACAGTGATCAATGCTATATATGACGTATTATGTCCCATTCCTTGGTGTTCTGTCTCCATCTCATCTCCATTCTTCACGGCAGGTCTGCTTTGTAAGGAATCTCTGGCATCCTTGCTTGTCTGGTAAACTCAACTCAATAGTTTCAGTCACAAGCTCACGAAACATTTGCCACGATCATATTTCCAAGCTCTGCTCACACAGTTCAGGCCAGATAAAAAGTTTTAAAATATTTGTACAATTGTAAAACAATAAAAAAAAAAGGTTTGCTTGTTAAATTAGATGGGCAGCATGGAATGTTCAGTGTTCAGCATATATGAACACATAGCCACATTAAGCCCATAAAGGTGGCAAAACATTGGAACGACATAATATGAAATAGATCAAAATGTCCCTACATCCCTGACTGTGTGCCTCAGTCCAGTGTCTTTCTCTGTTTTATATTACAGATAAAAAAGTCTTCAATCTGAGAACTTATCTCATCACATCACATCACGACCAACTAACACATTCAGGGATAGACTTTGTTCTTGTATTGCAGAGTATCTGTGGCCAATGTATAGAGATTCCAATCAAAGCAAAGTTTTGATAACTTCATCTGCGGTGAGTGAGGTTTGCTTATTTCTTCTTTAACGTAAAAAATCCTTTCTTTTTGTGCTCCTCCTTCTGATCGGTTCTGGCTGGCAGTGTCTGAGATTTGGTGGGCATGCTGGTTCCCTCCCCGCCGGTCGTCATGTTCACCCTGGTTAGCCATGTGTTGCGGTCAGCCTGCAATGAGTCGGGAAATGTAGGAACCATGTACATTAGAATGAATATTTAGTATCATTTACACGATGGCAAGGGCTGCTTCCAGAATATAAACACTAAAACTGCTATTTAAACATAGACTTACTGTTACTGGTGTTTGAATAAATAAAATATTGCTGTAAAGGAGATGACAGCAGATTGAATATTTTATTGATCACTAGAAAAAGCAGTTTAGTTGCGACTAGATTTGGATATTAGAATAGCAAATGGATCTGTGGATTAACTACATCGGTGTATGAAAACAGCCAGTAACCTTTTCTTGCTTTTCGCAATTTGAATTGAAAATAAATTGAAATTTAACTTACTGCTAGTTAATAAGTAATTAGTCAATAAGCAACATAGCAACAATATGTTATATTTCAAGTTATTTTTACAAAGATATTGTTCTAAATCCTATCATTATACTACCTAAGTTTGTTTTCTAAAATTTAAAGGTACATTACATACCTCATCCTTTCCTTGGAAAAGATACTCTCCTCCGTTGGCAAGCTTGAGGCGGAATACAAATGGTCGCTTGGTGTAGTCAGATGCAACCTGGCATGTGGCTCCTGACAGATCGATAAGTGGTTCGTGGTGAATACGAGCATTGGGATCCTGAAACAGAAGGTTATGTTGTCTTAAATAGATAAACACAAAAACATGTATATATAAATTTTAGATGTTGCATGTTTTGTATGCCTAGTAATCTATCTTAACAGCTAGTATTCAAAGTTGCAACAAACATCAGGGTTAACTGTCAATTTCACTTTATTTTTTAATATTTCAAGATATGTTAAGTTTAATTGGAAACCAGCCATTATTTTTTTCATAATATCATGTTCTACACTGAGGTATATTTGTTAAATATTACCATTTGATCAGGAAAACATAGAAACGACCATGTCCTGAAATCTAACATCGCAACAAGCAATAGTTTTGTTTTATTTTCTGCAATTTGCTGATGACAGTGTGTACATACCGACTTTGCATGCTTCTGATCTTTATAGCAAGAGAGGGAAGCCCCATGTAGCACCGTGAACACTTTGTCCCATGATCTAAAACATAAAAACATCAAAATTGAGTAAGTATAACTAATTGCAACTAATAACATCACATTATGACATTGGAAAATATACATTCTTACCATTGCAAGGAAATAAAACTTTGGAAGACAATGTCCTTCAGGGATAAATTTACTCATAAAATCTAGAAAGGACTCATAGAAATTTAAACTGTGAGTCCTGGGATGCATAGTTTTTTTTGTGATTCTATGTGCTTACTTAAAGGACTCATTTAAATCAGCTTGGACTCAAAAGACTTTTTGGTAGCGAGTCCCTTGACTCAGAGGGTCATATCTGTAGATTGATCACTGTCCCTCATTAAGAGACCAACAAAGCTTGTTGAAATATTATCCGTGCTTATGAATACATTTCGGTAGAATCATTGGACACCCACCTGTTAGTACTCTTCCTGTCCTGTGTCTCCCACTCATGTTTACGAGTGAGCGGACCCTCGTGATGTACTGCCTCCGCACCTCCCGCTGCTGCTTGCTCTGTTAACACAAATAGACCACATTCTAATTATATACCTGTGCTGATGTCGCCTATACGTATGCAACTACTCTAGGGTCAAATTGTACTTCAATCATCACACTGTGCAAATTCAATCAGTATATTGTTATATTATTGACATGTTTTGTTGTTTTTTCACTATATAATATGGTAAATAACAAAATTCTTTGTTTTGTCCTAAAATCTCAACAAAATACATCAGTTTATTCTAATGTCAGTCGATTCTTACTTTGTGGTTCAGGTTCCAAGTTCAATCATGCCGGCTGTTTGTTTCATTGTAGGTCAATTAATATCATCATGCTCATATCTAATCATAACTAATCATAACTAATCAAACACTCTCTCACTTCTTATCACTCACTCACAATCAGATCTACATAATTCATAACATGACAGTTCATTTAGTAAAATTGAAAGGAAATACACAAACCAGTTAAAAATTCCTGAAAAATAAGTTGCTTTAACCAGAAGAGTTTCAGAGGAGAATCCAACAAAAAATAATTCATAGAATACTTTCAGAGGTTTTAGTTCTAAGAGAAAGAAAGGTCAGAAATTACAACTAGAAATCTACAATAATACCCACCAAAATCGGTCTGATGAATAAGAAACTAAAGTTCATACAAATAAATCCAGAACTGAACAAAAGAAGAGTCAAAATCATATCAATAACTTCTGAGAGCTGCATACAGAGGATCCTTCCAAGCCCAAACTGAAAGGGTAGTGGCGTCATGTAACAACCACATAGCCCATGCACTACATGGCAATGTGACCGGCGACCATGTTGGATAGATACCCAAGGGAGACTACTCTCAATTCCCTAGTTGAGGAAACACTACAAACCAGCCAACATGCTACTCCGGCTGCTAGCTATCTCACACCAACCCCAGAACTTTTACCTTCATAACCATCCTCTGTGTCTTCGTCCTTTTTACGGGAAAACAGTTTCCCAAATGGCGATTTGGAGCGTGAACGCTTCTTCTCCTTAGCTATTACAGAGAATCACATTATTAATTTTGTGTTACTCTAGTAGAAAGGCTGTATTGTTGAAGCTCCAGTGCAGCCAAAGCCAGAGACTGAACCAATATCTGACTGAGATCCGTAACCCATGCAAAATTCCCATAAATATCAAAAGTATAAGACAGAAGGAGGCTGTGAGGCTTGGTATTATCTGAGCAAGATATATACTGCCTTGAAATCTGGATGTTACCGGAAGGTAATCATCAAGCTTATGTGAATACTAACAATGCAAAGGAAGCTAATATCTTGGGTTATGAGCGGTATAAGAAGCCGATAACCTGTGTAATGTCAGTAGAAGTGAATCTACTAGTGAATGTAAAAAACCTACTAAGCTGTGAAAATATTGAAATATCATCAATGTAATGATGTATCTCTATCTGTATATAACTCAACTTAATAAACAAAACATACCAATTTGACTACAAAGTCGGGAAAAAATTACTGAAAGTTCATGTGAACATAAAAATCTAAAATAATTATTGAAATTTGACACATTTGTCACTGAGTCCATCACAATAAGCACCTTTGGTGATAACCATCTTGTTTTACATGAACATCATATTTAGTGTTTATTGTAAAAGGACACTCACAGGACAGACAAACATCAAACAAATTACAATATCAAAAGTGCAAAAAAGTGTAAATAAAAAAGCAAAAATCATCATGCTGCTCTATATATAGATAAATAATAAAACTGTCAAACTTAGTACTCATGTCACCATTGTTTTTTGTGTGTGATTGATTATTGTTTGTGTTATTTTAAAGTTTTCATGACCTTGAATTCATTTATCGGGAACTCAAACAATGGTGACAAGATTACTAAATTTTTAAGTAGAAATCATAAATACATTTTGTAGAAACTAGCATACACTACTTGCATCTGAATAGCTTTAAGCTAAAAAATACTAATCCATTATAGATAAAAAGGTATTTAAAAAGAACCTACAAATTTTTTTCTCTTTTACGACAGAAATAAAATATTTTCATTATGTTGAAGAACTTTTGTATTTTTGTTGCTTTTTAAAATTATTCTGATCGAGGATGAATAAATCTGAAAGCCATATCCAAAAGTAGTTCCGTTTCTTTAAGTTTGATTTATCATTACATTCTAAAATTCATAAAGGTTAATGCAAGAACTAAAGCTCTCAGTTAAAAAACTCCAGTTAATTCTTTAAATGGAATAAGAAATAAAATAAAAAACTGGTTATTTCTCTCTATAAACCTGGACCAAAACCTTGACAAAAAAAACTAAACTTATTCAATCTTCTTCTTTAACAATCATTTACATTTACATTTTCAGTTCAGTTTTTTTCAAATCAAAACCAACATTCATAAAAAAAAATCAAAATTGTAATTACGACATTCTTAGCAAAACCAGAAATTCACAAATAAAATTGTGGGTAAAACAATCATTTTAGAATGCTTGTAGTTTTTCTGATACCCCTGTTCATTCAATTTCAACTACAAGAGATTACTTCAGAAGAACCAGAAACAAACACTACGACATTTAGAAATGGAGTAAGGTACGATGTATTAACTAGGTCCAGGTTTACTCCTAAGCTTATGGTTATTAAGGTTACATGACATACTTGAAGATCGGGGAGAGGGAGAGGAGCGTGGTGTCCCTCGTGACGACTCCGGTGACAACGCGGGAGAGGTGACTGGTGTTACAGCCACCTTCTGAGGTGTCGATTCCTGAGGTTTACGAGGACTCACATCCGCTCTAGCTACTGCTCAACAAACAGCATGCAACATTCATGCACAACACTGACTCAACAATGTGCATTTACTTAAAAATATCAACAGGAAGCAACAGAGTGATGCAGAGCCTTTGTAAAGTATCTTCTTGAATTCATTTGAGGAATTTCAAAAGAATTTTAAATGTTTAACGAGCTTTCCAAATATGACGCAACTGACTCGTCATATATTTTAGATAGATCTTACCTATTTCATTAAACATGGGCCATCATTTTTATGAAAATCAATTACCAAATGAATCACAGAGATAAAGATGAAATCCATTTTAAATATCAATAGATATAAAAGATTAGTTTTTAGAGGTGGATCAAGATCTTTTACAAAGGCTTTTAAAAGAATACTGCGGTACTTTATTGACCACGGCACATCAGTATTCACTAAAATCTGAACACATAATAAAAATAATAGTGATGTTTCGAGAATATGCCTGATTTAAAACAGATTTGCTCTTTGAATATTGTCTCCAAACTTTGTTTCCCAAAATATGTCATGAGGAAATAGATTGGACAGAAATTGATGTGCAATTTCTTTTAATTTTTCTGAAGATTCCATTTTATGAAAATCATTTCACTGAGGCATCATCTCATTAAACCATTCAATATGAAAACGATAACAACATTGAACAAACAAATGTATTAAGAAATCAAATCCTACCAATGCAAACCAGCTTTTATTTAAAATTGTTTTTAAAAACAATTTGGCAATGAATTCAACATATAACTAGATTAGCGTTTGCGGGATACCGCAAAAGCAGAGCAGCCCCGGAACTTTGGGTTTCGCCTTACCCTGTTCCGCCTTTTACAGGCCTCACCAAATTGGGAATTTTCTCGTGACCTTGACCTTTGACACTCAAGGTCACACAATCAATGAACACATTTCATTGAGTATAACATTATTGTAATGAAATAAAGTGTTAAAAATTAAATTAATCCATTTTCTCCATATATGTTGACCTTGCTGTGACCTTGACCTTCGACAGTTAGTACCCAAAACTTTTTGAAAATGTTGTACTTCTCAAGAGATAATATATACAAAATCTAAACTTCATAGCACAAAAACTTTTCAAGTTATTGTGTTTACAAGGAATTGCAATAACTCATATCTCATGACCTTGACCTTTGACCTTCAAGGTCACACAATAATTGAACACTTTTTATTGAGTATAACAATCATGTATTGATTAAAAGTGATCATAGTTAAAATTAAGCATTTTCGCTAAACCATGCTTAAGTCATGACCTTGCTGTGACCTTGACCTTTGACAGATTGTAGCCGAAACCTTTTCAAATTTTTTTACTTTTCCAAGGATGATATATACCAAGTTAGAGCTTCATAGCACAAAACCTTTTCAAGTTACCGTGTTTACAAAGAATTTTGTGGTGATTTTATAACTCGTGACCTTGACCTTTGAACTTGAAAGTGAACATGTCATAATGATTCCCTGGAAGTATTAACATTTAGACATGTTCATGAGTTCTGAAAAGCTAAATGGGATAAAGTTATACCCCAATTTAGTGCATTTTGTAATAACTCATATCTCATGACCTTGACCTTTGACCTTCAAGGTCACACAATCATTGAACACTTTTTTTTGAGTATAACAATCATGTATTGATTAAAAGTGTTCATAGTTAAAATAAAGCATTTTCGCTAAAACATGCTTACATCATGACCTTGCTGTGACCTTGACCTTTGACGGATTGTAGCCAAAACCTTTTCAAATTTTTTTACTTTTCCAAGGATGATATATACCAAGTTAGAGCTTCATAGCACAAAAACTTTTCAAGTTATCGCGTTTACAAGGAATTCTTAGTGTGAATACATAGCTCGTGACCTTGACCTTTGACCTTGAAAGTGAACGTGTCAAAATCGTTCCCCCGAGGTATGAGGAGTAAGGTATGAATAAGAGTTCTGGAAAGCTTAGGGGAAAAAAGTTATAGCTAGTAGTACGAGTGCGGCGGCGGCGGCGATGGAAACTTCACAAAAACTGATAGCAGCCCCGTCCTTAGACGGGGCTGCTAATTATCTACTCATAAATATTCTTTTGCTTTGAAATTTTCTTGATTTGCATTGAGTAAGACAATCACAAAAGACAAATGGGTGATACAAACAGACATGAATTGACATGTAATGAGGGATGGATGATCGATGGAATAAATTGGGTATATTGCAGAATATGGGCATGCTAAACAAGACAGTGAGTGTTGCACAATGCATGGGTTCAGCGAGGTTATGGTATGGATGAGTATGATGGTGATGCGGACAAGATGCTCAAGATCAACAAGGGATCCCTCCACACAAGATCATACACCAAGAAACCCTTTTGTAGAGTACTAATATTATTGGTCAGGAACTGACAATCAAACCTTAATATTTGTTGCTGCTATGCCAGAAACTTGACAATTATTCAAATTCCTTTTTCTTGATTCACCCCAAACATGTATTTCGGGAAACAAATAAATGTCAAATAATGAATAATTGAATATTGATGAATTAAGGTCAGTAAGTCAGTTTAATGTCAACTGTTACTCCAAGAACTAAAACATATTTTGTACATGCTTACCCAAAAATATTGCAGAATTTTTTTCAATGATCTTATTCTACCTTTTTCAAAACTGACAGCTTCAAGTTACAAAACAGATACCATCTCAATATGCTAGTTGATAAACTTCATATTTTATCAAGACCTGACATAGCAGCAACATTGAGTAAATCAATTGTAAATTGGTAACTGGGCAAGGTTTTCTATCTAAGGTTGATAGCAAGAAAACCACACTCCGTGTCACCTTTTGGTTTTTGAAGCAAACGCAGTGCTCTGCCACCTCGGGCCCCTGGATTCATTAAGAAATATATACAATCTAGCAATCACAGGCAAAATAAGAGAGATTCAGTGCTATATACAAGCACATGTGACAGGTTAGTCAACAGATACTCAAAGATGGATGTTGTTGACATTACCGAAGTAATTCAAATAATGAACCAGTAACATTGGGTGAAGACTTGTGTCTTCATACAGGCAGCTACCACATGTGATGTTTGTTAGTCATCAGATATGAATATTGTTCATAATCAAGCAGACAAGCATGTTCTGAAAATGATTTTCCATTCAACCTCAACACTCCTATCATTCATACATACACATGATCTTTGCATTTAAACATGTTTCATCACAAGAGTATTCAGACGAATCATATACAAACAGCAGAATAGACAAAGTGTTAAAGATGAGCAGCGATTGAGGTAAAATGTGAGGAAGCTGCTTCAGATATAGGGTATAGCTGGACACAAGCACAGGGTAGGTAGATTGATGGTTTTACATGCAGGTGAGGGCAAAGTCTTTTATTTACCGAGTTAAAGTTTGCTCAAAACATTTTGAAAATTTTTACTTGCCTTAGAATGAATTGTATGAATGAAAAGTTCAACTCTTACATTGCAGAGCTGTGAGAGATTTCATAACAATGTCTTCGATGATGAATATTAGTTGATGCAAATGTTGGTTAACCAATGAAGTCATGAAGGATATATGATCAATTCAACATTTTTCATCATTTAGAAAATGTGTAATTTTATTTGGAGAAGGAGACATAAAACTACAACAGATTTTGCACTTTCACAAAGAACATTCTGGGAATAGAGAACAGAATTACAAATTTCAAAAAAACTTATTTTCAAATTAATTTTCATAAGCATAAACTTACTAAACCAATAAAAAGAACATAACTCTGAACATGTTACTACTCTTGCATATTTGAATTTATAATTTTTTTGGGTAAAAAAATATGAATAAAAACAATGCCAATCCACATGCTCCTAGCATATCTGATAATCATAAAGACAAATGTCCAAAATGGAAAATCTTTAAATCTACAAGTAATGTACCGTATATGACCGGGTATAAGCCGAGAATTTGACACCAGAAATTAGGGGGTCAGAGAGGGGGGTCGGTCTATACCTGAGTTATATGATGCAGATGAAAAAAATCAAGAGACCAAGCACGAGTATCATCAGCCCAGCGAGTTAGCGAGTCGATGTTTACACAGGAAGCAACATGTTCAATCATCGAGGTCATTTCTATATTGAACTTGTAAAATAAAAATACTTTTGTTGTGTTGTTGTTTTTACTTTTTAATGAAAATATACAAAGAGAAGTTAAAAATTATATAAAGATATATTAATATGAAATATTCAAGAAACCTTCACGCTGTTAGACTTCGGCAGATCGATGTGGCTTGTCATGAAATTATTACGACCACGTTTATGTTTCCTAGATCTTTTTTAAAACCGACTTGCTGATTGGTTGACCTACATAATTTAGCCAATGAAAAGGCTTGTAACAAATACCTCATTTCCAGCAAACACTTCATGCACCAAAGGTTGTTGACTGTCGTTCGTTAACAATTTGCCGAGAATAATATGTTATATGATTAAAACAAACAACAAACACCGTAAGTGAACACTTATAATTCCTTTTATAGTTTTTTAAAATAATATATGTCTTAAAATTAACGTATCATTTGATGATTCATGAGCTTTTAGTTTCAATGCAACGGGCATCATATCGACTTACTGTCAGCAAAATAGATCTGCGAAGAGGGGGGTCGGTCTATACATGAGATACTCGGTTTTGACTGGAATTTGGGGGGTTGAGAAAGGGGGTCGGTTTATATGCGGGGTCGGCTTATACCCGGTCATATACGGTATGTATATCCCAGAATGTTGAGTGCAGATAGAGAGGAGGAAAGGAGGAGCACACCATACCTGGCTCACCCTCAGATTCTTTCTCTCCGTTAACGAGCGACCCGCCCTCCTCGGTCACACCTTCACCGTCCTGGGGAGATGCTTGGGTCGGCTTCTCCACCACAGGTTCGGGCTCCGGTCTGCAACATGTGGGCACAACACTTTACATAGGCTCTTAGTAACGATATCAACAAGTTCAAAAGAAGAGATGTGAAGATATATTGGGGTATTTTGGAATTGTGCTACCTAATCTGATAACTTGTATCGTGATTGTTGACTTAAAAATTGCTTTATTTAGCCTAAAAATTGGTGTCAAAATTAATGTTTTATTTTTTTAATATATGAAATAGGTAATCTGATGTGTATCATATTGCATCGTGTCTTTATGAGATATCAAGTATCCTTACACCTCTATTCAAAAGTTGGACACAAATATCAGAAGGAAGAGTTGTGACAATACAGACATGTCATGATAGGATACATATCATAGTCTTACAGAATGATCAATACATGTCTGATACTCTACAAACACGTGATTTGTTCAGGTAAAAGGAGCAAGCATATACTCGGATACGTGATTTGCTCTATAAAGAAATGGTTATCCATAGAATCTTGCTGTTCTTAAGTAAATCATTTCTTAACGCCCTAAAGAAACACTGAATAAATAGATGGCACTCACTCTGGCTCTGGAGGCAGGAACTCCTGTATGTGAATGCGTCTCCTCTCCTCCTTGGATCGTGAGACTTCCTCCGGGTGTTCTCGGTTGTAGTCTTCTTCCTGTCGCCGCTTTCGCTCTTTCATTTCAAACTGGAACAAATTGGTAAAGAGTCAGATATTGGTAAGCGGCCCTAAAGCAATATTTCAGTCATTAATGAAAGATATATATTGATAAAATTGTAGGGCAAATATGCATTTTCAACACAGTAGAACTGTTTCCAAATAATGTCCTCAAAGTATTAAAACAACAAACCACACAATCACAAATTACTTTCTATAAATGACACAGGAATTATTATCGAAGGAAATTGTTTCAGTATTCAACATGTAAGGATTGTTCAGAGATGATTGGTGTGTTTAAACACAGAACAGATAAATCAGTACAAGATGATTTACAAACTGATTGAAAGTTATTGTAAATATGACACTTAAGGAATACTTACTGTTGTTAGTTTTTCTAAAGCAGCAAATCGTTCTTCCTGCGTGGCTGCAGACTTTTCAAAGGCTTCATGTTTCTTGATAAGGTTCTCAACAGCATCCAATGTTTCCTACAATTGTTGATCAATGTTATTCATTGCAAACATATAAAAGATTGCAACACTGTATCTTACAAATAAACAAAATGGATCTAACTGAAAAGTTTGACAGAGAATAATTGATTTTCATAATGAAACTGATAAAATTGATAAAACTTTAAACATTTTTAGTAATGTGTGTTTTTCCTTTTAGTGGACTCAATTATGTAAACACACAAATGTATATCTCTTCATTCATGATAAGCAATGTTTGACGTGTTTTTTTGTATTGTTCAGCACCAGGTTCAAAATTCACTAAATGAAGCACAATTGAGAAATTTCAGTTTTCATGTGATAAAAGTGAAGACTCACTCCAAGATCTTGGTTCTGTAGGTATGGTTCCTGTGCCATTAGCCAGGCCTCGGCAACTGCGGCATCTCGGGCAAACTGGTAGACCTCCAGTACTGAGGGAGAAAAACAAGATAGTTTTAACACAGTTATAACAGAAAAACACCTTTTCCATATCACCATCTGCAGGCTAATGATCTATAAAACTTGTTATTCAAATTTAGTTATCAAGTTCATTTAGGAAGTTTATCAAATGTTTTGCAATAATTTAAGCACATGAGGGTCATGTTACTTCATGGAACATAGAGATGAAATTGCCCTAACTAACAAATGTTCTACATAGAACTTACTAAGCTGAAGATGTTCCCATCTCTCATTCCACTGATCGCTCATGTCCAACCTCTGTATTGTCAGCTGGATGAGCTTCTCTCGCACCTGAAACACACATAAGTTGTGAGATTGGCATGCTTATTTTAAGATTTCAACTTACAGTGATATCTCATTTTTACTTTAAATAAGATATTCATTTGTGATACATCTCAGATTTTTATTAAATCAAGAATAATGAAATAAATTTATCAAAAGGGAGATACCTATTCACTTTAATTCATACATATCACTAAATTAAATTTGTTGTAGATCTTTACATCAAGGAAACACAAAATAGCTACTATGGCAACTCACTGACCTCTTCTGAACGATAGTGTTTTCTAGCAAGGAGGTCCTTGCCGAGGTTGATACAAATGGCGAAGTTCTCTTCTCTGGCGTCGATCTCGGCCTTGAGACTCTGGTGGTTGTTCATCAGCAGCTCCACACCAGACACATCTCTGCAGAAATAGTATGATGTTGTTTTAGCTTCTACATATTCAATTGTTACATTAACTGTAAATTTCAAATAATTTGCCAAATAATTTTATAGTTTCCTTTGCAAAACACTTTTCAAAGATTTGAAAAACCTGCAATTCAAAGATAGAGAAGTTGTTCAGAATTTACACTGAATCAAATATATAAAGGTTTCACTTCGCTTTTTGGGAATTTACAAATATGAATATGCAATTCCTATTTTCAATAAGATTTAGTTATATAAACATAGCAAGAATGATCAAAACTGTTCTTCAGAACAGGAAGATGGCTCTCTGGTTATCTTGAAACAATATTAACATTTCTGGTGCCAAAATATTAAAGTAAATACATTTGAGTGTTTTCATTTAAATTTCACCGCAAATGACCTATTCTTGCCATACCTTACTAGTTTTAAAAAAAAAAATTTTTTTTTAATCTAATGACTAGAAATACTGTATATTCTAACCTTGGTTTTTCTTGAGTATTCATCTGCCGGGTGATGTCATCCATCCAGAGCATGAGATCCCTGGCCATGAGAAGGAACCTGTACAGATCGCTGGCGTCCGCAAGTCTGTTCCTCCGGCTGTCCACCATGAAGTGAAGATCACGCCAGGCATTGACGACCTCCACTTCACGGGTCTGTATCTCCTGCATGTTGCCTCCTGCATAGCCTGCCTGGAGACGCACTGCTTCCGTCTGGATTGCCTCAACCTGAACAACATCGACAAAATCAGTTACGAGAGTTTGTATGGTTGATCACTGCCCTGCACATCAAACAATACGATTGGGAACCTGGTATGGGATAGTAGGAGTGAAGGGAGACATAGAGCAACTTAATGGGAATTTCATATGCATACTTCCACTGAGATGAGAATGAAAACCAAACAATGCTTGTCCTCTTCTTGGGTAATAGTTAATGTGTAGCGCTTTGATTATGCTACTTAGTGCTAGTTCAGTACAACATAACTATTACAATTTTTATTATTGTAGTGAAATTTCTTTTCATGTCTCTTGTTATTGAAATTAGTGTCAAACCAATGTGGTTAGCTATTTCATAACAATGAATGTTTTACCTGAAGCTTCTTATTATGAATTTAAGAGGATAGCAGGGGTTAAAAATTCTTTACATTTTCAGTAAGTCATCGACTTACGGCAGGTTTTTGCACCAAGTCACAGAGCTCATAAAGAAAGTCAAAGTTATTTTGTAGTTAATTTTTTTCATACAGAGACAAGTCATTGACTTTTTGGTGATTTTTTGGGTGAGTCAAAGGTGAATTTTGGTAAGTCAGTGACCTGGGACTTACTGATTTTTTAACCCCTGGATAGCATTGAAGGTATTTTCATTATGTGAAGACAATACCACTTTTTTAAGATAAAGGTTTTAAAATATTAGATAAACAAGTCTATGTTTAAAAAAAATACACACCTGGTTTCCTAAAGTTATTAAATCATTCTCAAAGTTTGCATGTTTCCTCTGAAGGGCTGCAACGCTCCTTGCATCACGACCAAGTTCTTCTGGAATCTGGTGCTTCTTCTCCTGTAAACAAAGAAAACATTAAGATACAGAATAATGCTACGAATATACAACAAAAGAATAAAAGATGAGAATCCTTTGTGTAAGGTACCATGAAATTTTTTTTAAATGTGATCAAGACCTACATCATTCATTAAGGGAAAGACAACTCACCACTATTCTTTCAAGTGTATCCTTGCAATCATGGTAGAACTTGTGTAACTCCCATGAAGCTTGTAGCATCTGTGTTCGTGTGTCTATTAATTCTAGTAAATCAGTCCAAGCTTCATTAACAGTGTCTTTATATTCAGCAACAGCTGCAGCATCAGCATGCTCGGCAGCAATAAGCTGATCACAAATTTCATTGGCCACTGCCACACGTTCTTGTCCCATGTTCTCTGTTTCACGTGCAAACTCCTTGAATCGTTCTTTCAAAAGCTGGAAAAGAAAACATGAAAAACTTCAACCCAAATCAAATTGTAATCTTCCTTCGCATGTATAACATTGTTTACTTCCATAAAATTGTGATATAATCAGTGATTGGGAAAGAGACCTTTGACAATGGGCAATTTTCAGGGTTTTTAGTAATATTCTTAATTTGAAATGCGCCATTCCCCATATGTCAATAGTAAACTTCAAAATTTTAATGGGCCATTTTTTCATCCAATGTGCAGAATGGTCCATGGCCCCTGCCTTTCCCGATCACTCTATAATTGTCAGGGTACTTGTCGGGATTACCATAAAATCTGTACAAATACTCATTAGATATGCCAAATTTAAGTTGATATCTATACAAACAACACAAAGTTCAGTAAAATGTTTACCCTAAAAGAAATACTTACAGTGACATGTTCAAAATCTTGGCCAGGCTCGTTTGAGCCAGCAACAATAGACTTCTCTTGGATCCAAAGAAGCAGATCATCAATCTCACGGCGGAGTGTGTACAGTCTGAGCACTTCCTCGATTAGAGACCTTCTCTCTCCGGCCAGATCCTTCAGACCAGCGTACAACTTGTCAACCTGCGACTGACGCACTGCGATTGAATCACTGCAAACAAAAAGTTACGATAACGCTATTGAATAGTGAAATGCATAACATAAACACAATGTATTGGCATTGACCCTGACATAATATTCATATTTTGAATATTGACCATTCCCATTTATTTCTAACTTTGTTTGGTTTGCATCTGAAAGAGAATGCTTGATAGTTAATGAAGTTACATTTTTCCCCTTACTCAAAATCTTACTTATATTCTCCTCTCACTGCCAAAATGTAAGTCCTCTTATTTTCTCATAATCATATAGATTTTAAATTGTATTAAAGTTAGCTAAAATATTCGTCCAATGAGTTAGTACCTGTCGGGGTGGTTGACCTCCATCAGGTTTCTGCTCCTCTCTCCCAGTTGTCGGACAACATCAGCGTAATCCTCCACATCTCTCTCCAGACCCTGGTGTTTCTTCATCATGTTCTGAGCTCCAATCTCATCCTTTGATCTCTCGCCTCCCATCATGTACAACTCCTGTTCACTCATCCACGACTCGGCTTCAGCGGCATCGAAATAATACTGCAACATAACATTATGGGACTTGGTACAAATATTTTTCATTGAAAACCTACGAGGCATGCATTAATCCACTTCATTTTTGCTTTCTGATGATAATCAAATATCCTGATATATGTTGTTTCTCTAGTGTTATAACTTATGTATAATTTCCCTTGTACACAAGGTCTTGGAAGGTTTTTTTTTCGGAATGCTTTTGCACTTATTTGATTCAAGAGGGGTAGCATAAATTGTCAAGGATCACAAGCATATTTTGATAATTGAATTTGCAATCAATTAGGGCTTAAATTATAAACTATGTTCTCTACTTTGGTGGAATTCTTCAGTATAAGATGATAAAATAGCTAAGTATAGAGATACAAGGATAAGAAGAGCATAGAAGATGCTGTTTTTGTTTATTGCTCTTTACCTGTTGTGCCACCTCTGACATGGAGAGCCTGTCCTTGCGGTTCTCGATGGTATCCTTGAGTTCCCTCCAGCGTTTTGCTAGGTCATCGATGAGAACTTGGAACTCCTCAGACTGTGGGTGTCCCTCGTCAATCAGCTCCTGGCCACATTGGACAATAGACTGGTGTCGTGGCTCGTGGTTGTCAATCTCAACTTGAAGGGTCTGGAGACAGAGAATACTTTCAGTAACAAAGAAGGTGCACGAAACACTAAAATTACAGGTTTGCTTTGAACAACAAAATGTATGATATTGCCATTAGGAACTGATGTTACAAGTCTTTATAAGGTGTCATAAAAGAGTTCATAAAAAATCATTATTAAATTGTATCATATTCAAACATCTTCGAACAAACAGAAATAAAAAATATCAGAGTCATCAAAGTGTTCTTCTACATTCGAGAACCGATGAGTACAATTTTCATCGAATAGCTTGCATCAGGCCTGTAAAGTCCTTACATGATTTTTCTTGGTCAACAGGTTGACATTTGGCAAACTGTTTCCAAAGTCCCTGGATTCTGCCAACGGCATCTTCTCTGCAATCCACAGCTTCTCATCTTCCACATCACGCATGAACTGATGGATGCGTTTAACTTTCTCCAGCTGGTTACGTCTCTGAATAAGAGGCTGCTGGATCTTGGCGAATCTCTCTGCAACGATGGTTCTGCGCCTTTCAATTTCCTCCTCTCGCTCTGGCTCCAGCTGTTTGAGATGGCTGACGTGGCCATCAAGTTCTTTCAACTGTTGTTCCTTCATCTTCATTTCATTCTCAACACGCTGGGGGAAAAAAAAGGAGTGAAGAATATAGTTCCTGATGTCAAAGGTTTTCTTGGATTTCACATGCTTGATGAGCTAAGGTTTAATTTTCAAAGAACCTAGTCTTCAATGCATTTCAAAATATCAAAATAAAACCCATACTTACAGGAAAACTTTCTCATGAAAGTTGTGTTAATCATAATCCAAGAAAATATGAAACACATTTCTTGTTTCAAGCTTTCAATAGCCTAGTTAATGTAATAATGTTTATGCATAATGCTAACTTCCAAATTAGTCCCACTAATAGACTAACATATAAATTACCCTTACTGCAAATAATTTCAAGAATATACACTTTTCCCTCATGCAACTTCAAAAGAAAGAATTGTGTATGAACGAAGGTTGAACAAAAATATAAATAATTTCTTGTATATCATGTGTATGCACCTAGTGCTTGTTTATTTCTGTCACTGCGTGTGGTGTAATCCAGACCACCATCTGCTAATGAGAAGCTTACAGCAATGTACGAGAACCATTAATCACACCACCAGCCTTGTTAATGTCAGTATCAGCTTTGTCGTCCACCCCTTCCCCTTACTTTTCTTTCTTGTCAACAGTCAAATTAATTGGGATATTTCCTTTCAGAAAGCTTGTTTATTTTGCAATAAAAAAGCCTCAATGCACTTGGTAGCACTCTAGGGGGCTGAATTAATGTCCCGTAAGACTTCTACTGACATCTAGACATATCTTTATTTCAAAAGGAAATTTGGGTTATATCTGAGGTTCTCTTATTCTCCAGTAATGTTGCCAAACTATCAGACATCCTATGTTTTTTCTATCATAATTTATCTGAAAATGCTATAATTCATTTTGAAATGCTGATGCTTTCTGGCCCGTGATGATGTTAATATATCACCAACCTTGATGCATTAGATCAGGCAATGACATGAGATTTAGTAGAAGAAAACATAAATAAAGTGGATGGCAAAATGGGCGAGTTGGTTAGCTGTTGGTATGGTCATTGCTGGCAGTGTTGCCTTACTCTGAGGGTGTGGGTTCGAATTCCGCATGGGACTTGGCCCGAAAAGTACAAGAATCTGTACTATTCAAGATAGTGTAATCCCAAATATGACATTGTTAAGAAAACATAAACATGTCCAAAGTAAAGCACTCACGTTTTGTTTTTGTACATGAAGGTTTACAGTTGTTAGATCTTTGCCAAAGTCTTCTGAGGTGATGACTTGAGTTTCAAGTTGATTTATCCAGCCATCAATATCATCACAGCTCTGTTTGTAAAGGACAGCTCTGTTGGCATCAAAGAGCTTCTCTCCCTTGCCCTTGCTAGTTGTCTCCAGATCATTCCATTGTTTGTTCAGGTTCTCAAGCATCGGTGCCAGTTGTTCCCTGCATTCTGGCTTCTCACGCATCAGAGCCTCTCCGTCCTGGACAGGTCAAACCATTTGAAATTGTCATTTTGGAAAATTGAACAAGGAATAAAAGATACTGCTTCTAGGATATAAGAGTAATTAGTTTAGCTGATATCTGTGACTTTCCATGATAATTGTTTGCACAAATCAAATATGCCTTTCCTATTTTATCATCATTAATATACACCATGTTTGTTGGATCAGCTTTAATGAACAAAATGTTTGTCAAAATTGCATTTAGACAATATCCTCTTTCTGTCTCTATGGAAGATTTTGTGCAAAATCATGCTTACATATATATATCTGTTATATATGATAAAGTTTGAATAAACAAATTACCTGGATAAGTCTCTCAAGACGTTCCTTGTTGGCAGCAACCTCAGATTCGAAAGCTTGATGTCTCATGTACTTGCTGTGTAAGTTCTTGGCATCCCTGTAAGTTTCATCTTGGGCAGCAGCCATCTTATCAGCCAGCCAGTCGTTCAACTACATGACAAGACAAATTGTTTACATTATTTCCCTAATACCAAAGCACTTTGTAATTGTGTTTCAATTACAAATTCAATCCATATAAAAAACATCAAGGATATTCTCAGAAATAATCTTATTCTCCTTTATTACAGCATGAAATGGACTGGAGACCAGCCGGGTGTAGGATTATCAATTCAATCAAAAATTAACTTTAATTAATAGTTCCTTTAACTAAGGTGACTTATTTGAAAACACCAAATAATTAAAATAATAATTTACTTCTCAAATGTCATTTACAATGATTAATGGATACTGCTCTATTTTTATTACATGCACCAAAAGTACTCATTTCTGTATCATTCATGTAATAAGAAAAAACTATAATTTCAATCGAAATCCAGTCAAATATCTGTTAACTTCCAAAATGCTTTAAAATCAACTGTTTTGATATGTAACAAATGCAAATTACAACTCTCAATGATTGAGACAGAAAATAACCTACCACACAAAACTATTAAAAACAGATACGAAGGTAACAAATGCAATGAAATCAACCTTACCTCATCTGTTTCCTGTAAGAACTGTTGGAGTTGCTGCTGATCCTTGAGTCTCTCCAGCTGATCTTCAGCTCTTTGACGGTTGTTCATACGCCTACACAAAACATCAACATATTAACTTCTTGTTGAGTCAAAAGACTACACAATGTATCAATTTTAAAAATAAACCTTAAAAGGTGGAACTTAAATTCATTATATTCAGGCTTGAAATCAAAACCCTTGCTTATTGTATCTTGAGAAAACAGTTCCAGCCCAATATCAGAAGTGTTCAAATATCTTTTTTCCTGGTGTTTATTTGGTTTTGTGTTTCTGATATCAACTACAGCTAGTTTTCATCCTACACAAAAAGATTTCAAACTGTAACCATGTAGAAGTGCTATCTCTTTGAAACAGCAAGGCCATATTAAAAATACTGGTTTGAAATGCTTGCCAAATTCTGCACCCCATCTAACTATTCTCATTATTTATCCATGAAAGATAACATGATTAAGATATTTTCGGCTTTCCTTGTTTTGAGAATAAACAACACAGAAGCATGTTCATCACAAGAAACTTACAAGATGAAATGGACTGTCATTATTTGCTTGTTGCATAAAACAGATAACATCCTTTTGACACATAAAATCAACACTTTTGAAATGAACGAATTAGATGATATTCTAAGATCTTAAAGAACCCAAGATATTACTTGAGAAAGACACATAACATCAGCCTATGGTTCGATTTTAAAGTTTGATTTCATGTTATTAGAGATACTTTGACCAAAGCAAAAATTCTAATGTAAATGCAGGGAAGATATATAGATATATAGATATAAAACAGTGAACAGATCCAACTATGATTTTATCAATTATTAACCACATCTACCAAATAATCTTGTTTATAACAATTATCAAAATAACTGATGTTTTTTTCAAACAGCTGCACATAGTACTTGTTACTACCTTTCATTGATGTTTTCTGCTTTCTTGTGAATCTTATCAGCAGCAAAGTTGTTCTCATCGATAAGCCTATTAGCAAATTGCAGGACTGCATTGATCTTTTCATCATTAGCATCCATGGTGGTGACGAAGGCTTCGTGTGATTTAATGAGATTCTCGGCTTGTTGCACTGAATTCTACAAAGAAGAAATGTTCCGGTTATATCTTCAAACACAGAATTAAACAATAAATGAATTTAGGCATGTTTACATCATCAGATGAAGAAAACCATGTGTTGAAAACTTGGGAATAGAATGATGTTGACAATTGCACAATGGATTATGGGTATGATTAATGATAGAATGAATTTACCTTCGTTTATTGTGTCATCAGAACAGCTAATACTAAAAAGAAGCCTAAGTGAAGTCTTTCAAAGGAATATCATGCTCCTGAGCAAACACTAAAATAGATTTTTGTCCCTTATACATATCATTCCGGAGATGAAAAAAGACTACTCAAGTCATGACCCAAGTCTGTAGAGATTCAGAAAAGATTGCTATCACTATGAAAATGCAGTGCGATCCGCCATTGGCAAAAGAAGCATTTATGAATTCTTCATCATTTTAAGCATTACTTTGATACTATGACAGTATAAATGCATTGATGTGAATATATTAATTTATGAATGTAGGCAATATGCATTATGTGCATACTCAGATATAATCACATGCAAATTATGATCATGGCTGATTTAGGTTTACAATGACAAATTAAATGATCAATGTTATTTATGGACATACAAGATACCTGAATAATTCAAGATCAAGTTCAAGATTGACATCTCACCAGAATCAGCAAATGAAAATAAGGATTTGGTTTGCAAATGAATCATATTGAAGCCCATTTACAAGAAAACAAGATGATGCATCAAAGAACAGCTCAACCCAACAGATCATAAATCATAAAATAGTTCGTAGTAGTTTCTAACTTATCACTTCACATCAAATTCAAGACTGTAAATAAATGATTATGAAAGCATGTGAGAAATGAAATGAAAATGAATCCTGAAAAATACATCAATAATCATCATAATCACTCGACATGGATGATGCAAAAAAAAAGAGAGCATGAAATGAAATATGAAGCTGAAATGAATGTTATGGTGAATCTGGCATACTCCTCAGCTGTGGATATTGATTTGAAGGTTAACGACAACTATTTCTTGTTGCCAGGGGGTCATATAAACTGGGGATGGTTCTTCAACCGTTGTTTCGTATAGTCTGAGGGAAGTAGCAGCAGGGTTCAGATTTCACCTTAGTAGGGACATATATACGGAAGCTCATGCATATCTTCAGTCAGGTAAGCTTGGTTGGCCACAAACAAACAATTTTGTTTTTTCCGCTTGTTTACAATTCCAGTTGAGATTGGGTTAGGAAGTTAACAGGTGAAAAAAACGCAATCTGCCCTGGTCAATACACAAGACAAGAAATGTGATAAAATATTAATAGTAAGGATATTTATACATTTACAAGTGCATTTAACAATAATTTTTTTTACCTTTGTCAGCCTCTGTTAAGTAATGTCAATTGGTAAGCATTCAGAAAATCCTTTGCTAATCTTTTTTTCAAATCAAGTTGCTCCAAAACAATATGGTCATATTTCCTCAAGAAATTTGTAAGAAGTTTCCACAAGTTTTCTTTTTAAAATGCAAACTTAATACCAGTACCTCAAAAACAGTCAGAATACTTCGAATACTAATCTATTAAGTCTGCACTGGATTCCATTTTGCTAATTTGGTAGCAAACGACAAAAATATCAAAATCACATTCTTAAATCCTAAACTTCTGAGTCACTTTCAAAATAATATAATTCCATTTAACAATGGAGGTTTGAGATGTTTGTGGCCACACAAGCCTACTATATCCTGCTCCATGCAAGGATAAGGATGATGACAAGCTAACTATTGGATGATGACGGCCGTTGTTTACCTGTCTGTCTACCAGCCCGACGGTGCTCTGCACAACAGAACAGGGACCACAATACAATCACGTACTTAGTGACTAGTTCAAACATGTATTCATCCACACATCACTCATCTTGACAAATACCTTTCATGTAAATACTTACTAGTCTCGCCTTTCATAAATCATAATACTCTTTCAGGGATTAGGAAAGACATATTTGACAATGGGCCATTTACAGTTTTTTGGGGTAATTTTCTGAATTTCAAATGGGCCATTTACAGTTTTTTTGGGTAATTTTCTGAATTTCAAATGGGCCATTGCCCATTGTATCAATAGTAAACTATAAAATTTTAATCGGCCATTTTTTCATCCAATGTGCAAAATGGCCCATGTTTGCCTTTCCTAATCACTGCTTTTTAATCACTTCTGGTGCCAACTAAATGTTCTCATATATAGGTTACTGTTTCGTCTTCATATGGTTTGTCTTTTTGAATAATTAAGGTCTGCAGTAAATTCCATATCTGGACACATGTTCCTTTTAATTATTCTCAGATTTATCTATTGTCATTAAGTAAATATTAGATACATACTGAAATGAAAGAAATTTTTATACACATTAATTATCTTCACAATTTAAAATGATCTTTTGTATGTAATAATGGAAAACCTTCCATACGTGAATATCTCTAAAATGTCTGTGCAATGGCATAATTGAAGATGTGATTGAATATGAAACTCTGTGACATAAAGCATGATAATACTGTTGTTGACATATCAACTGAGTCTTGTATCTTAGACAGAAGCAGATCTTCATGAACATGCATCATTCAATATTAGGGCGACAACATTTTCATTCATATATGTGAAATATTGACTGAATATATGTATTGATGATGGGATAGTTCCTGACAAAGTGTCAAACTTGCATCATGCAGGCAAGGAATGAATCATAAACTGTGAAAATTGAAAATATCCGAAATGCTCTTTTCACAAAAGGACAAATTTTAACCCTACCCAAAAACAACTTGGCTATACCACTACTAGATTACCACTACAGATAAAAGATTATCAAATAACTAACCGGCACATCTTCCTTTGACAAGAAGTTCTCTTGTTGGTTGAGGAGAACTTCAGCCTGCTTTGCATCTCTCAAGAACATCTGAAATAGATTTTCTTAGTTACAGCTTTGAAATAGGTGCTTGGTCAAATGATGTTTTTAATTATCATGACAAAATTAAGTATAAACAACTGGAAGTTAAGATAAAAAAGATTTTACAGTCAGAGACTCTCTGATAGAATTTTTAGAATTTAGAATAGTTAGAATTTTTTTTAGAACTCTCAGAATTACATGGTTAAAATTCAGCAATTTTGGACAGATTTGATAACAGGCAACACAGAATAGATGGTTTCATTTTCACATTATTGGGGGGCTGTAAAATTTTACAGAATAAATAACAAGGTACCTGTTGGTTGAGAGACTGAGATAGAAGCTGTTGTCGGTTGTCCCACATTTGATGTAGTTCCTTCCAGCCATCATCCAAAGCCATGAGGCGCTGCAACATAGGGAAGGCAAATGACCATCACATTGATTTATCAGGAATGAATATTACAATTAGTGAGAAGCTAATGATGACCAAAGGAATCTCATCAAACAAATCATCACAGTTAAACAACATATAACCACAAACATATATCACTATTTTCTTTTGAATATAATAATGTCTGATTAAACATTTTATAGTGCGTCAAAGGTCGCTACTCAATTATGTTCAGTTTAGTAATTAAAGCCGTTTTTGAATGCCACATTTAATGGGCAGCTAGATCTGTCTCGCGACAGACCCGTGAATGCATGACTAGTCACACGCCCTTTTTGTGACGTCATATACAGAATGATTGCAACGAGCTCTATACATCTATCATAATGGGATCACCAAATTAACCCAATAATTAACGATTTTTAGAAAATGTTAAACACTCAGTTGGATAAGTCATTTGACGATGTAACACTATTAAGCATTTGAAGTAATAAAGATATCCACATCACTGGTAAATAAACAGTTATTTAAGGCGGTGTTTCAGTTCAAATAATGATGCGCTAGTCTGTATAGTCTGTTTATTACGTCACAACCGCGCGAGTTTTATGGCCCCTGTCCCAGTTAGGTTTTTTACAACCGGTAATTACGCGGTCTTAATAATAGGCTAATTAAAGGTGTTTATTGGACAAATTGACAAAAAGCATACCCAGTTCTTATTTAGTTGAAATATCTTTGAAAGTAAATCGAAAAGTGATAGGGTCGAGGTTAGCGGTTGTTTAAGATCAGATCAGTTTGAAGACATTTATCAAATTCAATGTACCACTGAATTCTTAAATTCCAAACAATAATGAGAGAACAAAGACTTACCTGTTCAAGGAACATGTACTGAGGATCCTTTTCACCCTCCTTGATAATTCTGTCTCCAAAGTCCTTGATCTTGGCATACTCTGGTCCATAGGCATCAATCTCCTCCTTGAGTTGTTGATGCTGGTTGAGGAGTTTCTCTGCGTCAGCCAGACTGTTGGGGATGTCCTCTGACGCGATGGTGGTCTGGGTGCGAGACAGCCACTGCTGGAAGTGGTCAAGACTGCCCAGGAAGCGTTGGAGTTCACCAGCCTCACCGAGTTTCTCATCACGCTCCTTCAGCTGTGAACATGGACATATATGCATGTTATTTCTTGGGTGTACAAAGCTGCACCTACGCAGTGTTGACTGGTGTATTATCTACTATTACCTTCCTATGAGGTTTCTGTTTAGACAACATTAAGCTTGTTTTACCTCTGAATGAGGGAAACTTGTTTATCCTGATATGAAGATTAAGTAATGAACATACCTGCCTGTATTAATGTCTGCTAAAGAGAAATCTCTAAGAAATAAGGTTTTCAAGAAACAAATATCATGTCACATAGTAAATAAGTATAGATTGTGATGAGTCTCCACACATATGATATATAACTTCTACTCACCATCTCCTTGAGATCCGTCCAGACGTTGTTGATCTCTGCCACCTTTTCCCGGATGGCCTGGGCTTCCTCTGGTTTTTCATCCTGTAGCTTCTCAGCTTCAGATTGTAGAGACTCAAGCTGCAATACAGAAACATTCCATTTGTATACAATGTAGTTGAACAGTTAAGAAAAAGCCACAGCTGAGTTGTCTTTACAGTTAAAGCAAATATTCTAAATATATTTCAAACTAACTTCAAGAAGAAAATGAGAGTAAGGTTTCATTTGCAACTCAATCAGTAGCAAACGTTAACATTTAGGAAAAATATCAAGATCCTGGCGTAACAAAAGCTAAACGAGGGAGTTAATCAGTTATACCTTAGCTTGGATAGCAGCAAGATCTCTCTCCATTCCACTGAGACGTCGCTGTAGAGTCATCACTCCAGCAAGATCATTACCCAGATCATCTGTAGACTCAATAATCTTGCTCTTCTCATGGATCCAGCTCTGTCAAGTGAAGGATATTGTTAATGTTAGTCAGCATATTTTGCATGTAGCTTACAAATTGTTGCTGTGTTTGGGACACATCTTTGAATAGACATCTTAAGTAAATCTAAACTGAACCCAAGTCAAATGAAAACAACTAAGAATTGTAGAAGTCATTCTTTACAATCATGAAAATAACCTTAATTTTTTTTAAAGAAATAGTACTTACAATGGTTTCATTGCACTCAATATGGAAGTTCTGAAGTCCATGAGCAAGGTTGATGTCATCACGTTTCTGGTCCACAAGTTCTCTGAGGTTGTTCCATCTGGTGGAGAGAAATACATCACCATTTGAAATTCTTTGCAAGATTACCAATCTGGACGAAAAGTAACACAGCAGAACAGGAGGACCTTATATTATACATTGGTTATGGTCCGTATTTTCTTTCTAAACAAAACACAGACAATGTCTTGAACTTATGGTAAAGCTCAGTTAAGCTTCAATCCTTACTTTCTCAACATATAAACGATTTAAAAGATAAAGTACCTGGAATTAAGTTGGTTCTGTCTTCCAATGACTTCCTCAGCATTGGGATGCTCAACTTGGAGAAGTTGGCGAGATAGTTGGTTAACAACTGCGACCTTTGAGGCAGATGCATTCATCTCATTCTCAAAGCTCTCGAAACGATGCTTCATGATTGCAAGCTCTTCAATGTCGTCTGTTACGGTGATTGTTGTCAGGAATTTCTCCTGTAAAGTGATCAAAGGATTAATTGACAACTGAACTGCAAATAAATCACTTGTTTCTTTCTCACAAAAAAAGGTTATGAGATGACTATTGACTAACAACAAAGGCAAATATTCATCTCGAATTTACTTTCAAATATCTGACATGCCTTAAAACAGTTCAAATGCATCTTGGAAACTTCGTACAAACCTTTTCATCAATCCAAGTCTCAACACCGTCAGCTTCATTGAAGAGTTTGTAGAGAGACAGCGCATCGAGCAGTCTCTGCTTACGGATTTTAGCCAGTTCTAGTAGCTCTTGGTAGCGGCGGTCAATGCTGCCAAGACGACTCTGCACATCAGGTGATTCACGATCCTGAATAAAAGTTTAACCTTGTAAAATCTCATATGCTTTTGCTAAAAGATACTCCACTACTGATTATGAAAAAAAATCACATTAACATACCAGAATAAACAATAGTAAATATATCTGGTTGAATGGTTGATATAACAGCTGTTGAACTTAGGATTACTTATTCTGTAATAGTACAAATTCCTGTACGTTTGTCTTCTACACACCCCTTGAATCAGCACTCAATAGCCAGCACTGATTTTCTCACCAGTTTAACCATTCAGCTGCTGAGACCTTGATAAATCAACGTATCAACAACCAATATAACATTTTAATCATTTGAACATGGATTATTAAATTAGTTGGGACAGTGATCACTTTTGACAGAATTTGAATCCCACTGACCTGTTCGCCGAGGGCGGCAGCTTGTTCGTGCAGGTTCTCAATGACACTCTGGTAGTTCTTGAGTTCTTCGGTAATATCCTGAAAAGAAAATCAAATAAAATGTTTATGAACAGCTTGTTCTTTTTCAGAACATTTATGATAGAATTTCCCCCCCCCCCCCCCCCCACTGACCCTTTGCGTATTTATTCGTTCATTTGTTTTCAATTAAAAATATGACCGAGTACGAGTATAGTGGGTGAGTATTTGTTTAGACTTGCTTGAGCAATATTTCTGCCATTTGCTGCATGCAAGACAAGAAAAACAAGGATTGGTAATATGGCACCTTGTGTTTCTTGAGAAGTGACTGAACACTGGCTTCATCTTTGCCGACGTCCTCGCTGGATACGAGACGCAGAGTGTCCACCATCCATGTGTCAACATCATCAGCATCAGCAAAGAACTGGCAACACAATCAAAATATATCAAACTCATGAAATCTAAAAATTCCTCAATTTCATTCCTTCAATTACATTTAAGCTTTGTATCAATTTGGGATTTGACTCTAAGTTAAACATTATCCTCATTATTTCTTCTTATAGCCAGACATTAATGAACAATAATTCGTATTTTATGAAAGTTGCAAGTTCAACATTGTATAAAATAACAAATCTTGTTTCCCAAAGAAAACTCTGAAGATGTGGTTGACAAATAAACAAATCATCGGAAGTCTGTCCCAAGTTTACCTGATAGAAGTCGACTGCTTCATTGAGTCTCTTGCGTCTGTATTTAGCAAGGTCCATCAAGCTCTCCCACTGCTGGTTGATCTCATCGATGCGCGTCTGTATCTTGTCAGCGCCGAAATTTCCAGCGGAGATGAGATCATCGCCGACCTGGAGGACTGACTGCAGGTGACTGTGTCGAGCTTGCATCTCGTCCTCCATAGCCTGTAGTGTCGAGTAAGGGTTTTGATGTCATAAATTGTATAAATCATGATGAATGGGTCAGGGTGACATTAAGATATTGGACCATAATTTGTATCAATTGTATTTGTCAGTTTGTTGAATTGATCTGTTAGCATTGTAACATTTTCTATGATCACTATATCTCTATAAGCCAATTCTCTCTACAAACATTATCAAGAACATGATGTATTAAATCTTCCTATCAATACAATCAGCATCAGACTGAATTAGAATGAGAACTTCATTAAAGAAGTCTCACTACACAACATCATCCAGAATAGCTCATTGAATCCTTTAATCAACTTGATGAGGATCATCCCCAGTTTATCAAGTTACACACCTTCTGTTTGTTGAGCAGGAGGTGCACACTGGTGAGGTCATGTCCGAGATCGGGGGAGGACATGAGTTGCTCCTTCTCCTTGATCCATCCCTCCTCGTCAGCCATGTCCCAGTAGAACTGCCACAGCTTACGCGACTCCTCCAGACGAGATCGTCTGTCCTCTGCAAGCTGCTTCAGTTCGTCGTACGCAGTCTCCAGGGTAGACATGCGCTCCTTCACCACTTCAGGGTCACTGGGACGGTATCCTGAATAATTGGAGTAAGAAGGACTTGTAATTGTCAAAGGAAAGACCTTGCTCACTTGTAAAACTGCTAACGTTACATTAATGACCAAAGACATGTTTCATCTAAAGATCAAAAGATGCTGGGCTAGTAAAATGCAATGACTGGTAGTCCGAAGGACCAGTTAGATCTTAAATTCTTTTGATTATGTAGATGTATTTGGCTAGTTGTAATGTGTTTGGCCAAGGCTAGTACTCTCAGGAATGCACTAGTCAGAATGGCTAGTACAGCGATGGGACTAATTTCGACCCCTAAATGTGATAGTAGAAACAGTTATTTCATGAACCTACCTCCAACATCCTGGAAATCATCATCAATGAATCTTGTGGCAGACCCGTTGACAGTCTTCACTCTCTCTCCCACTACGTGGATGTCCGCCTCTAACAGACTGTGTTTCTGCAGAAGGTCCTCCACTCCCATCAGGTGTTTACCATAGTCGTCTGACAGCAGTCTTGCCTACAATAGCATCAACGGATCAACACATAGACCAATACACTGTGACAAGGAATCATATTCAAATATCGACAGTTTACATCATGTCAATGATTACTTGATCTCATCTCCTGAAGTCTGACTGCAGTGTTGCTGGGACTTACAGAAATACTTTGACAAATGAAGAATATTCATTAGGTAAAAGTTTTAACTTTTTGTTGATTTTTAGTATTAGCAGGAATTAAATCAATGGTATTTCTTTGAACTTTGATTAAGATTCTCAACTTCAATACTGGTAACAGTAAAAGTAGTATCTTAAACGATCCCTACTGATTGTTGTTTCAGTTCCCAGAAAGAGGATTTGATAATAAAAAGTTGAGAGTGAGCGAGTACCTTGATCTCTTCCATCCAGTCGAGGATGTAGAGCATCTCCTGGAAGATCTTCTGCAGATTCAGTGTCAGCTCTAGCCGCATGCGGCGAGTACGCAGAAGTTCCAGCAGGTAGTTCCACAGTCTCAGTACATTTTCTTTTCTGCAAGAGATTTCGATTGGGATAACTTGATTGCTCAATTCAATGATTACAATGCATATATATAGATAATAAATCAAAATCACGGATTCATCAATAAAGGCAAAACAAAGGTTTGTGATGATGTGATGATGACTTGTGATCAATGCCAAAATGTAGAAAACAACTTTTCTAAGATTTTACACCTAACTAAAAAAAAATTTTTTTTTGATACACTTTCAACATCATAATTCAATGCAATGCAACACCTACCGAGCATTTATTCTGTCAATATCATGGTAGTTCTCTTGTTCAAGCTCGGATGCTACAGCAATGACAGCCTGTACTCTCTCCTCGTAGGCATTGATGTCTGTCTCAATGGCCTCGTGTTTCTTGGTGGCTGCCTCCACTGCAGGCAGGTCGCGTCCGAAGTTGTCCTGGGAGACCAGTCTCTGGTTCTCGCTCAGCCATGTCTCTCGCATACCAGCCTTGCGGTCGAACCGCGCAGCCAACTGTTCCAGTTTCTCTTGTCTGGAAGCAAGGACAAGAGGTATTGATATTATATGTACTGTTTTAAGCAAAAATCATTAGAACTTTCAAACTTAATTAATAATCTTGTTAAGTAAAGTTTATGGATTACAGGTGTTTGGATAACAGCGCTTTACAAATGTCAATTATATCTTATTATTTTATCACAAACATGGTATGCCGTTATTAACCTTTGATTGATTTCCAATTGATTTCATTTGACAAATGATGAACAAAAGGGTACCGTGTAATGTTTCTTGTTCAAACATATTAATCTATTTTCATGATGTGAAAAATAGACTTTAAAGAGAATGTAGTAGAAAGTTTTAAAAACTTTCACCGTCAACTATATGAGTTTACCTGATCAACTCCTCCCTCAATGCAAGTTCTCTCTCGTGCTCAGCTTTCTCCAATTTTTCCCAGGCTTTGTTAATGTCCGAAACCATTTTCCCTTCTTTAGGCAAGTACGGCCTCTGGTTGTTGGCACGCATCTTACTCTGAAGGGTGAATAGAAGGATTTCCAAGTTTCCTTTCTCGTCAAACCTGCAACCAAAGAAAATATGGTTAAATACTGTCAGTTGTTCTGTAAGCTTAAATAATGAAGTAGATGTCATGATCGTGATTTTCATATCAACAAATCTTTTTTAAAATTTGAAAGTAGTCTGCTTAACTAGACATAGGAGGGTTTTTATTATTATTACAAAACAAGTGCACAAAATACCCCTTTATTTCTTATGTAGTTGTACATTTTAGCACAGAGTTGAGCCAATATACCGTGGTAACAAGAGGCATGATACTTAATCAATACACGTATTGTGATATGTTATGCTTATTTTGACACAAGTTCAAGGTGTTAACAAAAGTAAAATAGTTCATCTTAAAAAGTATTGTATCAAATCATACCTTCTTTAATATTATGATGATTATCACAATTCTTATTGCTTAAAGCAGACATAATATTTAGTTGATTGGAAAATTAGCTACACACTTTGGTGGTTTCTCAACCATTCTGTAGGTGTTAAAGGCAGCTAACTGTTGCTGCACTCCAGTCAGGCAGTTGGCGAACTGTCGATCATTCAGTATGACAATCGTTTGTTCAATCCACTCCAGCAGGTCAGAGGTCAAGCCCTCGTACTCAATTGTCATCTGGTCAGTGTCTCGTGCATTGTCGATGACCTAAAATGATCAGGATTTCTTTTAAAATCTGATATTAACTTCAGTTAGGGCTATTTAGTCATGTTTATCATCTGAAAGAATTTTGAATAAGTTAGCATAAAGAATTAAAATACATCATTACGGGCAGGGTGTTTTAACCGATATTCGTCATTCAAAGGGTCACCAAACAAAAAGAAAGAATTTGTCTTTACTGAGTTTACTCATGATATTGCTTTGCTTATGATAAATAAATCACAGAATTATATGTAACATATATTTCATTCTTATTTCTTCATAAGCCGCCAGGTAAAATCTTAATTTTAAATATCATAATATCCTAAACTAAATTTGATAATTATAATCATAATATTGTAATAAAAAATATTTACTTTTCCGATTCTTTTTCCTTGCACTGAGTCAGCCTTCATCTTGGAGAAATAATGGTAGTAGGTGACAACATAGGTGATGATGGATTTCTCATCAGGGTACTCCACATTGACATCTGTTGACAAACAAATATGATAGTAAATAACCAGAAATAAACAAAAACATTTTTGTTGACAAAATTCTCTTTTAAATCACAAACAAACAAAATCTATCAAAAGGTATAGAAATATAGAACACCATATGAAAATTGACAAAGGACATATTTCTACTGATTTAAAGACCTGATTCACTAGAACAATGACAAGCTTCATGGCAGAGGTAGGAAGTGTCAAGATCTGCATTATTCCTCCTTGCACCCTAGACAGACGATATGTGCATTTCACCTTGCCTGAGGTGGGTGGAAGTTGTGTAAGGTATTGAGATTGTGATATGGCTGGTAAAGGTTAAGACATGTTTTCTGCAGATGATTTAGGGCGTCAGATGTACAACAGAGTCGTGCATGTTCTCATGGGTTTCAAATGCTATTGAAACTCTTATACTTTTTGTTGTTATCTTGGCACCCTATTGAAAGATGCTTATGACAAAATTCCTTCTTTTCAGCTGCCTAGCTATAACTGATAGCATGATCTAGACGTTGTTACAATTGGAATAAGTCTGATCCTCTTGGCAATCAACACATACATTGTATCACTCTTTGATGAATATTCCTCCCAACTCTTTCATAAAGTTCATGTGTATTATGAGTGTAGCTTGTTCGATGATTTGCCATTTCATATCTCATTGTGACATTATTTTATCAAAACAATGAAAAGGTTGAATATGCAAAAAGAAATATTTTGTTTTCCTGGACTGTTGCCCTTCAGACTGTTGGAATCTGTCACTATGTGTAGTATTTACGGGCAGACAAGGATTCGGTCCCAAAAAATTATTTCCTGATTTAGCTTCAGCACTGACATATACTCCAAAGTGAATGAGTAGGCGAGCGAGTTATTGTTTAACACTGCTTGGGCAATATTTCATCCAGTGATTGGGAAAGGCAGGGGCTATGAGCCATTTTGCACATTGGGTGAAAAAATGGCCCATAAACATTTTGAAGTTTACTTTTGATGTAATAGGCAATGGCCCATTTGAAATTTAGAAAATTACCAGAAATCATGAAAATGGCCCATTGTTAAAATGGCTTTCCCAATCCTTGTTCATACTAAAAAGATATTAATAAATGTTTGGAGGATTAGTTTCAGGATAGAGATGATTTCATACTGTTGACAATGGTTATTGTTGACAATGGTTATTTTAGTTTGTGTTTGATAGTTTTTTTGATTTTTTTATTGTCCAACAATAACCAATGTAAACTGTTTTTCAAGAATGATACTAACCTTCTGGATCAAGGAGTCTGGTAAGTCCCAATTTATCCTCAGCAACTGTGAAGGCGTTGTCCAAATTATGCATGGCATTGGACTTCTGTAATTTCTCATACTGAATGAGGTCTGGCCTGAAAATACAAAACTTACCATAATAATAATATATAATACACCCTAATAACTCAATGCAAATGAGAAAATATCTTGAAGATAAATAATGTTGGAAGTTGATGTAACTTACAATTAATTATTATATTATATTATCAACTAAAATTACATGTTAGACAGGTCATCAAAATTAATGGAAATAGAGTCCATCTAAATTGTTATATCACAGGGTACTATAATATAGCACCTGTCCTGTAGCCCATGGTCTACTTATATGCAATGCCTGGTAGACAAAGGACTAATTAAACTAAAAACAGATATGACAATGAAGATATATGTCTTTGGCTTCGTATCATCACGAGGACACTAGTTCAAATGGCCAGTACAAAGCCTGAATTATATGACATATCTTGCTAAAACAGATATATTTGATAAAATATCAAGTATACATTTGCTGTATGGTAAAAGTTTACAACTGAAATGCATGTGAACAGTCTTTTACATTACAAAATCATGTTACAAGCAGATTGACCTAAATATCATCAACAAATATTTGGAGTGAAGTGTATCCCTCAAAACATCCTGTTTGTTTTTAAACTATCATATCCCTTAATTTTCAGCAATAAAACAGGCCAAATTATTCCTAAATTATTTTGATTGAATGAACAATAAAAATATATTTGTCAATGAATATTAAGAACATGAACACAATCTTTTTAACATGATATTCAGACAATTTCTTTGTAAACACTTCTTTCTTTAAAAATGTCTTCATTGAAAAAAAAACTTTTAGTTTGTATATTCAGTTTGTCTGTCCTTCAAAAAAGACACTTTTTATCCATTCACCTCTAACGTTTGAAGACAGTTAAGGCTTATTTATCAATACTTTCCCTAACACAACCTTGGAGGATCAGGAATGCAAGCAATCCTGTTACCATGACAACACAGCAAAGCAACAGCCTGCTATTACCCACAGGAACATTATTTGCATTTTATAAGGTTTGCACTATCCCTAGCATACATCCCCACTTATTTGATTATCTTGGTTTTCTTTTTTATTGGTTTTTACACACCAATTATCAACAAAGGGCTAGGATAAGAACTCATTAGAGGTACATTTTCTCAATTCAGTGCATCCCTCCTTGAGGTTTCTGCTTGCATGCACTGCAGTAGAACACACAGTATTATGTGTACAAGACATGGCCCGGGAACCTTAGCAGACAACACTGTCAGAACACAGCAAAACATAAAATGTTCACAATATCTAGGTGGGAAAGTTTACACTTGCTCGTTACCAACATCAACATCAGGTAGCTGTCTGACTTCCACAATTAAACAAATAAAATTCCCTCTTTTAATTCCTTTCAAATATTAATAGATAAATTTAGAATTTATTGAAAAAAATAGAGGTATAAATATACTACTGTTTGCTCGAGGCAGGTGTAAAGTGCCGAATTTGCAGATACGCAACAAGCTGGCAGTTTGCCAAAATGCTACTAAGCGTTTTAACTCCTGCTGCAACAGAGCCAATATCTTAGTCTCCATGCCACAATGTGATGTGGTGATAACAGAAACATTCTTCTTTATGGGTTTCATCATAGGCTAAACTTGAGGAGGTTTCAAAGAGACATTTATCATTTTTTGGGGAAATGTTTCATAATAGATATTAAGGCTACAAAACATTCCAACCAAAGACAATGAGAATCAAACCAACCATACCCTACATCTAATAACTTTCTTTTTTCCCAATCGATTTGGTGGTCAAAATTCAAAAACTATCAATGAGCATGGTTTTGACAAAAATACATTCTATGTTTAAAAGTTGCCTAGATAGAATAAAAAAGTTGTCTACCCATAACAATAATCTTTTGCTTCATTCTATATTGATTTATACCTAAACGTTAATCAAAAATGAAATTTTTAAAATAATTCAATAATTCGACCAATTTGCAAAAAGATGGATCCAAAGGAATCGTACTACGTATTAATATTCTTCGACTTACCTGTGTTTGTGAATAATGGCATTAAAGGCAAGGCCATCTTTCCAACTGGTAGTGAAGTTGCGGACATTTACGTTGGGGTATCCAGCAGTCTTCATTTGGCACCATAAGAGCAGGGCGTCCTTAGCAGACTTTGTCTCACTATTATCTGTTTCCTCTATTGTGATGTCTTGGATCTGACACAGAGAAAAAACAGTTTGCTCAACTTTGGAACAAAACTCACAGCTTTTATATTCAAACATGGAAACTGGAATTAATCTCAAGATATGAAACTGTAAACTTCAGCAAGCTTCTTGCTATGTGACTTTGTTGAAATACTCCATGCAATTCCAGACAAGGAAATGAAGAGATTGCCTGAGGCTTTCACTTATCAAGTGTGCTATTGTTTCACAATATTTGATGAACCGCTATTGTCAACTACATAGTAACACCTGAACTCTGACAAACATTTATTTATCAACATTGCAAACTATAGCTTTGTTTAAACAATCTGCATTGGGCTCAAAAACAACATTCATTAAAAGTGTCAAAAGATTAATCAATATTGAACATTAAGAAGAGTTTGCAGATTTGTTGCTTTTACAATCAAACATTTAGTAATGCTTTGCTGAGTTGACCTTTTGCCCAACATATTCTTCAAGTGCTTGGCAAACACAAAATCATACTACACTAGAAGCTTCCTATGACATAGAATTGCTTAATTACTGAAGGACACTTCTGTGACTAACATTAAATGTTTTTGTGAATCCATGATTTATCTTCCAGTTTTTTCAAATCACTCTCTGAGAACAATGTTAGATGCATATAAAGAAGGACAGATGGGCTGCAGCTTCCTATCCCCACAACCATGTGGTAGTCAACTGCCGGTAAGTATCATTTTACTTACCTGGAATCGCAGGATGATAGTCCATATCAAGCCGAGGGTGAGTCTAGAACTTCCATCTACAATGTCGTGTGCTCCCATGTTCTCGAGGTGCACACGCTGCTCATGGAGGAAGGTAAGGGCTTTGTCTACATTTTCCAAACAGTGAATCCTCATCTTTCCTTTTGTGGGACGAGGCTGGAAATAAAAGCATTTATTTTTTAATTCTATATTCTTGATTTCAACAAAGCAAATATAAAAGAAATATTCTTTAATGTTTTATCTTCTACTTAACCAAAGGTCAACTCTAAGAAAAATCAAGATGGGTATATTGTTATTTCGCTGGTATGAACAATCACCAAGTTCTGTATTTGTATCTACATTGTATCTGTGGATCACAAACCCTTACATTCAATCCTTAATGACATTTAAACACTATTTTAAGGTAGAAATGATTTCCTTGTTGACTCACCAATCGTTCTCCGGATAGCACCTCCAACAGTTTCATCAGCATTTTGCCATCTCTGAGATCCACGTACAAGTCGGCAATGCGATTGCCTGTCCTCACTAAATGAGAGTTTACCCATTTTTGAAAAGTTTTCTTCTGCACTAATTCTCTTTCATCTGAAAAAAAAAACAATTCTTTGTAAATACCTGCACATCAAGAGACTACAGATGCAAAATAGTAGAACAGATCCTATGCTCATGAACATGAAAAGGCATTTGTCCTTACTTTGGAGATGTCTTGTCTTGCCATTCATGATGCATTATCACTAAACAATGGCAATGAACAAGTGACGAGAGAAGGAACAGAGAAAGAGCTTCAATCACTCAAGCAACGCAGATCTGAGATGGGTCAATATTTCAACCTCAAATTTCAGGGCCTCGTTCAAATTCAATTGATAGTGTTATCTCATTATTTATTAAACTCAACTTCTAACAAGCATTCTCTGCTACACATGATTTAAAAAAAGAACACCAACCAAATATTCAATTATTTTGGGGGAGAAATTGAAGAATCAAAAGATAAAATTTATTTATAGTGTGTGTTTCAAACAATGCTGCAGAATTAAAAATAATTTGACAAGGGATCAAAATTCATGAAAATCAATCTAGGTGAACTCTTAGCTGTTCAATTCTGTATAGCTTACAAGAACATTATTGCCATTTATTGGCATTTACTTAAATCACTTTTTATTACTTTGAATTAACTTGGATTAAGGATTCAACAAAAGTCATTACAAAATTTCTATTTTCAACCTGTCACATTGAAGAAAGCAGCCACTACCCCCAGGCGATGACACTGCCCTTCAAAAACATTGCCTAACACACAACAGCAGCATTAATGACCTCAATCAAATGTAATTCAAATAACCTCAATCGCCTTTTCATGTAGTGCAGACCTGGAACCATGTCTACATGACCTGGGCAGTTTCACTTGATACAGGAAACTCTCCTCGAAAAATACCCTTTGCCTGCTTTGTAGAAGTACTCATTAGGCATTCTACAGTATAACCATGTTTGATTTGGTGAAATAGAAATGTTAGATGTGAACAGTGGGGTTCTTCAGGGTCAGTGCAATCAATTAGTTAACAATCAATTAACTGACATTCAGACAATACAATACAATAAAACACTACATCTGAGAGAGAGGCAGCATAATATTTTCAAATCTTAGCCCTGAACCTTCATTGTCATTGCATTTTGATTCTTCAAGATTCATGCTCATGTATATCCAATTTATTTATTCATTTGTGACAATAATGTGGTAAGAAGTTTTTAATCAACAGAAACCTTTCTCTGCATCAGGACTAATTAACGTTATCAGTGAAAAGAAACATGAATGAAAGAAGTTCTGCACGAAAGCATCACAAGCACTTCGATAATCTTTCAGCTATAAACAAATACATTACTACAACTTTCTTAAACCTAAGATTACACAAATCAATAGAAACTTTGATTATTTCACTGATGTAAAAGTTTTATGACCAGAAACATGAATACGGCCATAAATAATAAGTTTGGTAGACACGTTCAATGGGTGTAGAGTTCAAGGTCAAAAACATGTTTTACCTGATAATTGCTTAATTTTCCCTTGAAATAACCTATCTTGGTATTCACTAGTCCAATTAATCATAGATGAATCCATAACCACGAGTAATCCAATTATGATTCAAAAAGCCTTTGTTACAGGATATAAAACGCATGGGCGTCACAAATATGATTTCTCATTTCTTGACTGCAGTTGACACAATCTCAAGTGGGTACAAACTCCATAATCAGATAAATCGGGGTCCTGACTCCAAATACATGGTGACTATTTATCACGGTCGTCTTTGTTTACGTTTTGACAGCAGCACTTGTAAACTCTGGACAGTATTGATTCTTACACAAGTTTAAATACATGCAGGGGTTGTCTCTGTTTAAACACTGGCTTGGATGCAAACTTCCTCCCCGTCAAACATAACTGGGACACTTCCTTTCATAGGCAAACTGATTCTCTAACAACTCACATCAAATACAACGCAAATCATAATGATTCGTCCACGTTTAGAAGTGAGTTTCATATTCATGACCTGACACCTTTTGACCAGGAAGAACAAAACTAGCAGGAACTTTCAACTTAGAAACAAAGAGATTCCTGTGAATGTGTTTTTGATGTTAAAATTTCTATTTATTTTATTAAAGCAACGCAATATATTACAAGGTATTAACAACTTAACACGGGGAGTTAAGTTGGGCTTTTTTAATAAAGAGAAATGCAGCTTTATAGAATACAAAATACTAACAGGCAATTATATATGAGGTCACAGGTGAGATGACTTTGATAATATAAAGCTTGAAGATTTATTATGTATCATAATATGATTCAATGATATTGAATGACTAATATTTAGATAACTAACGGAACTAGGATTACTACTCTACTAAGTTTTGACATCTATCCCTTTTTTGCATCTAATAGAGTTACCGTTTTGTTTATGAAATATTTGCAAAAGATAAATGTAATTTCAAGCGTAATTAAAATGTTTTTTGTGAATCAAGGAAATGAAACATGTCAGTACTCTAGTAACAGCTTGAAACTGAAAGTTCAAAACAGATCACCACGATGTGTTGGCAAGCATTATTAGAAAATAATACTTTTACATGCAACAGATTTCAATACAATCAATTTTACATTCCAGCCAAATGACTAATATATTCATGTTTGCCAATATTAGACTGTTCCAAAACAACCACATTTCCTCATTATTAACACATTTATACACTGGGGATTCATAAATTGCAAACTTGAACCACAATTATAATATTGCCATGAGGATTTATCTGAAGCAAAGGCTACAGGACGCTCACTCTATTCATCGAGCTCTCTCTGAGGCCGGCCGGTCGACAGAGACCCACTAGAAATGAGTCATCCGATTGTAATCCTGCGCTGGGGTTATAGTCTATTTCAGGGATTGCTCCTCAGGTAGAGAGCATGCTTCAGGTCGGGCCATTATCTAATCACACAAATAATGGACAGGATCCCCGCTTAGCTCTCTTCAATGACCTTCAACTGGGTCATTTGTCTCCATTGCTTTATTACTGACTTATTCTTTTATCCAGTTTTTCATTGAAGGGTCAGAGTAACTAGCATTATGTTCACACTTTTATTTATATCATATTTTTTCATCTTAAAAGTTTATCTTCTTTTAATATCAAAATAATTGACAATGATGCCTCTTTATGACGGAAAGCAATACAATACACAAATATTCTTGATCATTATAGTATTCATATTCACAAATATTGTGCCATTTGACATCAATGGTTTATTACTGACTTACTTCTTTACCTATGATTTATTGTCACTAACAGTATTTATCAAAGTGTTTACTAATTGCAGCTAAAACATAATTTATTTTCTTATTTTATTTAATCTCTAAAGTTTTTTTAGCAATAAGCTCTGTTTACAGTTATACAGAGTTTATATGAATCCATAAATACTTTTAAAATTTTACTGTGATGTCTAGCTGTATTGGAAACAAAACATTTTGATGCACCAGATAAATATTCAATAATTTTGTCAGCCATGGCTCTGTCTAGTAGAGAAAATCAATACAAGTGTAGCAACTGACTCAATCATGATTAATTATTAACCAACCAACCTACAAGTGGTTCAAAGTAAAGATCCAAACTGCTATTGCTATTCACAAGCTTAACAGTAACAGTGTAGAAAAGGATCAGTTTCAGGTTTTTCAGATTCAAATCATTGTTCTTTCCCAAAAGGTTTACAAAATGCCATTTGATAGTTAACCCTTTCTCCCCTAAAGAGCAGTAATAAATACTCTCTGAGTCTGATATCGGGTGTGAAATGGTCATATTATCATATCATCAAAACAAACATTTCTGGCTTAAAAATCAAAGGTGAAAGTAGCATCAATACGATCATATTTATTGCTGAAGTGACATTTAAAAGAAGGACAAAGAATGTAAGTAAGAAATTTAGCTGAATAAGCCATTTTCTAAATAAATGGCAAAGGTCATATATGGCAGTTGAAGCTGGGGAGGGCTATCATATAAAGTATGTGTATTGTGATGGGAGGACCTCAGTAACCAGAGAGCAGGCAGGGCAGGCAGATAGCAATGGGGAGTCCCTCTATCACAGAGAAGCAATTTACCATTGACTGACCTTTACCCTCTCCAACTTACTGACTCCCTATAATCTCTCAGACTTACTGCTTATGAATCAAATAGTCTTTTTAATTTTGAACTACTGTAGTGCCTGTATTTACTCATCATCATAGAAGGTATCTTTAAAATATTGTGTGCTTCTGTGTCAGATAATACTTTTCAACTTCATTTCCATGTTAAAAAATTAATATTTCTGGTTTGCACAAATATATCGAAGAAATGCTGGACAAAAAAATTACTGGTACGCGCTTTGCAACGAATATACATGCTTGATATTTTATCAGCATTTAAAAGATTGAAAAGATCATTTATTATTTCAAAATTCACATATAGGCTTACTATATTGGTCCAGTAAAAACTATATGTAATTCATTTAACATTTCTTCCTAAGTCTAGATCTTCAAGATGTTGGACATAATAACCATTAATTGGTTAAACCATTAGTCTACCAGCTAGTACAAGACTGAATAAACAGCAACTTATATCAACGGCTACAGGAAAAGACTTAGTGTGAGTGTCCCTGAGTGATCAGATATACTGCTTCACACATTCCTCTAGAATTGGCACATGTCCAGAATCTCTATCTTTTTTTTCACATCACATTATTCAGAGTTTTCTGAAAGAAGGGTCTGTTTCAAATAGGAAATTCATCCACATGGCCACTTTTTTTCATTTCCATTCAAGCTCGGTCCATATTAAGTTCATGATTTGCAGACCTTGCCTAAAGGTTAAAGATTGATAAACGTGGTTTTCATTCATTCAAAAGTCACGATGACCTCAAACTGTATTTCAAAGGGAAGGGATATTTATAGATACAGGTGCTTGAAGCATACTTCGATCACTTAAGGTTATTGAAAACTCTGTTCAATCAAGTTGCTCTGTACACTTCTCGAATTAAAATTGAATTTGAACTTTCTCAATTCAGAACAAATTCTTGTCAAGAGTGTGTTGCAAATTCAATGATCTCTGCAGCAGCTTGAGTGTCATGATACCATAAACCTCACCCTTGGTGAATTATCACAAAAACATCAATGTGTGAGAGGTTACTTATCCAACCAAAGCATTCATCTTGAAGCTATTGATTTCTATTGCAAATATAATCAACTTGGCGTGTTACATGATTCCCATCAGGAAAAAAGAGTGGAAGTGTTGATAACCAATAACCTGATCCAGTAGGGATTTGAGAATTCCATAATGTGCACAATGTTAAAATAAATGTGTAGAGATATCTTGGCAACAGTAGGGGGTCAACAAGTTTGTAACAGACAGTCTAAAACTTTGTTGTAATAACAAGATATGAACATAACAATTTGCAAGCCTACACTGATTTCTCCAAAATCAAGTTACCCCTATGAAAGATCTTATCAAAATTAGATGTGCAAATTTAGCAATGATAATTTTCTCACCTGCAAGAGCCTTGATTCTGGACCTTTCAAAAAGCCGGGAGGAGTTGTTTCCAGCGTCAAAATCGTCATCCATTGGCTCCCAGCGAACAACATTGTTCGCCATCTGCTCAATTTCCGTCATGATTGCTTTTTACCCTGCCACCGTGATCCTAGAAACAGAACAAATTTGTTAGAATTGTCATTATAAAGGGAAAATATTTTGAAATCTCCGGTTCCAAAAGATCCTATTACCTTAATGAGGAATAAGTAACCAGGTATCACAAAACGTCAAAAAAATCTAGGCACTTTGATCAAATAGGCCACCTTTTTTTTAATATTGACCCTTTAAATTGCTGGAATAGAACCTCCATATCTTTTCCTGAATCTGCAATTGGATGTCCATACAGTAACAAATTGTGTGCACTGATTGTCACTGTTGAACGCCAAAGAGAAAATTATTTCTAATGTCCCAAACCCTAGCAACCCACTGCCAGGATGACAGGATATTTCCTAGCTTTTGATTTCTACACATGATAAAACACAAAACACAGGAATCCATGATAGCATAGAACGTCACAAGATTTAAGAAATTGGCATGAATTCAACTGAATGTTGGAATCAATGACAGTCCATACATTTATATCCACATATATTCAACATTTGAATAAGACATAGGAATAACAATATTCAGCAAAGCAGTAGAACAGGTTATAAACCTGTTACAAATATTAACAACTGTCTGCTAAACATGGAGTTATTCTGTCAACACATTCACCATTAGCTGTCAACATTACCCAGCTTTGCAGGTTACATTATCAGAATTATAGTTCACAGTGATCAGACAAATCAAGAGCTCTGTATATGTGTTGTTTTTCTACATTACGTAGTGAGAAATCATCATGAAACATTTTAATTTAACTTAATCATCCTGTAGTAAGAATGTGTACAGTTTTTGATAGTTATTATCCTCAAATTTTAGATGTAGACATCCTGTTGTAGTTCAGTAAGTATGAATGATAATAATATTTTACAAGAGTTAACTAATGCATGGACCATTAGATTTTCATCGAACTACAGAAGAACACTGATATAACAAACTCCAAGGGACCAAAGAATTTAGTTCGCTATATCCAGTGTTCGCTATACCCATATAATTTTGATGATATAATATAGGGATGGGACTTGAAAATTTGTTCGCTATATCCGATTGTTCGCTTTATCCGAGTTCGTCATATCAGTGTTCTACTGTACTTGAATGGAGTATAAAGTTACTAGTTGGCAAATGTTCTCTAAGTCGTAAGGTAACAGATTCAAGTTCAGGGTTAGAAACTGGCACTAGTCTAGTAGCCCATGGTTTGTAAAAAAGATGCTTGGCTAGTAAGTGGCATCGACTGGTAGTCTGAAGGACTAGTTGAAGAAAACATAGATATGATTATTGAGATGCGTTTGGCTAGTTAGAATGTGTTTGGGCTAGGACTGTCAGAAATACACTAGTCTGAAACACAGGCATGGCAAAAGTACTCATTTCAACCCCTGAAGTCCTTTTGATGTCCATGAACAATCCGTTATATAAATCATATACTCTTATTCATTCATAATTATGTTCTAAATAACACCAAAACAAACAATCATGCTGTCATAGTCCTAATTCCTTGTAAGAATCTCTAAAAGCTCATATTGATTTAAACAAGTTCTTTCAGAATATACTACCAGGTTTCAGAACGCACAGTGCAATAGTAGAAGTTTTTGTGATGCCTGCTTGTACATTTGATACTGATAATTTTTATATTCATTTACATTTTTTGTCAAGTTAACATGCAGAGTTGTTGATGTTCTTAAATCTTAACATGATTCATTGCATTTTTTGTCACTCTTTCACAGTTTATCATAACATGTTTTACAATATTTAGAGTAGTTATATGAGGTACTAAGGAATGAGTCAGGTTACTGCTTGGTTACAACATATTCTGTAATATTGTGATTACATGGGACAATTTTCATTACACTAGTTTCGACATGATATAATTGTGATTTGACGCTAGTTGGATCTCAAACATTGAAAAGTGATTCTATAATTAGAAAAAATAACATAATTATTGTCCAACTTTCCATCTATATTTGTTAGACAAACCAGGGGTCATTTCAACAATGGAAAGCTTTGACATCTTCAGAAACAAAAGTACCGGTATGCGGCGTGGGAATGTATGTGAAAGATTTTTTCTATCAGGGCTAATATTAAGTGTTTTTAGAATTAATTCAATCAATATTTCATCTGCAAGAAACAAAATGAAATACACAATTGAAGTAAATCAACAGATCAGCATTATACAGCCTAGAGCAGCTTCCTGTAATACACGAGTACTTGTTTAGGAAATCAATATGCTTGCACTTCATATTCAGATATGTTTATTGTTATATTCATCATGACCGACGGATGCGATAGACTCCATTTTCTATGAACTTAGAATCCTATGTAACATCAATGGCAGCATAGACAAGAAGTATACAGTGTATGTGACAGTAAGCAATGTTGGGGCTGATGGAATGCTGTGTGGAGAATTATAGATTAGACAAGGCAGATGCCAGGAATTCCTTCTCTCTCCCTGTAACAATATACTCATCCCTCTCACACCCACCACTGAATCCATAACTTATCTCTTACTATTTGTTTTCTGAATCTGTCTTTGTCACAGGGAAAGTGTCAACATCATTAACAAAACATACACCTGTGTTCTTTTGAACATGAAAAGTGAAAATGAGAGCATAATGAATATTTAACAAATATTACCATACACTGCAATGATGAAATTTTATTTATCTATGAATAATCAAATGAAATACTTCGGTTCACTTTAATTCACTCAAAAAATTCAATGCCGTTTTCCAGACAACATTCATACAGCAATTGGATATTACCCTTCCACAGAGCAGATTTGACTTATATATCATGTATATTGCAAAGGATCCACAAATGAATTTATATGCAGTACAAAAAGTGAAAACTTGAGTCATATTCTAAACTAAGTCATTAGTGAAATAGATAACATAATTTTGATTCAATTAAAAAGGACAAGTATAATTTCACATATACAAGCAATAAATTATTTGAAGGAGATATATTTAATATCAACTTGTAAAGTGTATATAAATTTTGGGGTTGGAATTCTCAAATGTCATCAGCAGTTGCTCGTATACTTGTATGCAGTAACTTTGAGACTTTGCATCAGGCAAACTCCCTTCACTATGATTCTCTCAAATCCAGAGCTGCAAGAGCAGACAAAATCCCAGTGACATAGCTAGGCTCATGTATGCAGACAGGTACAAGAAAGCTGTAATGCGTTGCAAGGCCACAGGGTCATTACACTGCATTAACATTGTGTACAGAGGTGACAAGCAAGTCAGTGCAACCTCAACAAGCACCCTGTCAAGACAGGCCAATAAATCAAACAGTATTTACAGGAGACCCAAGCAATAGATCTGGTTAACTGGCAAGGTGGAAAGTCATGACTAGTAAATGTTTCACTCCAGTGTGAAGACTGTGTACACTGTTTTAAGTCTCGAACTCTTAAGTTGGTTGTTTTTAAGATAAGCTTACAGGCTGTTCAAAGGACAAAATGGTAAAGACTAATGCAGATCAATTTGCTCACATGGAAGTAGTCCTGTTGTCCGTGTATACTAAGTAGTAATGACATTACAGGTTGATGCATGAATGGGCCCACGGTTTCTCTGCCTTGGGCAATCAAGCCAAAATACTATAACTACACCAATCCCTGTTCATAGTTATTAAATGAAAACACTTTCTCAATATGGTGTTAATTTTGAGAACTACAATAAAATAATATTTGATTATGATAGTGGAATTCAGTCAAGGTTTACCTGTTTATGTCAAATCAAGATAAAATGAATGCTTGGATTACGAAATCAATGGGACACCAACAAAATACAAAGTCGGGGAAATATGTTAAACCTCACCAACAAAGAACTACATAAAGATAAGTAATAACATAATAATTTAGTATTCTATCCATCAACTTGATATGGCAATTTTACATCTAATATTTTTGTTGATACATGTAATTTGGGTTTGTGACATTGATCATAATCTCCCAGCAATTTGTCATCATTAACCTCTATTGATATCAACATGTGATAGAAATAATTACACTAATTACACTCATTTGAGCTTAACCTAAACACCATGGTAAATATTGCTATATTTTCTGTGTATAAAAAATTCCAAGAATATTTTTATTCGAAAAAAAAAAGTATAACATAAAAGGACACAAATTGATCTATTAAAAATAGCATTAATTCCTTTTGGGAATGGGGGGTGGGGGGGATTGAAATATTTCAGCAAAATAATATTTTTTTCATATGCACATGTATCCAACTTCAAATGAATATGTAAGTTTACAAAACACTCCTTATAAAATATTTGTATATCATAGATCCCTTATAAAGCCCCAACAATTGTGAGGTTACTTCCTCCAACTAGAGGTTATACATGCTTGTGTCAGCTTTCACTACCAAGCTATTACTTCAAGAAGAATCTATTTTGGTACCAGTGAGAGCTACAATCAAGTGAGCCTACTAGGAAAATGGCAGGAAAGACTGCCCCCACATTGGATCAATAACTGGATTGCTCAGAAGAATTGAACACACTCACTCATTCAGTGGACAGCCTTGCCTTAGTCACTGACCAGCTCATCACGCCATGTTATTACACAGGACTCAGACACAAGAGCCTACATTCCTTCTATTTGCATAATGCTTGGAAGAAGACAGCAAGGAACTAGTGTAAATTCCTGCAATATTTCGGGCAGATGTTGCTATGACAACAGCAACAAAGCTGACTGATAGACTATCTGTGTATATCTTGCTGGCCAGATTGTTCCCAGTAAGTGGCACCATATGCCCTGCTGTTGCCTGCATGCTGTCCATCCGTAGTGGAAATTAGCATACAATCAGGTTACACACTAATGTTCATAAAGTCTGGATTTCATTGCCTGTCTAGGGACCAGAAAACATATGTTACTACATGGTGATGTTGAAATATTAAGTTTAATATTTCCAGGAAATATTTGCTACAAAAAGCCTTGAAATTGGTCATATTAATTATTAAGGAATTATTTGGAATGAATAATATCATATTGATAAAGATTTGCAATTCACTAATACTTAAATCTAATGTTCAAAATCATCGATTTTGAAAACCCTCTTTCTTAAAATTTGTTATGTCTTTACATCAAATTATACTTCTAAAATTTCTAGTAAATAAAAAGATCAGATGTTTAAATGCTTTATCTTTCAGAAAATCCCTCCCTAATGTTCAAATTATGAGCCTTCATATATTTCTCTCTCATGTAATTGTGTTTCCCTACAACACGATTTCACTCAAATAGGCACAGCACATATTCAAATCATGAACATATATATCACAGTCTATGACTCAATATACCGGTATAGAGGATACTTAATGTTGTTTTCCAAATACCAGGTTTATTTCATCGAGTGTCATGGGTAAAGTTGATATTTCACGAGTGGCACAGCCCATGTTTCAAATTCTATATCCAATCCTCCCCAGTCACAATTGCAACCTTGTGAAATGAATCTGTAGAACATCTACTGCACTCATTCACCCAATTAACAGTTGTAAATTACATTATCATATATACTTCCGCTACAAGTAGCAGATACTTGCTTGTATACGGGTCTTCCTTCCTATCTTCAGCATACAACATCCTACTGGTTCATTAACAATTGATATACTAAATACAATCAGATTTTACAAATGGACATAATATTTTAATTATATAATCTAATACATGAATAAAAATATCCAGAAGGTTTGATAGTTGAAATTAACCATAAGCCACAGACATTCTTCCTATTACAAAACTTTCACAAATCAAGATTTTATGATATTAAAGTCTGCAACTCAAGTGATCTTTGGACTAGCAATACATTTTAACTTACTATCCGAGTTTTATTATAACCAGGCAAAGATATTTTTTAGACCTTCTAAATCTTTATGATAAATATAACGCCCAGATACAAAGATGAGATCCAATAAGAATAGGTTATACTTTTCAATTTTGACCTGTAATACCCGGTACCAAGTATGTATTTTGAGATATATCTGATATTATATGAACAAATAGAACCTGATATGTTTAGGACAGGTTCACCTTGTCATAACGATATTAAACTGGTACTGATGTACAACAGCTTTGAACATGAATCTTCCAACCTTGATGCATCTTCACAACGTCACGGGCGAAACGAAAAAGTTTCTAAACTTTTCCATTCCTCCCTTGACATCATTTGCCGTAATTTCTGTGCTTGCATTTCAACCCGCTGCACGGAAGTAGCATAGTCCAATCAGAAGACAGCATGTTAAATGAATCGATTTGAAATGCGTATGCGTTTTACAAGGGAGAGAAACACTTTATTTGAGTGATACATTAATGTTTGTCTTCTCTGCATTCTCGGTGCTCATCAAAAACATGACAACAACCATGCGGACTGAAATCTAAAATTAAATTTCACTCGGATAGTTTTCAAAAAGATCGTCTGTTAATATTTTGAATTTGTTCCGAATGTAAACGGCAATTTCATTGGCTATTGTTGAAAGAGCTGATAAGGGGCGTAACTCGTGATCACGATAGGTGTCGCTGCTCCGGATCACCAGTTTTCTACCTTGTGAAGGCAAGGTCGAAACGAGGAGTTGCTCGATACGTTTTCACCTTGCCATGGGAAGATGACCTTGATGAGTCATATACACTTCACAACTACAGTTGCATTAGGTCCATACCAAATGCATTAGTGATTTATCATGTTTTACCTCATACAATTTATTTATTAATCATACTTGAAGATTGACACATTTAAAGTTTGACAAATGATAACATATCAATATTTATCAAACATCTCAGTTTCAAAGAACAAGAATAATTGCCACATTTTCAAGGAAGGGATGGTTTAATCTAATTAAGTATGATGTTATGTTTATCTTCTGAGTGTCTGAAGTGCCCAAAGTGCCTGAAGGTAACTGGTAGGAGTAACAAAATAAAGATATACCAAACAAAGTCCAGTTCAATTCACACATATCCAACTAGACTCAAGCATACTGTTTTATCCCTTAACATGAACATTTACCTTTAATATAAAATCCCACTGAATCCACTGAAGCATGACTTAATTTTTTGACATATTAAGAGTACCAGGAACCTCACATGCATAAAACCAATGTTTTCAAAATCAAACTACAACTTCCAAGCCAAAATATTGCAGATGTAGCTAAAATACTTGATAAACCTATCCCATCTACTGATCAATACGCAAGTAGAGTTCACCTATTGATTTCCTCCATATAAGGCAACATCGGAGTAGTGAATGCACTTGTCAAGGAGCAGTGGTGTGTGAGACTACAACAGCTGGTGGGTCTGACTCGTGTTTAGTCAGTAATAAAACGGTGGGAACTACACGTATAGTATACTGACTAATAGACAACCTAGGGGACAGAGAAACATGTCAACATGCTCAGTGTCAATCTGGGCAACTAAAACTGACACTTGGTGAATTATGGACCATGATGGAGCATGATAAACTTGACCTGACCAAGTCCTACTTGATGGTTGTTTCCTGACACAGTAATTGGAACAAGAATATACATGATCTTGTTGATACATTATTGACTTTGCTAATGTTCATAGGTTAATTATGAATTGACAGTTGACATTTGCAAAGTGTTGCTCTCTCATTTACAATTATTTCTCACGCATCTACATTAACATAACAGTTCTGACATAGAACGTAGAACACAGTGCAACACAGATTTTCAAAAGATATAGCTTGTGTGTGTTACTTAATAAATACCTATCATAGTTCAAAAGTAGAAAAAATATCTTGCCAAATTGAAACTCAAGAGGATAAGAGAGTGATTTTTTGGTTATTTCAGCCATAAACTGCAACAGTTACCTCACTTAAGAATACTATACAAATTTGAGTTAGGCTTAGGTAAGTAGACACAATCTGGGGAAAATTACCCATCATAGGAAAAGATATTGAATACTGATATAACCTGACAATAAATGCTGTGATGTTTTTAGATGATCAGTTGAAGTGTCTTTTTGGTAAATTTTAATCAGATGACCTTTGGCATTGACTAAAGTCAGTTGATAAGCCTTTTATTTAATCATTTTACTACCACATGGTTGGACATCAAGGTCAGACCTCATTTCAAACATATATGACTCATTCAGAGGGCGTTTCATTGGGTCAAAATGTTTTACAACAAAAGTCGCTAACATCTAATATTTTGTTACTTCAACTATTTTTGGAAGCAAGTTGCTCGAGAATCAAAACAAGATTGACAACTTCTTAGGATCAGCAAATTATACATACTAAACATAGATCAAGATTTTTAACAATATTCTACCAGTATTTGTGTAACAACATTTCAAGTGTATATAACTTCTTTTTTATTCTAACAAACGTTTTCGTTTCTTTTACTTTCAAATGCACACTTGTGAATTGAGAGGACCATCAATGCCAGAGACATCGTATATTTTATTATCTATGTTTTCAGGAAAATTGTCAAATAGTGCCCGGTAACACTGGGAGGTTGTGTTTAATATGTCACAAAAGTGGAACTTACTACATAGCTCGGTATTCGATTATTACACAAAATGAAAGATTGTGGAGTATCATGTTCAGGGTTCAAAATTGGCAGTAGTCCATGGCAAGAAGGAAATTTGCTGGGCACGGCAAGATGAAAATTTGCTTGGCTAGTAAAATGTATTAACTGGTGGTTTGAAGGCCTTGTTACATATTGACGATAACATGATCCTTTCAATGTTTCAGGCTAGCTTGAATGCGTACTGTATAGCGTATCATAATAAGTGTGAAATAATTATAATGTTTTTCAAGGATTTTTAAAATAGGAAATGAACTCCTAAAAATATTTCCTCGAGTCCTCAGGACTAACAGTTTTGATTGACTATGTAAAACCCTAATCATGAGATGCAAACAAAGTTGGATACATCCAAAGAAATTAATTTCATGTAAAGGATTATCTAACATTGCTGAGACAGAGACATTGCATTTTGTTTCTCACAGTTCTGTATTACAAAAAGAGCTTCTGTGAATCACTTCAAAACACATCTGGTCAGATTCCTCTATGTCCTGCCATCACTGGCGAGTGTTTGTAATCCGGGGTCAATGGAGTGAAGAGATAACAGCACTGAGCTCCATCCATTTCGAATAAATTATGACTGGCTTCTATCCCACTTGGCGATTGTGCATACGTAATCCAGAGTGCCAGACATTACAATGTATTGTCATGTCATAATAAAGTCACAGTGGCATCAAAAGCTGTCTTGAAGGTCATCAAAAGAAGTGAATACATCTACTGATCCGTAAATCCTTGTCTGTTATCCAAGCAAACGGGCTCCGTGGGTATGCGGAAATGAACCTGTTACACAACACCTTGAGGCCAACTTTAGCGAGTTGACCGCACAAAACCACACTTTACCTGTTATACACTTGGTCTTCAGAGAAAACCTTACCTTTGCAAGACAGATCTCCGTTAAAAACACTCGCAAAGACAGTGTCCCGTCAATGAATCACCGCCATGTTGAATACATACAGCAGACGGCATCAGGTTGTATTCCGAAATTCCAGATGATGCAAAGGTAGTATGGAACGTTTTGAACGCTTACCTGATGAAATGGATCGCACGGCGTAAACCAAGGTAATCCCGATTCTTGCAGACAACTCTTCTACACTTTCTATGCACCCAGGGTATTTTTGAACACCGGCATACGCTGACACTGAAGATTGCGGGAACCCGACGCCAGCCGCTTCACTCACCCGTCTATGTTAATGCGCTAGAAATATACTAGTTGCTGGACAACGTATTGTACCGCGGACAGGTGCACGTTTGCTTTCAAAATATAACAATGCAATCTCTATATACCAAAATGTGACCACTTAATGTTGCTAGTAAATAATGACAAGGAAAGTTTATTTTGTATAGAGAAACTAATAACATATATAAAATACACATATACGCTCGTTACGATGTGCGGTTATAATCTGTAACAGTAAATCGGTAATAAATTGATGAAACAAGATATATATAATCAAAACATCTCACTGAGATGCATATCCTTAGACGATGATTTCTTGTTTTAAAACCTTTCAGCATAAACGCTACAATCGCAAAACAGTATTTAAATTTTAAAAGGAGCATCACTTGCATGCATATGCCATTGGACAGCAGGTCAAAGTCAATTTTATAAATGGAAAGTTATAGCGTGGTTATAAGGAAATACCAGAATATATAACGTTTTGAAAACCATCTGCCAACATTTTTTTCTTTGATGGTTAGCGGAAGCTTGGTGTTGTAAATGTTGATCAGAGCATTTTCTTAGATTGCCACTCAAATACACCATTTATCTATGTACGTTCAAACACCTAATGATAAAAAAGTATATGAAGTATATCAACGGGTTTTCTCATAATTCAAAGGGAAAATAGCTCATTATAGTTAAAGCCGGCACACAGTACGCCAGTAGACGCTCTGCACACACGCTAGTATTGAAGTTATTTGTTAGGGAAACATCATCTTTAACGAGGTCACTCTGACGGTCGCTCTGTGAATTTTATATGTGTGAATAAACTATACTGTGTTAGCATAGTTATATTTTGGTATCAAATTTAACAAGTTGATACTTCTGATATCCTTCATTTATATTCACCTACTCTTATTTTTCAGTTGTATTTAAATCAACGCCAAAGGTGTGCTCAGCGCACCGAGCTGTGATGTCATGTTATTATGGGATGTTCCATACCTTGTTATGAATAATGTATCGGCATGCGCTCAGGCCATTTGAAAGCAACATGTGGTTCAGAACTCACATTTCATAAAATGTGTAAAAAACACTCAATATATCTACAGTATATTCAATTGTTATGTTTTCAAGCTAAATAATATGATTTGAGCGAGAAAGATATTAATAAATTCAGAGGCCTAATTTAATTATGTAGGCCTATGTCTCAAATAAAGTCGGCTTAGCAATTTTGAAAGATAGGTCAGAGTAACCTTGGACATTAAATCGCTATGGTATAATCTGTTCACTCCTTTGAAAATGTAATCCTGTCATGGATATATAGTCCCTTGAATTGAATTGTGATTGACATGATAATATTGATTCGGCCTATGTTAGAATTTTAATGTAGATATAGGCTACACTTTGGTCCATTTTTTTAGTTTCAAACAACTTGTTTCCTTCGCAATTTTCTTATCCATTCTACGCTATTCTGATCGCAGATACTATTCTGCTTCAAGTGTAGTCGTAAATTAGAAAAGGCCTATACATGAATTTATCATTCACCAGTCAAGCAGGCCTAAAAGGTTGTTTTTTTAAACTCGTTCTAGATAATAAACTTTAATCAAGAATACTATTAAGTATCAAGTTAAATCGTAGAATTATGAAATATGAAGCTATATTATAATTAAGCATACAGGCCTATAGATATTTTGTTTCGCCACATACATGTTCTGACTTAGATTATGAATCAAAGTATAGCTCTTTCGAATAAAGACTTATGGTAACTAGGCCGTTTGATTCATTTTCCTCAACTCAAGTGCATTTCAATTATGTTTTGTTTATTTGTATATTGTCACTCACAAAGATATTCACCTTCAAATAAACAGCTCTTTGTAATCACTGCTAGGTATTCTATTTCAATGAATGTCAGCAACAAGTGACAGGTATATTTTATTGAAATACCAGAGGAAGATGCATCACCTGTAACCATAGCGCTGGACATCAGTATCTCACGGTCACTGCGGACACCGGTCAACTAGGGGGGATATTGACCATAGCGTCACATCTCACGCACGTGACTGGTCATTTGAGAATTTTTGTTAACCATACGTAGATTATTTTTAAACCTGAAATCGGATTGTCAAACACTCTTTAATGGCAAATACATGATATATTGTTTTTAAACTGAAACGTTTGTATTTATGGTATATGGCAAAACACTTATTCCAACATCGTCTTTTGTTTTATCCCATCTGATTCAAAATGAGTTTTTTCCCGTGGATTACCAAACAGACTCGTTAAACATATTAAAATTCTACAATAACAAGCCGTTGTCTAAGACATTTATTTCATATTTTTTTCAATATTTTACCATTTAAACTCTAAATTTTAAGAAACTTTATGTAAATCAAACAGACTCGTTAACGCAGTAAACTTCTGCAATAACAAGCCGTTGTCTATAACATTTATTTCAGAATTCCATATCTAACCATCATATGTGAATCGATGTTTTAGCATAGGTTACGGCAGGTATTTACTATGAGGACCGACTGGTCAGCTTAGATGCATGCCCAGTGGTCAGTGAAGTAGAACATGCCTTTAGGACGTATGCGAGCTTGGGAACAACTATCGAGTCTGACCATATTCAGAAATTACCACATGCAGCTTATTGACCACATGGCTGAATTAATCCTATTTGAGGCAAACCCAGGTAGTAATTGTGTAGCCTAATAGGTGAATTGAAGGTGGACATTGAGGTACTGCATCTTGGCTGTGAAACATCACATACAGTTTATATCTGAATGCATATTCTAAAAGGAGCAACAATTACTCCCAAAAAGAACATTTCAGTACAGAACATGGAATAAAGTTTAGTTTCTGAAACGAAAATATATCTTAAACTATTTGATATTTTGAGAAAGGAGCCCACTGAAGCTGTTCTTTTTTATCAGTGAACTAGACTTGCTACAATAATGTAGACTTGCATGGGCTTTAGTTATTTAGTTTCAGGGGCTGTTTGACAGACTATACAGACACATAATCAAATAGGATGGAATGTATTTGAAGAAATGACGAATATGTCAGGAAAAATGAAAGTTCAGGGATGAGGGACGGGATTCAGGAACCAGAACGTGACCAATGGTTCTCCAAAACTACTACCTCGAACTAACTACCAGGAACAGAATGCTGATCATATATAGCTCAATTGTCGTTCATCCTGCTGAATGGGTCAGTGCTGTTAAACTTTAGGGATCGATGAACGTTATACCATTTATTAAAAATCTAACCCATGGTAAAACAATCTGTTATCTATGTTTCAAAGAGGTAGGTTCCTTCAGGGTGTCACTTGATCATGCAATGAACGCCAAAGACTAACATTTAGTCTTAGAAATATTTTTTTTCAATATTGATAACATTTTAAACAATTCATGTATTATAAAAAATGGAGCCCAGAAGAAGCTTTAACTTCAGAGCTGAGCGATCTAAACTTGCTATACTTTTGTAGACTGGGTTGGTCATCAATTTCTTTTGTTGCTTTAGGGCCTGGATGGCAGACTATGAACACCAGGGTAAGTCTAGTGCCCATTGAGTTGGTTCTGAGATTCATGGCATAGTTGCAAACATCCTTATATCAAACCCCATGATCGAAAATGTAATTGGTCAAAGGAAAGAGTTAAATGGGTTATAATAGCTGTTTCACTCATATACACGTAAAGAAACTAAAATTGACATCCTTGAGACAACCATGTGATAATCAAAGAATTTGTAGGTTTAAAGATAATCCGACGTTTATCCCGTTGTTAAAGGAGAGCTGAATTCAAAATTGAGTTCACAGCCTGCGCGTTAATCTCATTGACAAACCAGCTGTTTATAATGTCAATGGCCGAAATACAATGTCATAAGGTCGATACTCGATAGTCATAAGGTCAGTTTAGTCACACTGGCTGTGAAGAGGAAGGTTTCTTGACAATAAAAATCCAAATGTAGCTAGCTGCTAATAATATTCTGACCTAATCTCTTGAAAACCAGGTATACATCTGATGTTGACTTCAGAAAAAGCTCTCTGATACTACATACTTATAAATTTTGATGAAATAATCGTTTTTGAAAACCATGGTTCAGAGACTGAACTATATAGCTAGTCAGTCATCCAGATCCTAAAGAAAAATATTCATTGACGACCAATCAAGTCTACTAAAGTATAGAAAGTCTAGATCACTCAGCTACATGGATCGTAATAAATATTGGCAATATTTTAAACAAAATCTTCTGAGACTAAATGTAAGTCTACTATTCAGTCTAAGACTGAACATAAGTCTAGAAGGTTCCCCAGCGCGCGGAAAGTGGCCACAGGCTGACCATGTCCAGCAATGACCACATGCTGTGTTTTCGTGTACACGGTCATTAGATGAGGTAATCGTGTTGGAAGCAAACTGAAGCGTCATCCAGATAAGGTAATGACCCTTGACGATCCTTCTGATCTCTAATCAACGAGCTTAGAGCTGTTATAGTATGACCTGTTATGGTCAAAAGATTACCTTACATGATCGAAATGATTTCACTCTAGAAGTGTTGTTATGATCATGTTTCTTTATCTAATCAACACAAAGAAATGCTTATGTTATCATATCATACAATAAGGCTCTTATAACTCTTATTCACCTGTTATGCAGAGTGATATCATTTTCGGTATTCCAGATCCATACATAGACTAACGTTTAGTCTGTAAAATGTGAAAATACAAAATTTGAATAAAAATATAAAGACCTTTGAGATTTTGTTGTGTCTTTTCAATTTATAATTTGTGGTTGATTGTTTAGTCTTATCGTGCATTATACTTGTCTGGGTGTATGCTAAGCTCCTACCCGTTCAGTAGTATTAACTTGTATAAGTGTTTTGGCAAATAAACTTTCACGTTATGACACTATTAATTATAAGCTGTAGTTATCTTAAGTATGTGTATACTTAAGTATTCATATTATTTATCACACGTTATTTGCCTGCACAATAAAGAATAATAATCAGCTTACTGTACAATATCCACAAAATAGTAGTTTTTGACCCCAAACGGTTGACCTTTTATCTTATGTCTTATGATTTTATTGCACAAACACCTTAATTAGGCAGAGTACAGAAGTGTAAGATAAGATAATCTGAGAAACACAAAAAATTAAGATAAATGGAGAATATACATTTGACACTATGCTATACTACTAATATTACATCTTTTTGTATACATATTATGTAATATATAGGCTACTGCCCTTGTATTCTTTACACTAGGTTGTAGTATCAGTTTAATCAGAGTCAGATTCCCTGGCCGGTTTTGTTCTGTTAGCCCAAGAGCGGAGAACAATTTCTCCCTCTCTGTCTTGAAGCAGGGACAGACAAGCAGAAAGTGTTCTTCATCTTCCACCAGACCCAGGTTACATTGGTGGCAATGTAATGGAACTTATAGGAATATCAAAATATGGACACTACAAGATTGGTGTTGAAACATGTAACATTTTGTAACCTTCCTAACGTCTAAAGTGAGATACGTTATGATGATGTTTTAGCAATATTATCGAGAGTTTTAATTATTCTATTATGAGAAAAAATACTTGTTATTGATGACAAATTCATATTTTGAGACTTGTTGTTAAAATGATACGTTGAATAAAGAAATGCCACCCCTCATATTATAAAAATGTCATCTTCAGTTTGTATTTAATTTAAAAAGACCTTTGGATGATGAAAGACCCATAATGTTTGGTTCAAACCTAATCATTCATGATACCTCATCATATATGAATTACAAGTAATTTATTATACATTACATCCATATGGTTATACCATTCAATCGCCTTATTGCATCTGCATGCATTCATAATAATTTTGCAATCGTAGTTTATGTTGTAGGGCGTTGTAATATCGCCTATCTTTGTTTTGTTCTGAGAAATATTACCCAGTTAGTTAAAACCAATTAGTGCAGCTGGGTCTCGATGTAGTTCTCAACAGAATACCAGGAATGTGACACAATGACCTCACCACGCCTTTTGAACAACACACTACACGCTAAATATGCCCTTGCAAGTGCTGTAACGTTTATTAGGCTTTGCATTGCTTTCTCTTTGAGATATTTCGTAATTTCTTTAAACTAATCCATTTTGCTTTTTTTGGGTAGGCTAATGTTTTTTCATTGTTTTGCTCTGGGCACTGGCGATGGTTTGACCAAAATACATCTTTGCTATATGAAAATCGAATGTTTATTTAACTATGAGATTGAATGATAATAACATAATTATACGTCACTGTTCCTTTGCCATGACAATAGTATTGTATCCCGAAAAGTGTTTTGATATACTTAAAATATGTCGTTTCATAAATCTCTTTTATGTTGTACCAAGCAAGGAACATAGTTCCGTATGAACACCTATAAATAAGGATGAGTTGCTCCTCATTTCCGTTTTGCAATATTTTGGTACTTTTCACATTTATGATACTAAAAACAGTGATAAGAACAGCAAGTATTGAAAAGGGGATAATTTTTCAATGGCCGGCTATGAGCTTATATACAAAATTATGAAAAACGCGAGTTTACACTTGGTTTATTTTTGTAGTAAAATAACGTATAATCGTTTTTTTTGTTGTGATTTTAGATTGTTGTATTTATTTCAAACGTTCGATGTCTTGGATACTTTCAGTGTGTATCATGTTTTTTTTTCTGTATTGCAATATACCGATAATACCGCGCATCATAATTTATAAATCAACCTGCAGGGTTATGTGTCAAGCTACGAGAAGAATCTGCTTGTTGACCTTCAATTTGTACCGTGTCTATGTAGTTGATGCTTTGAATGTTAAGAATGACTGACTGTCAGAGTTGGTGCATTTCTCAGGCTCTTGTGAATGACTGGTGCATGCTTGAGACACTTGAGTAAGTTACTGATGCATTGTGGGTAGTCTCGTTCACTTCACATCTCTTCGGGGACATTAGAGCCAGGATGTGAAATGTCAAACACATCCTGTGTGATAGGTTGTATATAATTTGTATAAAATATCAAATGTGTTGTAACTTGGGAGGTTGCTGTATATGTCGTTTCTATGTATGTAGAGAGAAAGAGACAGACATACAGACACAGAGAGAGATGAGAGAGACAGACTGACAGAGAGAGAAACACAGACAGACATACAGAGAGAGAGAGGAAGAGAGAGAGAGAAAGAGAGAGAGAGAGAGAGAGAGAGAGAGAGAGAGAGAGAGAGAGAGAGAGAGAGAGAGAGAGAGAGAGAGAGAGAGAGAGAGAGAGAGAGAAGAAGAAGAGAGAGGAAGAGAGAGAGAGAAACATAGCAAGACATACACAGAGAGAGAGGAAGAGAGAGAAGAAGAAGAGAGAGAGGAAGAGAGAGAGAGAGAAAAACATAGAAAGACATACAGAGAGAGACAGACAAAGAGAGATGAAGAAGAGAGAGAGAAGAGAGAAAGCGAGAGAGAGAGAGAGAAACATAGAAAGACATACAGAGAGACAGACAAAGAGAGATGAAGAAGAGAGAGAGAGAGGGAGAGAGAGAGAGAAACATAGAAAGAGAGAGAGAGAGAAGAAGAGAGATATACAATGGCACAGACACGACAAAAACAGTTCATGTTATTGGTTTCGTAATCGGTAACTGTCAATGAATACTAGCTTCTAGTTGGTGTTTCATATTCCTATAACACTGTGTCGAATGTTTATAACTGTCATTGCTATTAGGGAATACTTCATTCATCGTGTATTCGTGTATCTGACCTTATGAACCAAATACTACTACACATGTCTGTATCATTTAACAGTCCCTGTTGTATATATTAAGAAGTGTATATTACAGTGAAAAATATACATTAACATTACACGTGTTATCCGATTATTCATTTCCAATGCTAAATCCAAACACGTTTATGTCGATGTATGCCAATATCCTTGTTAGTGCTATTCGGTGGACCGAGACATTCAAATGACTATGTTTACGTTTTATACTAACAAGAGGTAGCACACACACTGAATTAGTTAAGCTTCAATGAACTACGAACACAAATAACTTTATGTAGAGCATTATATTGACGATGTCCTCTGTGTTCTTTAGTGCAGAAGGTTTATAATTTTGCAACGTTTGAAATAAAACTAAACTAACATATAGTTTCTTACTTATTTTATCATTTTGATAAGCTGAGGCATCTAGACTTTCCAATATTCTAGATCTTTTAATTTTGTTTTTGATTTAGGGTCTGGATAACATACTCAAATAAAACGTTGTTATTATACACATCGTCATTGACAAAAAAACTTTTCATCATAAACTTTGCTCTTTGAAAGCTAAATCAAGGAAAGAACGGAAAAATTGTACTGTAGCGTGATAAAGATTAAAGCCTGTATGATCCATAACTCGATATATGATTTTGGATAAAAATATATTGATAGATAGACTTGAAGTCAGGCTAGGCGTAGGTATATTTATGTAGTCAAGCGTCAGATAGTTTCGAGCCAGCGGTAAATTCTGTAATTCAAGAGATGATTATGGATGATCAATTGACGACCAAACCAGTCTATAAAGGTAAAGCAAGTCTAGATCATTTAGCTCTAGGTCTAAAGTTAAAGAATCTTCTTGGTTCATTAATTTATAATACATGAATTGTTTAAAGATATTGTCAATATTGAAAAACTACCTCTGAGACTAAATGTTTAATCGTGGATGTTGTACATGATGGAATGAGAAAGGTGTTCGAGAGACTAAGAGTAAGATTAGGTCATGGTGTATATATGCAGTGTAGCATACTGTATACTTAATGTGGTACATCAAATAGATCCCCATGGCTCAATAAATGACCAGAGATGTCGTCCAAACAAAATGAGAGGGTACTTTGAAACTGGCTACTGTGCATATGTAAAATGTTGTAGCAAAACGCTTTACACTCAATTACTTTGATCATAGACTAAAATATAGTCAATAAAATATTTAAGATAATTACTGTACCTTCATTTATATTATTTTTATTCTTTAGGCTTTTTATTTCATGGACTTAACACATTCAGTGTGTATTCAGTAAATCTAGACTTGCAGAATTAGGAGCTAGACTGTATTAAAGGCTCCTATATAGTACATGCACATTCATGAAGCAAGACTACTAAGATCTACGTAACTCGAGAAATTAGCAAGGATAATGTACAATTTGGAACGAGAAATGAATAATGCTTAAGAAGACTTGTTAACAGTCTAGGTGTAGGTGTATATATGCAGCGTAGCGTGAGATAGCTTCAAGTATATATACTCCATGCAGTACCTTGACCTTTGCGTGTATCAGTTCTAGTTAATATTGACACAGATGGCCGCCGTTAGTGGATACTCTAGTCATTTCAACGCTCTTTTTAATGCTTGCATTATGACAAGGGGAACTTAACTACTTCTATGACAACGGACTACTTTATTACATGTTACACTCGTGAACTTTTGAGTCACAATGCATAATGTCATATTTTAAGTGTTTAGATACCCATTGTTCATTTAGTGATTTTGACATCATTGTCAGGTAAATCCGAATGGGTAGATATAATATTACGTTATTTTATTAAATAAATGAGTGTACATTTCTTAGTAACAATAAACGTTTGCATGTATATATATATAACAGTTGAACATTTAGCCACGTAACTACTTCACCTGTGGTGAAATAATGACACACATGCAATTGAACAGGACTTTAAAATGTTCGGTTCATACCAAGTCTGGTTAAGTTGTCACCTTTATGTTACTTCCACCTTCATTGCACATTAACCTGTCACGACCCCCGAAAAGCATGTCTAAATGTAGATTATTCGCCCTTGGGCTCCTTTCATATGATATTTTTTGTATACAAAGAACGATAATTTGAAAAATTCAACGTCAATCCACGTGTATAATATGTAGGTACTGTCTCAAATTGCAATTTAAGTTCCGCATGCACATTTTCTCGCACACACGTGTAATTGTTTGTAACAAGTTAATATGAAACTACACTCATGTGCCATGTGAAAATTATTCTCGCAACACCTACATAAGATGTAAGTCTATGGGAATTACGTCACTGTGAACTTTAATATGGCACATGAGTGTATATCAAATAGGACGAGAAACCGGGTACTCACATGCACACTTCTTTTCTATACTTTATGTTCTTTTGACATACCTGCACATAAAACTGCATGCTAAGCAAAAAGCTACTGCTTGGGGTAAGTTTACAATATGGCAAGAGAGCAACCACAGAACATCTGTTATGTTATAAACTAACTTCAAAACATTGAAATGAATACATGGGTTACATAGACATAACCTCACGAGTTCGTCTTCAGATAGAACGGTCATATACTCATAATGAAGTATAAGATAGGGCTAATCATATACTTCGGAACGCCGTGTAATCGTAGAATAGAGAAGTTCAGTGAATCTTGTTTTCTAATATATGCCACCTATTAACACTCTTCACCGCCTATTAGACTGAAATAGTGAAACAGAATTGAACTCCATCTATGTGCCCTTCAAAGACTTGAACATAAAATAGGTTTACTCAGCAAAACACATACGACTCAGAGTGCGTTTAATTCAGACAGATTGGCGGTGTCAGGTCACCTGTACAGGTATGACGATCGAGTGGGCGGGGCACCTGTCCTAATTCATTCACATCACGCTACTAGCGACGTGTTCTCAACAAATTGGTAGTTTGATACTTGTACCAATAACTCGCTACAACACGTGGTCCGGCTACAAAGGTTGAGAAGTGTCCAGTTACATATGTCCAGTGTTCATGCATGATGGCTGACGGTCACTTACAAATAACAGGACATGCTACATTGTTATAGTCTATTTCCATTCAATTGATGGCCTCTGGTGCGATCTTTCTGAAAACTTGACCAAGATATTTCGTTTCTTTCTGGTTCAAGGTTATACTAGCGAGGGCTGAATGAAATATGATTCTATTGTGAAAAAGAATTGCTGCCTATATTTCATACAAGGTTTGAAACTTATTAAAAATGAATATGAAATGTATTTGTGAAGTAATATTTTAATCATAGTGTTACACGAAGTATTTATCAACATCATCATCATTATAGTCATCATCATCATTATAGTCATCATCATCATCGCCCTCGTCATCATCGCCCTCGTCATCATTATCATCATCATCATCATCATCATCACCAACGTCGTCATCGTCAATGTCTGCTTGTATATCACACCACTCTATCATACGACGGACATAACTCCAAACACTCATTAACAAACATGTCGTGTAATACATTATATAAGAAATAGATTTGAAACTAAACAATTCAAAATATACATTTTATGTTCCTATTAAATACACGAACTGTGAACTGTGAACATGTGAAGTTCTGTGTACATATGACCATTGAGAACCTGGAAGTTCTGATACGATCTGATACAGCCTGCAGGAAGTGATGACACTGATCGGTATGTGAACAATCACTCATGTCACTATTAACACAGTTCCTGCAGGCATATTGACCCGTATGATCGAAATCTCGTGTGATGTGTTGGGGTTACACGGGTGACATAGTGACACAATGTACAAGGTCACAGTTATAACACTCATAGTTTCTTTTTCTTTTTTTTTTAATCAATATTTTATTCATGAATCCCTGGTTACATTACGGTCAAGGAGTCAGGGGGATTCCTTGCCGTTACATGTTTGAATACACAAATGTAAATAATGATACAGGATTCAAGTTTTGTCTTTTTAAATACATCACAACTTCCACACACACACACACACAAGCATAAAAGAAGGTATAAGTGAGGACCACAATATTTGTTTGTAAAAAGCAACAAACTGATAACCTGGAAGAATCATGCATTTAAGAGATATCAGCAAAGAGTGGATGATACATAAGCCATTTTACATAAAATTTGTTTGGTTTGAGTTACTGAAATGTATATGACGCTCTATTGTATAGCGTTTTGCTAAAACATGTTTAAAAGCTTTCAAACTAATATGACAATCCTCCAGTTTACACTTGTAAATAAAGAATTTAGCCAATAAAAGAATGAGGTCAAAAACATCATCTGTGACAATATTTTCTTTTTGGCCAAACAAAACAAGTTCTGAACTAAAAGTCATGTTGTGAAAATGTGAGCAATGCTCATTGAGCCATGATAATAAAGATATCCAAAAAGACTGCACTTCTTGACAATCCCAGAATAAGTGAACAAGAGTTTGCTTTTCAGATTTACAAAAGTTGCATGTATCTTCACGAGAAACATTGATTTTACGAAGATAAACATTGGTTGGGATAAGTCTATGAAGCAAACGATACTGAAACCATCTTAATTTTGTATCCCTGGTTGTTTTAAAGGCTTTCAGGTATATTGATTCCCAAGGAAGATCGGATGTACAAGTATCCTTCCATTTAATTTGAGATTTGGGAATCTGACAAGAAGAAATAAGAGTGAAGTAGTAATATTTTGAACCTTTCAAAACAGACAAAAGTTTTTTGTGAACAGGTTTATCACCTGGTCTTGGTGGAGAAGTGACAGTTAAACCTGTTTTTTTCAGATAGTTTCTCACACATTGTACAATCCCCAAAAACTGAGTGAAAGGAATATGCAAATCATAAATTTCCACAAACTCATTATAAGACATGAAGTGATTTTCACTATTGATGATATCAAAGACTACTCATAGTTTCTTTGATAACATGTTATTATAGATAACAGATAAATCAAAATCGCCAGGCCTTCGATTTGATAGAGACTTCAAATCTAGAATATTCATTCCATTTGAATTTAGTCTTACCCCGGGTATTTCTTTTTTGCATGGGATTGTTATAGAAATCAAACATTGTATTATCACATCATCTAAGGATCAAATAGAAACAAGTATTTCCTCAATTTCACGTTTGTAATATAGCAACATGACAATATACCAATACAGAAGATACATTTTTTCGATAATGTGATTTATTGTTTTTCAATCTAATCAAAATCATCGTTTAATTAATTACTTCAATAATTCAGTTAATAATTTTACGCGAGTGACATAATTCAAACTCTATTGTGTACTATCACACTTTTTGTATCTAACATACATTTACTATATATGTATTGGCATATTTAAGTTGATTTACTGAGTTAATAAGTCATTTTAGATTTTATGTAGACCATCCGATAACAGATATAAGTCTCTAGTATATGTAAGTATCTACTGTCCATATCAAGTAAGCAGATAAGTCTCTAGTATATGTATGTATCTTCTGTCCATATCAAGGAAGTTGACACGCGGGGGTGTGCAGGAAGCACATAACGCTGGAGTGTGGACTGATGTCTGATTGTCTGTCGTTCTGCACGTAGATCAGATATGTCGCATGTACACTCTAACAGTGAGCCAGGATTACCTGCTGAATTAGCAATGCTGCCCTATTCCTGTAGTAATGTAAGCAGTCAATGTCAATGTTCTAAAATGCAGTACAGAAACAACCCTTGACTGCGTTGCACACTTAGCAACATATTCCTCAAAACGTGATGAAAATGACAAAGCTATGTACAAAGCAGAGTGTGCAGGCAATGGCAATGTTTTATAATTCAGCTCCATTGACTCTGTAACCTACTAAAGCAGCATATTCTTGGAAACGTGCTGAAAATAACAATACTATGTAGAAATCAGGGTATGCAGTGAATGGTAATTTTAATGCAGTGTTACACACTTAGCAATATATTCTTCAAAACGTGATGAAATTGAAATGTAATGTATAAAGCAGAGTGTGCAGCCAATGTTAAGAATGCTTACATTATATATATTATTTTCCTACGAAAAAATAACTCGAATTTTGTTTTTAAACCCAGGCATCGTCGAATGTTCAAAATGCATATAGTAATAGACGATATATAACAGTATATGTTGCCATGAAGTACATCGAAGCCATATTGAAAACACAGAGAGAAATAATATTCCTTTTTAGAAATAACAGTTTCTATAGAATTCGCGACGTCATTTCATTCGTTTTTTATCCAAAAAACTCAGTCACATGCTGAAGGTCATAATATCATGTACATTTTTTTCTATAAATCTGTGTAGTTCATTACCCGGAAGTTGAGTAGTCTCATAAATCATGGAAGTAAGAGACGAGCTTTTCAAATTAATATTCATGTAAAATAATTCAGATTCATAAATTTAGTCATAATTGATAACCAAGTCATCATGGTGAAACATTATGATATGGTTTGGTATTTTTGTTCATTTTTTTATATGAAATATGTTGTTTCCCTGTGTCACCATGCTGTGATATTTTGAGATGACCCCTTCCGTCACCTGTCATCAAGTACCTTATTCGTTTTTGTCAATGTCACCTCCAGTTAATGTATGAATATTCTAAGATTACATATATGCATAATATTCGAAAACTTTGACTTCCATAAATTTGTTATTACATATTTAGATTACATACCAAATTCCAGCCATATCTTGACTGTCAATCAGTTAATTTAGGACCAGATGTTGATGATGCAACAAACACCATTTGTTGTAAACAAGCTCAATCACAAGGGTCATCATTCACATAGTACTAATGTTTCAGAAACAATTCATTAACACAAATTCAAAATTAATACGGGTATCATTTACAAGGTCTACTTTCGATGCATTAATGCCTAAACATCCATAAATACAAATTGCGTGGGATTATTTATCTATTATACACTCTTACATAATTAGCGAGACTGATTGATTGCACGCCACTCATTAACCCCCTGATGCGCAAGTTGTTTCACATGCCCTAACACTCAGCATGTTCTCTTTATGATTGTTCTGTAAAGCATGCCTGCCTCGGTCATGTAATAAACTTGGTAAACTGATACGTTTTTTGTCATATCATATCGTTTATAATTTTCATTAATTCTATTCAAATAGACACTTTTTAGATATAATTATGTAGTCTAAATTCATATCAAAATAAGGTAAGCGTACACAGTAATATCAAACTATATGTATTTCGTAGCCGTTCTCAAACTAATAACAAGAATCGAAAATATATAATATTTTTACAAAAGTCTCTGAAATGGAAAAAATCATAAATGCAAAATTTTATTATTAAAACAGAAAGGAGCCTGTTGAAGCTGATCGTTACGAGGACAGCACATAGACGTACTACAATAATGAAGAATTGCGTAGGTCTATAGAAATTTTGTTTCAGGGACTGTTAGACTAAAAATGGCTTATAATGAAGTCATTCCCATTTAGTAAGAGAAATGAGTTATTTTCACAGAATGATCCTTTCTCTTAATACGAAGTAGTCATATAATTCAGATCACGGAAGAACTATACATCTGTTACATATAGATATAACTTTATGTGTGAAAGTTAGTTTTAAAAAAGTCGGAAGTGAAAGTATACTATACAAAAAAAGAAACGCATAGCTGGATATTTCTAGGTGTGGTTACAGTCAATTTTGAATTGACACTGTCTTTTAGTAAATGCGTATAAGAAACTGAAATTTCTCATGGAGATAACAGGATCATTGCTCTTTATGATATCATACACGCCATAAGACTTTAACTTCCTTTAGCTAATCAGAGGTCACTTGAATGCCATTGTCTGTTTTTACCACCACGTGAACGCCTAACAATTTTCAAACGCCTTGTTGATGCTTGGATTATGGTCTCCAACTTGTCCTGCAAACACTGAGCCAGGTTTGGAAGCATTTGACGTAAACGTTAACGCTACCAGAGGGGTCAATCCAGTTCATCTCAAAAGTGTTCAATCAGGTTAAGATCTTGATTACGTAAGTGATCCCATTGATGTTGTAACATGTCAGAAATGATCTTGTGACACCAACAGTATGTGCTCTTGCGATGTAGTGGACAACGTAAAGACGCTACGTCATTTACTGGAAGCACGTGTCGTTTGATGATAGTGTGTTATGAACGTGTTCCCATTAGACTACCTTGAAAATGAATGAAACCAGAAAGAAATGTGTAGCCTACGGCCGCCCACATCATCAGATTACCTTTTCCAAAATCTAACGACTTGACTTTGGCAGTTTGGAGCATAACTTTCATTTGTACACGTCTGTATACCCAATTCTTTTTCATCTCCTCTTTGCAAAAGAAATCCTGATGCATCGCTAAGACTTAAACATTTCCCATGTCTTAGGTTCCAAACCTGAACGTTGTTACAGCACAGAACACGTTGCGCGCGATTATGACGTCATAACATATCGCCAAAGTAGCGTCTCCTGACTCTCAATCTTATCTGTTGCAAACGATTCCGTACTGTTTGTGGCGAAATTCTGTGTAGTATTGGCACCCTGGCAGCTGTGTACACAGCATTGACAATACGGTAACATGGGTGAAGGAACCAAATTTAGCGATCTTGACCCTCTGTGATGACCCAAGGTGTTCCAGAACGTGGACAATCATCGGTGGAACCAAATTGTTGGAAGCGTTCTAAAAGACAAGTGTTTGTGCTCTTTTAGACGTTATGACCCCTGGCAAGGAATATTTGCGACTCTCCAGTCTGAATTCTGCCAATGTCGGTGATTCGAGTTGCAGTGCCAAAACGTGGAATTTGCATTTACTCTTCATATTGTAAAACTCCTATTGCAATTCGTGATCGGTGAAAGCCCTTTGTGGAGAATGTGAATACACGCATGTTTCCAATAATTTCAACTTTCCAAGTGCTTTTGGTTCCGTTTTGGCCATGCGTTTTTCATTTTGGTCAAAACCGCTTTCAAATTCACAATTTTGAAATCAGTGACAGTTTCAAACATTCAAAATTGTCACAATCAAAATGTTTCTACAACCAAATGTGTTTCACATGTTTTATGGACATATTTCGTTTTGAAAACTCATTTATCCGGAAAACATTCACCTATGCGTTTCTTTTTTTGTATAGTATTTATTCCAACATTTATTTTGTGCGTGTTATACTGCCATGTCCGCGAATTTATTTCTCAAAATCATGATGAAGCAATGTCATACAAACTGGTTTTTATATCTAAATCAGAAATACATTTGACGTTAATAGTTTATTTTAAATTCAGATGACGTATTGCATGACATATTTTGCATTCTTGACACTTAAATTTAATATCATCACAAGGAAGTTTTTCATGAAAAATAATTGTCCGTTAAACATGTCACGTTATCTAGTATTCCAACATGGCGTTTGTATTATGTATATGTGACTATAATCCAACGAATGAATGTATAACTTACATTGTTGTTAATCATTTGTTTTGTTTAGACTACATGGTTAAAAACAATGGATCATGTCTTATTATCGAAAGAATACCTATGTTGAATAATATGTTGAATAGCAATTGACATATTTTGGTCTTAACTGAGGATAAACGCGGTTTTTTGACGATTCTTAAACCAAAAAATTACTATTTTCCAAACTTTCAACATCGACAACTGAAAGAACCCTCCTGTCATGGACAATATTTCTTTATCAAATCAATGAGCAGATACCTTATACATGTTTGATTCATCAGGGGAAAAACGATATTATAGTTAAACATAATTTATTTCTTCGCATCTATATTGATCAAGTTTTTCTTAACTTTATGTATTGTTGGCCTGAGGCTTAACCAACTGAATAACGTTGTCTGTTTGCATGTACAAAACATTGGAAATTGAAAAATACTTGTTTGGTAAAAAGACGAGTATCTAGCTGAAGGAAACATATGACATTATTCTGCACATTTTATATCATTGGTACAAGAAATTAGCAAAAACGGTATGGAAAAATAAGAAAAATATTTAAAAAACTGGCTTTCAATTTCAATTTTCAATTTCTTATTTACTTCAGGAAAACTATAAACTTATTCTGCACACCTAAAATCCTAGTCATGGGAATAAGCACAATTGGCCCGAACAGACTAATGTTCCCTCATTTGTTACAAACGTTTCACATAGAGAAGTGATGGTGAACTTCATTCCACGAGTGCCACAACTGTTTGACGCCAGAGTTCAAGTGTAATGAGGTTTTGATGATCACAACATCCAGGCTAAACTCAATTACATGAGACTCATCACTCGGGACAAGATAGAAACCCCGGCAAAAACTGGAGGGCTTGCTGCTGATATGAAATACGTCCCCTTTTCCTTCTCATTTTATTTTATGTCACTGTATTCTTGATTTGTAAACTTCTTTTTAAACTTGACGATTTTTTATTTTCTGAATCTCCGAGTAACGTTGAAGAAAATTCTTTCATGGATTGGCTTCTTAATTAAATTAATCAAACATAATTTTAGACTTAAAGGTAACCTGCACATTTGCACGCATGGGCCTGTGAACTGATATGTTTCATGAATATGTGTTTATACCTCCGAAGGGACACCTGAGGATTTAAAACAGGCTCCAATGACATGTAGAAAGCTAGCATTGAAGACAAATGATGACGAAGCATCGACCAATGTCATTCTTATCTTACATGCTATATTGTAAATATCATTTTCCTAAAGGATATTTCAAGTCTTTTAAGACAACAACCAACAACCACCTTCAGAAAATTTCAATAGCAACATAAACATCATTATACTTGTATCTGATTTCACATACTAAAGAATCTCACAGGACTAGCCCAGAAGTCAAGAAGAAGCCTGAAAACTGACGAAGACGTATTGAAACGGACACAAATTAGCCAGACTAAAATAAACAAAATTGCCAGTCAACAAATCTCGCAGTAACCACAGACCCTTGTCGCCTGAGGAAAATCAAATTGTGCCATCTATGTGAAAACAGACTTGAATCCATTTCCTAACTGTTTCAGTGCACGAGTCTACCTCTATACCAGATATAGACTCCGCAGACCACTGTCGCCTAAAGAAACCGGCTTCGTGATGATGGCGTGTTACTTGGTAGATCGATATGTCATTGACCTCCCAACACCAGACCAATGACACTGGACAACCTGGCCAGGATTCAGCTCAGGTGTGGGACTCTCATTACCTTGATGAGGAGTACAAATAAACACATGTCCAGTGATTAGGATAGATGGCGTATGGTTTCAGTGACATGGTGATTTGTTTTTGTGCTATATATGTCTCATAAATTTTGCTGAGATCTGCATTCGTCTCTAGACGTGGGATGCGATGAGTATGTTTTTGAGAACTTGGAGAGGATTGAAATATACTAGCTGTAATGATGATAATGATGATGATGACGACGACGATGATGATGGTGATGGCGATGACGATGACGATGACGATGACGGTGATGATGATGACGATGGTGATGATGATGATGATGACGATGACTATGACGATGATGGTGATAATGATGATGGTGATGGTGATTACAACAAGAACGACGACGAATTTAACGATGCTGATAATGACGCCAATTAAACAAACAATCAAAAAAGAAATGTCACCAAACAAAATAAGAGAAATATCAACTCATGATAGATACAAAATTACGAAATAGAACCACATTTCTCTGACAGCAGTAATCAAGTTTATAATATGTTGACTCTTTTCTGTTACTCAGTTAATGAATTTTGTTAAAATATAAAGGTAGTACGAGTACTTATCATACATTATGTGTATTACATGAAATCTCGAACTCTCCGTGACTTCAAGAAGCGCATATTTATGATGACGTTGATAAATCATTTAGACATGTCATTGTGCCATCTGGTTAATTAATAACTGACGCAAACACATGTCACATATTTTATATATTTTCAGAGTTGTTATTAAATAGTGAATTATATAAACATGAATATGGTTTCTATTAACACGAAACCTTATTCAAGTATATTCGTGGAGGTTTTATGAGAAAAAAAGATACCACTTTCTTTAGTTCTCGACTTATAATCAATATGATACCCTACTATTGGAATTTTCCTTTGGAACCAAAATAAGCTATGGTAGCAAATGAGTAATTTAAATGCATTTTCTGAGAATATCCTATAATTTAACACACACAAATTTTTCTTATAAATAATTTTTCCAGAACATATTTTGCATCATGGACCTAATTAAAATCGTTGGAACGTCTTCGGTATCGGATTTCATTTTTCAATTAAAACTTCATCCGAAATATGATCTTCATCTCTCAAACTTCTAATGGCTTTTCTATTTATAAGGACGTTTAAAAGAGTACTTATTTTAAAGTACATAACACCAAGTTACATTGACATTTTATGGTTAATGTGACCCATTTGCTGGCTATGGTCGTTTTGGTAAGGCGACGTGTGATGTGGGCCCAGTTCTTGTCAGAGGTGAAGTAAAGTGGGGTCAGGTGAAGTGAGGTGAGTTGAGGTGAAGTGAGATTAGATTAGATGAGACGTGAGGTGAAATGGGTTAGATGAAGTGAGATGACTTGACAAGAATAAGCTGAGGTGAGATGAGGTGAGAGTAGAGACGAGATAAGTTGAGGTGAGGTGATATTTGATGAGACGAGGCGAGGTGAGGTGAGGTGAGAAAAGTTGAGGTGAGGTGAGATTAGATTCGATGAGACGAGGTGAGGTGAGATTAGATGAGACGATGTGATACGAGGTAAGGTGAGGTGAGAGTTGATGAGGCGAGGTGAGGTGAGACAAGTTGAGGTGAGGTGAGGTGAGATTAGATGAGACGAGGTGAGGTGAGGTGAGGTGAGATGAGATTTGATGAGACGAGGCGAGGTGAAGTGAGGTGAGATACGTTGAGGTGAGGTGAAATTAGATGAGAGGTGAGGTAAGGTGAGGTGAGATTTGATGAGACTAGGTGAGGTGAGATAAGTTGAGGTGAGGTGAGATTAGATGAGACAAGGTGAGGTGAGATTAGTTGAGACGAGGTGAGGTGAGGTGAGATTAAATGATGTAACTTTGGCTGACAGACTATAGACAGATTGGTAAAATGAAATGAAACCTTTTTCTACAGTCTCTTCATGTCAGTCTTGATTGCGTTAGAAGTAGATTTATTGGTATTTGCTGATCCAACTTTATGTCTAAATAAAAGCATTTAAAAAGGGAGTTTTGACTTGACAAGGTAGATATATGCAATGCACACTTACAAATAATATATATATAATAAGACGTCAAAATAAATCCTTGTCAACCATAACTTGTCCTAACCATCAAACTGATCCAATACGAAATCCCTCTGAACACAAAAATAATTTCAAGAGAATCGTTTCTTTGGTCTGCAAGTTCAAGAGGGTCACATCAAAGTAATTCTGTTTCGGATAAAAGTTATATCCAAATTGTCGGTGGCCTCATGTCAAACGACTCTTTTTCTTTCGTGCCTTGAGTGTTGCAAAAGCTCTTTTTAATTATTTAAGCTGCATGGGGTGTTTGGTAAACTTGTTTCCCAAAATTCCTCAGATTGAACGAATACTTTGATAACCAACACATATAAGCAGTGTATGAGACAAGTCTGAAAAGTCTGCACTGAAATTATATTTTGTAGACTTAAATTGTATATTTGAAGGAACATCTCAAATAGTTTATTAACGACCCAGACCACAAAAAACAGGTACCGGGCTCTCGGATGAGCATTATTTCATACACTGACATAAAACTATATCTGCCAGTCACCGAATTCCTCTGGTCAAAACGACCTCATCTCTCCTGAAGGCGTAATCAATGTCTGGAAATATAAAGAATCGAGGTGATTGGCTGTTGACCCAATACCTTGACCTAACCAGACGCCAAAATGGCCACATGGTGACCAGATAAGGGGGAAATGGCATGGAGGATTCCAATAAATATCAGGGATGCACTGTGGCCAGTCCCGAAAGGATATAGAGTATTATTAATTCTTTAAAATATGCAATGTTTTCATAAGATTTACGTTGACAGTAGTGTTCAAAGCTGAAATATTTGTACGCGTTACTTTATAGTATGAAGAGGACTGTTTAGCTGGGAATGAATAACGGTCAGGGAGATTGTGATACAGTCAGACCATCTATCGATGTCCAGTATACTAAGCACTGGGCAGATAAGGATTTGGATGCACTTTAGATGTCTACGAAGGCAATTTCGGCCTGTCTAATGGGAGTCTAATAGCTTATATAGCGGATACTGAAGCTAAAGCTCTTAAACGCATAAATCGATATTACAAATTGAAACTCAAAAGGATAAACAAAATTATCTGCCCCGCCCTAAAAAAAAAACGTATAATGTTTGTATCTGTTAAACGCAAGACTTCCATATAATACAAGAGAGAAACATCACTGTCGTAAAGTTTACTTTGTCATAATGGCATTAAATGCATAGGAGTTTTTAGACGAGAACTAAGTTAATCTAGATTTTAAAACTCTTCAGTTTACTAAAGAAAGTTTTAACCTCTGTCTTATATATTAAAATCATTCAAAACAACCTAATCAATTCCATTGAATCAATTCCTCTTTAGATGATTTGGTATAGATGATTTGGTATATACTATGCAAAAAGGTCTTTATCCTCATTCGACAATAGATAGCTGTCATGTTGTTGGATCCACTCTTAAAAGTGTTCATAAAGATATTTCGACAAGTAAGAAACGTTAAAACTTACATAAATGTGTGCCGTGCTTGTTCTTTCTTCTTCTATCAATAGGGCACAGATTTATTAAATTAAAAAAACCACCTTAGCAATCGTAAATAGAACAACCAAGAATACAAATGATGTAAAGCTTTAAACGGCCAGTTCGACCGCGTTTTCACTGATAAGCTTAGGCTGCTAACGAAGCTATTTTTAGACACAGCTCGTCATTTGTTTAGCAGATCTATAAATAGAATGAGAAATGTCCCTTCCCATAATGCAATGTAGTGTGCAGGGAATTCTGGGTATATATTCTTCTAACGAAAGCCGTTCTGAAAATGTGACTGTTGTTTTATGGTCACACCCAACCATGACTTTTTAGAACAAACACGATTACCGATATAAATGACCTAACTGTTGAAATCTTTCATTACCTAGAAGTCATAGAGGTGAACTACGTTTCAACTGTATATACTCATTCGACGCGATGTAAACTGGCTGATAATTACAACCATTCACACGTGATCTGGGACTGGCTATTGTACAAGAAAGTTGTATCCGTAAAACACTTTTCACCTTTTTGGTACATTAACGAAAATAAAACTGTCCATGGGTTTCCTCGTTTTTGTATATTCTTTAGTACTAATAAATCCCATGGCTTCCTTGGTAAATTAATATATAGCATAAGAACATTTTTCTGGATGACCATAAATAAACAGCTGTTGGGGTCGACGAAACGCAGCAGCTCTGAACACCACGTGCAGATAGTGCTTTGCATGGCGTGCATTTTTTCACTTGATTGACATCTGCATGACATGCCCGCCTCAAGCCGTACGAGGTAGGGAGAATCACTTACAGACTGACAGCCAGTTCTTGAAAGCAGGTGAATGACTGAGGGTATCATAAGAAGTATTTAAAATGGTTATTACATCCAAATGATGGCCAAGGCATGTATTTTGGCGTTCACGGTTCTGTTGTGATGGTAAATTAATGTTATATCATAGTTTTCATAGAGTCTGTGGTGTACCTAGTCTGTCATCCAGACCCTAAAGCAAAAATATTGAATTGATGACCAACCAAGTCTAGAAAAGTATAGCAAGTCTAGATTGCTCAGCTACTCGAAAGAACAAGGTTATCATTATAACGTAACTTGAAATCAAATCAAACATTGATGAACCTTCCTATAAACGCGATAGTTACATTCACTGTGAGATTTGATTATTCTGTGAACTATTAATCTTATGATCTGATGTTATAACATAAATGCTTTTATTTCATAAAAAATATAAGGGAATTTCAATACTTGTTAAATTGATATTCAAAATTCTGACACTATCGTTCGTTTCATTACATAGAGATACTTGTTTGGATAAGGAACTTGATAAAGTCTCTCGTTGTAAGCTACACATGAATGACGGGGCTATTTGCAACATCAATGTTTCACATACCAAGCCTTTGACTATGTCGTTATGGTATTGTTAAAGTATGGCAAATTCGATAACACTGCTGAAGTATCATTGATTGACAGCACAAGGAGAATGCATTTCATAATAGAATCTATATTAGGGTTGGATAAACTTGTTCTATATGTGTCATACACTCTGCTTTCAACGGTAAAATAGAAATATATAAGCGAAGTGACCAAAACGAAAAGAATCAATTGACTTAAACTATAAAAAATAAAATCATGATCTTTACTAATCGCTAGAAAAGGTCACTTAATTCACTTGTCATCTGAGTAAGTTTGCTACATGACCCTCCCAACCGTCGGGGGAGATTATGAAAATTAAATTTAAACGATTGAATGCAGGCCTTCTGTCCTTTTCGTTTATTAAACGCATAAGCACCTAATAATTTAGATCACGTAAAGAGGCTTAAACGTGTATGAGTGTCGTGTTTTGTAACTTTTACATGTTTACGTTCTTAAGACGCGTGAGCTTGAATAAGTTGTTGTTCTTAGTACTTAATACTGATCTGAAGAGCATATAAAAGTAAAATAGCTTTCTTAGATGGCTATATGCAGTGAAAAGAGCGTGTATACATCTACTATCTTTAAAATATATATCTACAGTTTCTTATAAAGTTTCATTTTAGAGGGTACATATCTAACAACTATGTGAATATCTAATGCGCTAAAACCGCAATCTAAAAATATATATAACCCATAAAATCGTGAGTTAAATGTTTGATGATATGTTCTGCAGACACTAAAGTTCGTGTGAAGTGAGACTGCGGAAATCAAATAGTCAAGCATTATAACAGTTGGCACACTAACCAAGGGTTGTAGAGTTGGATAAAAGTCAAGTTTTTGCCCCGGTCTAGACATTATTATAGCACCAACATATGCAGAGAGGCGGTTCACCCTTCACCCAGCACTGACAACGCGTAGGAATACCAAATGTAAAAGGTCACCTGGATGAAGCACATGTCAAAGAACTCTTGTCTGGTGAAGGTACAAAAGGTCAACCGTAGACGATCCAATGGACCAATTGACTGACAGGAAATGATTGAAGAACAAAGGATATCTAGTATACATGTTGTTCGAATAATGCATGCACTCGAGTTGAGTCATACATTATCCTCTTCCATTTTTGTTCTTAGTTTATTTCTGACAAGTGCCTATGTATTAAATGAAGATCGCTAAAATGGGCTCCTTAGTGACATTCAGTAATGGACTACATAAGAATGACAATAAATTGGCATAACAGGATAATATACACGTTCTTCTTTTTTTATCAAATTTAATGTTATTGTTTACAAAACGGAAGGATACTTGTCATTTTTCGTTCTAACGTTCTTAAGTTTCCCATTGGGTATTTGAAAGCGGAATAGCATCACTTATACGTGGACAATGGTAAGTTATTAGTTTCTTATATTATTTTTAATATACTTCGCTTTGAAACCTAGACAAACTGTCCTAGTAGATTGTCTTCTTCATCAGTGCCATATAAATATTTATAACCGGAAACTATCAATAATGACAATTTATCATCATTTGGTAACAAGATTGAATTATCAGGAGGAAATATTCAAGAAACGTTTAGTGATAAACACCCAAACCTTAAACAACAAACAAAGCACCAAGTTAAATTCCAATTGCTATGACCGAATTCCACAATAAAAGGGCGTTTGTATTGTTATTGAAACCCAATCTTTCAGACCCTGCCTCGAGATACAGAAGCTGGCTGCTATAGCAGCACCCGCCCCACCCATCTGAGGATACCCTTGAGCTTTCATAGACTATCGTCGGCCTTCTTGTGTCCGAAGTTTTGAAATATTTTGTTTACAACATTTCAAAACAGCACCCTTGGTTATTCTTATAAACTTTATTTCAATCTCCTTAAGTCTATGATCGAAAAATTAATTTGATTGCCAACTATCAAATATATTGGTGGATTTTTTCTTAAAGTATGAATTATAATATTACGACTAGAGGTGAGATGTGATTTGGGATTAAACGTCGCTTTCAAGAGTATTATATATTATTAGAATATCTCTTGTATAAAAGCGTCGTCCCCGCCCGCCATTGTTTCATTTGGTTTTTTTTGTCCGATTCTCTTGAATATGTTTTGGAATCTGTCTTGGAAGAAACAAGTTCCTCCAAATTGAGGACGTTCTCTTATATTCCATTCTTCTCCAAATCGTCTCTTAATTACCAAGCGCTAAACTTCGAAAGAAGGTTTGATTTTGCCAATTGACAAGAAGAATATTTTCCCTTTTATTCCCAGAAATCGAGATGAGGGTAATTATTTAAACATTTTTATAAAAGAAATAAAACATTAATATTTACACCGTAATCAAATTACCCCCATTCCAATCATTGGCATGACAGGGAATATAAAGTAAGCGAAGAATGGAATATCTTGCCTATATTTCAAGGATATTAAAATATATAAGACATTATGAGACAGTCTATGCAAAGACGTTTATTGTTTCTAAAATGCCCCTGAACACAAACTTGAGGTTTACTTGGCTAGCCCATATATAATACAATGAAGTAGTGTTTTATCAAAGGCGTACACTGAATTTACGGGCACAGCGCCCAATGGATCAGTGTACTTGTTCCGTGCAATAGAATGTATATATTCCTGAAGGAAATGACTGTAATAAGCACTTGAATACAAATGGGGGTTATCTTCTCGAGCCATTCCAATGTAATAGTTTACAGAGAGGAATATAATATGATAAGTAAAGTCCTGGAATTGCAGTGTAGGGATACCATCTTCAGTTCCCTTCATGCACAAGAGTGCTCTGGATATCATTATGATTTGGACTGGACGTATGTATCAACTAAATGTATATCAAATTTCGCCAAAATGCAAGAACTATTTACATTGAATATGTTAAGGCTGACGATAAACAGTTTATTTATACTGCTTTCGAAAAATTTTAAACAATGACATGTGGAAATGCTTGATTAAATTATGACAGAAGTAAGAGGGTTCGATTAAATTTCCTTCTTTAAAACAATGATAAGATAATTGTAATGGTCTGTTTCTCCAGTTAATTATTCTGTCGGTTGATGTTCGAACATTATGGTATTTAGAGGTTAGGGTAATCTTCGATTATTAAACGATGTACCCTTGCTGTCAATTTAGCTGTCTCTTTATTCTTTGCAGTGACAAAATACTGCATCAACGCTAACGTTTCAATTATCTTTCCGTTTGCAACATATCATTAACACAAAAAAAGAGAAACTTACCGTTCCAATTGAAAATAAATATATTCAAACCATTTCGAAATTTATCAATCGTTTTATTTCATGAAACGTAAGTGCACCATCGAGTCGTGGCAAATACAGATGGCTCGTTCTATGCCTGTTCAAGTTAGGATACTGGTTTTGCTGTAGATGGACGGTCTATACTAAAATGGTCCTTCTGTTTTTTGCCTAAATAATGAATATGGCACGAAGTGAACCTTTAACCAAGAAATGACTCAATCTGTCCCATTTTGTGTCAAGCAACTATATCTGTAGATATGTATTCTACTACAGATGCAAAGTCGATGAAACCATTTCCAGTCTTTGCAACTTTCTATATCTTTATATCTTTGCACTTTTGTATTGAAGCGCGAAGTAATCTTTCAAAACCCGAAAATATCCAATATGCAAATAATCGTCAATAAAATACTCGACGAAATGAGCGAATTACCGTGAAATTCATGACCTTGTTCCCAGTCTACAGAAGTGTAAATCCTTTCAATATTCTTATTCAGAAAACTTAACAGGGGGACGTTACTCTTCTTATTTTGGGATCGAACCCCGAAGTCAGCCCTAAAGCGACTGCTGTAAATCAATCCAATCTGTGCCTTTTCAAAGCTACGATCTATTCGTTAAAAATACTTCTAGGGCATCATTTCGAGTCTAGAAAACTAGCAGCATCTTCAGTCAATCGTATTCACAGAAGCCATCGCTCGAGGTGAACATATGAATTCCTGAATAGACCCAATCTGTGGCAATTTTGAGCCGTTTGTCTGTGAATGGCGTTTCCCTGCATGATTTGCACGAAAAATGCATGCGCTCGCTCAAGATCATGCCCGTGCCGACACAGAAATGGCTTTGTGATCAATTGCTTTATTGATTGATGGGTCATCTCGCATATCACGGAAAGCACGTGCGTCCTTCACTATTTTTAGAATCTGACGTCAATACTGTTATCTATAGTCTTTATTTTATTTCTTGCAAGTCAGTTAAGCATTTTCTGGGACACATTGAAGCAATGATGTTAAATGATTAACATCACACCAAATACCAAATATATACATAGATAGCATCTCATATCTCAAGGACAATGGACATATATTTCATTGAGAAATAATCTTTGAATTATATATGCTTTTGATTGTTTACCAATCCGATTCCTTCAATTTGGAAACAAATATGTTAAAACGAATCATGCTTGTCCATTCATAATATTTGCATGACTTATGGAGACGTCAGCGAAATGATGTCGAGTTATTTATAGTTTGGGTGGTGACTTATTCAAAGGAAAAATTCTCGTTTTACTGGCGTCGTTTATGAAGTGCATTATTACCAGTCATTAGTCATATAGCACTGCTTTTGAATATATACCTTATATAGGCCCTAAAACACTGTAACTTAACACTGTGCACTATTACGTGGTCGATTAACATAATACATAAATCACAACTAACAAAGGGATCAAGTGAGGTCCAATCTATAGATTTAACTTTAACCAAACCCTTGATTATAGCATCATAATCCGAAGGAATTAATTGATGATTCAAAAGTTAAAGATGATTCAAAGTCATATGCATTGATTATTGAGTAAATCGAAACTGAATGACCCATAGGCCTACATTGAAAATATATATAACACGTAAACGTCTAGTTCTAGAGCTGACCATAATTATTTACAATAATAGGTACGTTTGATACAGTCTAAGTTCATTCAGTAAGTCAAAACATTACAAGATTAAGATATTATTATTGAGAAAGTATTTGCATTTTTTATCCAAAATATTTTAAAGTATTCTACACTACATGGAGGCAAGTCTATGGATAAATCAATCTTGGCCGGACATTGCTTTGTGTACTTTGTCCATGTTCTCGTAAATAAGTTAATAAGTCGGGCAGGTAATTTCACCCTGCAACTTGACCCTACAACGAGGTGAAGACGGTATAAATCTTACACTTGTTAACAACGTGTACCAAACATAGACTTGCAACGGCCCTCTTTGACTTTGCAAAGTGCGTCAGTCATATATCTAATAAATACACAGGTATATGAAATTTCTAATCAAAATCCCTTATAAAGTGACTTGGGTTTTTTTAACGCCGTTTGGATATATTTCAAGCAGCCACCATTGGCGGAAATCTCTTAGAATCATAACAAAATCCGTGATTATTCTACTAAATATTTACTTAGTATACTTTGTATGTTTAGAAATATGAATACAAGATGTAACAAACTAATGGAAATAATTATAAACACTCTTGCTATACAATGAACACTTTGAAAGAAAGGAATATGAAATCAAATGTCACGTCTTGTATCAACAACATGATGTCTTCAAATTGTTTGTACTAGTGATAACATGCTCAGTCTTAAAAATTAAGCTACAGTAGAACACGGATATAACGAACTGCAAGGGACCAAAGAATTTAGTTCGTTATATCCGGTGTTTGGTATACGCATATAATTTAAATGATATTATATAGGGACGGGACTCGTGTATATCCGTGTTCTACTGTATATGCATTTACGTTGTACCAGACAACGACCTCAAATACAAATGAGAATCACATTTCAAGGGGCAGTAGCAAGTTTTTTTTAGATTTATATTTTAAATTTTTCACTGATAATTGTACTTTAACGCTAAATGTATCATTGTGACAGCGTCACAAATCTCATTTCACAAACCTATCATCCATAGTCAGAGAACAAATTATAAAGATTAACATAAAGTCCATTGGCGGCCATTTTTGTTGACACCTTTAATTTATTTCGTGTATGAAAAATGAATTGCATGTTTGAACTTTACATAATATATTTGATTAATTACTCCTTCATTTAGTTTGAATACATTGTCTTTCAATTGAGTCTTGAAAGATACAATACTGGCATTCACGCTAGTTAACGTGCCCCAATACATACACGAAATTGGGGAATATACTTTTGAGTAATTAAGAGTATACAGGTCTGTTTTATCTCCTTAACGATGCCATTTCCAATTTCTTATCATAATGAGTACACATGGGTCACTTTAAAGGTTTACATGTTACATTACGTTATCCTTATCGATGAAAGAGCCTGTTTGACATTTCCGGAGAATTAAAGTCACTTGATCATTAAATGGAATTGTCGTGTGTAGATGGTACGACATAGAAAAGGTGAATTAAATGTTACACAAAGTCATCTGTTACATTTTAATTAAAATGGAGTTGAGATTTCTCAAGTTCTCTTTGCACTAAGGAGCGCTTCAAGAAGGCGAATGTTTACCATTACTGTCTTTCTTACAACTATATCCTAGTGGTAAAGAAGCTTCATCCAGAGGTCTGTTAATTAATCATGATTTTAGTTGCACAAATAAGATTGTTTGATATATAATGCTACAGGATTTACAGCTGCGTACCTAAAGTTTGTTCACTTGCTTGTGCATCTTAGTGCAAAAATCATGTAATTTGGGTTTCTTTTGGACGTAAATCAAATTACTCCAGCAGCAATGACAAAGGATCACCAACTGTCCATGTGTAAGATAATTCTTATAAATTATTTTGGGATCGTCTTGTCACTGGTGCAACATATCGAAATTTGACACAGTTAAATATTCAGATGGGGTCATATTTTTGAAATTCCGATTTTCTTGAATTCGATAAAAATATTCCATAAAGATTTTCTGATAGAAAAATCAGCATAATTACATTTATTTAGCGAAGAGGAACAACTGTTTCTTAGATCTGAAGCCGTTGATCACTTATGAAGGACTTTGTAGGTAAAATTAGAAAATATTGTTTTCAAAGTTGATCACTTGGCACTTCAGTGACTTTTAGAATTTGTTACAGTTAACTGTCAGATATGACCTACGACTATGTTAACGCAAAACAAATGTTAAAGTATGTAGTGAAATTCATACATTATACGCGCAATGCTAGGATGTCTAAAAGACATTGCAAACTACATGATAGTTGCACTAGTATACGCAGGTAAGTGAACAAACTTTAGGTACACAGCTGTATGATGCCTCAAGTTCTTCACAGCCGAGAAGAAATTTCAGTTGAAGGGAGCCACAGCTTCGGTACCGGTAATCCAAATTCGATTAAATAGAGCATAAAGGTACATTTATTTCTTAAGGAATTGGCAAATTTAATTGAAACTCACGAATTCGATGGAGTTTCTTATTTGCCAACATGGTACTTGCTACTGTTATGTCAAAGGCTGTTTATATGTTCAAAAATCTTCATCTTCCAATGAAAAAGTGGACCCAGGTTCAGAACTAACCAACCAAACATGACCACACGCCTGATGGCATGCACATGCAGTCCGTATACAATCCTATATGAACAAGTTCCTCCCATATACACATACGTAGGTAAACGCTCCCTCAGTAAATCCACATGTATATAAGTGTAGATCTAGTATATACATATGCTTCCGTCTACATACGCCGACACATGCTTGAGGAAGGAACTTATAATTTATGAGTATTTAGTCTACACAGCAAATCGTTATATGCAATATGCAAAGCATGCAGAACTTTTCAACGTTTTCTAGAAGGAATAATGAATCTTTGAATACCTTTCCTCATAAAATAATGCATTTATGAAAGTCAAATTTTATCACTGAAAACAAACGTTATTGAGCAATTGCCCCTTGGAGGAAAATGAAATGAATAATTCAGCTTTTGAAAACAAACCAACTCATTAACAGTGATACAAATAATAGACACCTATGCCTTTAGTTATGGATAACACATAGTCCACGGGCATTATCAATAATAAAGGGCAAATCACGTGGGCAAACGTCCTTTATTATTGATAACGCCCACGGACTATATGTGTTATTAGTTTGGTTAATGAATAGTTGTTGGCGGGAGTAAGACATATTCAAAAGTAATTTGCTGTTTTGCATAGACCATTTACATGGAGCAACTAAACAATAGCTTCGACTCTATCTTTGTTAGTAAGAATTTGATAAGACTAATAGATTTTTTCCTTTGTATAATAGTTCCTTACGTAAATCAGTTTCTGACATTTTGGAAGAAAACTGAACCTCCTTCAATGTAATGTGTCTTTATATTTTCACTTTGCTATGTTCATATTAGATGACAGTCACTTGTCTTGTACAGTCATCCATTAATATTACTCCATTGGTTCCCTACTCTTCCTTTAGAATACCTTGTAAGAAATGATCATAATTCATATTTCATTTTAATTTCAGAATATATTGTATTTCAAGGTGATTCATTGTTCAGGTCAATGTCAAAGAAGACATGTTAAATAGTGTACAATAGTGCTAATTAAAAACGTTAATAACAACCAAGCTTAGTTTACATATTCATGGTACACAAATATACATACATATTTCATGTGACTTGATCAATATCAGACTCACTGACAGTTTTCACTGGTTATTTCATTAACACGTTAAAGGGGAAGTAGGGGGAATATAAGGTCATGTCACGAAATTGAAAATGAATTGTTCCGATTGAAAGACAATATAGTTTAACTAAATGAAACAGTAATAAATCAAATATGTAATGTAAAGTTCAGCCATTCGCTTTTCTTACACACAATGATTAAAGGCAAAAAATGGCCGCCAATGGACTTTATATGAATCTTTAAAAAATTTTCTCTGAATGGGTAATTGTTTTGTGTTATGAGATATTTGACACTATCAAAATAATACATTTAGCATTAACGTACAAATGCCAGTGAAAATTGAAAATATAAAATTTGCAAAAAACGTGCTACTGCCCCTTTAAAGGGAAGAAGAGGGAAACACGACACCAGCCTAAGCGTGGAGCAATGCAGAGTACGGAAGGTGCTTCTATATTTACCTACATACAGTACATACACATTCCAAACCTAACGAAGACTGCGCCGAATACCTTTTCTCATTTTCTTGTTTTAACAAACTGGCTTGGTTGTTTTTATGGATGTTAGTAAACACTTTCCTGGTTCTTTAGAACTAGGTTCATTAGCACTGTTAAACCATTCTTAGAGCACTATATATAAACCTGGTATATTGCAACAAACCCCATTTTTCACCAGCAATTATTTTATAAGAAAAGGTAATTAGATTTTAGGATCGAATCATTATTAAAGAGGTTAACAAGAAAAACTCCAATCAGATAACGTTTCAATACATTTTGATATTGATATTTATAGGATTTGGGCATTTGTTCAAAACATGCAAAGTTATACTGAGAAAAGAAATCGTTATTTAATTGAAGTTGTAGTGTGTAATCATATCCTTTCTGTCAAGGCAACTTGCAATACTCTTGCCAGTGATGTGTCTGTCGGGTCACAAAAGTCACTAGTTACAGCAGTATAATCCTTCAAAATCGCCCATTTTTGAAAGTTAAATTCAGTTGAAGTTGTCTTACGACGAAACTGTCATGACCTCTTCAAACCAAAGAGCTCGAATTTCTGACTTTCTGTTTCAATGACTTGAACACCAAGGCTATCGGAAAGAAAATATGAAAAGGGTCTTTGGAAAATTGTTGATGTAGCTACAAGATCTTTGATTGTGAGTCACTCGGTTTCATGGAATTACAAACGTGAAGCCCAATCCTTCCCCCACCCCCTACCCTAAAGGGAGTGTTAAAAGGGCATTTGTCAACCCTGCCATGAGGACTTCCAATGATTACGGCATAAACCCTCAGCATCCTCAGGATTTTCCTTTCTAGCAGGGTCTTTACCCTTACCATATCCTTTGTATCGTGATTTCTCCTTAAAGTATATGTATACAGAGCGAGGGTAAGGGAAATGAGTTACAAGAAAGAAGCTAGTCTAACAATAAGACTCTGAAATGAATGTTTTTCATAAATCTGAAATTTGGGAAAAAAGGACGAAAAGGAGACTGAAATTTCTTCATTTTCAGAGTCTAAAGAAATCCACTGGGTCTTGGAATTGAGCTCTCAAGTCTTATTATAGACTTGCTTAGGCTTGCATTTTATTTTAGGGTCTGGCTGATAGTCTAGAAAGAAGCCTGCAGTCCAGGCTAGATGAAGAAGTAAGGTGAGAGAAGCCAGCTAACCATGTATATCTCGGCATGGTCGTTAACCCAGATCCGGTGCTTGAACTACATAGGAGATAGCTATAACGGTTCACGGTTCAACTATGTAGGTATAGCTATACCTACTGGGAGTTCTCGTATACATTAACGCTTACCATCTCCTACTTTCATCAGAACTCCTCGTGAATACCTATCTGACCTTTATGTAGGTATAGATATACTTTGAAGGGCCGACTGCCTGGTTTATGTTGCCGATGGTGTAGTGTCAGTGCTGTATAGGTGTGATTTGACGCTTCCCTAGGGATAAATGTGAGTGAAAGATGGACCACTGACAGGTCTTGAAGATTGGCAGGTGGTGGTCACGGCAGGGGAAATCGGTCAGGGGCCGGGGAGGAGTTCCTGGTGTGCACGTGTGTGTGTGCGCGTGTGTGTGTGTGTAAAAGAGGTGGTGGTGAGGGTGTGGGTATGGGGGAGGGTGAATGTTATCTAACAGACAGAGCTATAAGGGAAATGTAGACTAGCATAATGACCCTGGTTATACGAAATGTGTTTATGACTTGAATTCTCAGGCTATTTGGTCCATTTATCAAAATGCACTGACAATGTGTACATATTGTTAAAGAAAGAACAGGTCATAATACACAGACGTCCTGAATACTGCTTAATTGCAAAAAATACAACCCTTGATAAGGATAAAAGGACATAAAACATACAAATTAAGAATGATATCCAGGTTCCAAATAATTTCTTCGAGGTACTTATATGCATCACATATCTGAAAAGTATGGAATGATGTTGAGAGACAAAGGTTTATATAGAATGCCTGGACATAGCAAATAGAGTAAAATGAAAAGAGTCTTAGATCGGAATATAAAAATCTAGCCTAAAATGGAACTGGGAAAAGGTTATAAACGAGGATATGAAGGTAAAGGTGTACGGGTCGAAGATAAATGATTTGAAGAAATGACAGATATATCGATACATCAAGAAGCCCCGAGGTGTGATTAGATTCCGAAGGGGAACTGGTGAAAAGATGGTGAGGATAACACGATGAAAGATATCAGAACAGATGAGAGAGAAGTATTTGTCAAATAAGAAATGGATCCTTGGATTGGAAAATACGAAAACCGACATTTAGTTAGGACTGAAATGTGGCTCTTTAGAACATATGTAATGGGGTAGGGATAAAGGTTTAAAATATGTTACGGGGAAGAGAAAAAGGTAAATCGTTAGATAGATACGCCTATGGTTTAGGTTCCAATTTCCCGTATACAATGTCCACCAACATCCTTCATCGTGTCGGAAGTGACCCATGACCTTTCCTGGGCGATCCCGATAGCGTACATTGCAGTTCGGCGAGATAGAGTATAGCTTCATAGTTTATAGGAGGATAGTATAATGGGGAATTAGTCGTCCAACTGCCATATTGACGACGAGGGCGGTCTATAATCTGTGTATGAGAGAATAACGGTCTCACGGGATGTTTCTATACAAGTCTGCCATTAGAGTCATCAAATATTAAAGGCCGACCTAAGGCAAATAGTCGTTCATGACTTTGACAGTATCCCAAAAGTCGAATGGCATCATTTCCTAATATTTTACACCACGTTATATGCATGTGGGTATGAACAAAACTTTAAACCAATAATTTCCCTTTGAGCAGCAGACATTTACAGTTAGTGAAAAATTATAAGTCACCGACTTAGACTTACATTTAGTCTCAGAAGTATTTTTTTCAATATTGACAATATTTTTAAACGAATCATGTATTATAACAAAATGGAGCCCAGAAGATGCTTTAACTTAAAACTGAGTGATCTAGACTTGCCATACTTTAATAGACTTAATTGGTCGTCAATTGAATATTTTTACTTTAGGGTCTGGATGACAGACGAAACTTGAGTATTCCTTGAATTATTTTTGAATGTAGTTAACCCGCCTCTTCTGAGCTTTTATTTTCTATGTGTTTCTCTACAGTCTCCCAATGTCAAAGGCGCTAGATCTCGTATATGAAAAAGTATATAAGGGATACAATAGATACAATAAAATAGTATATATTAAGGATAAAACTTCATAACAGACCAATTTTTAAAAAGTCATTCCACCCTAACCTTTGTCCACTAAAATGAACAGTTTGAAAAGATATCCGAATTTTAAAAAAAATAAACAGTGGATTGGGGTATCTTCCGATCAAGCTTCAATCTCTTACCGACTTGCTTAGATTTTTATGTTGCTTTTTGGTCTTGCTGATAGACTGGGAAATACCATGCCGTAAGTCAGGCCTGATGACTGCTTAAACAACATTCATCTTTGTGTAAGAAAGCAAGTTATGTTATGTTAAGACGCACAAAAACGTTCCGTATTCTAGCGAAGGTACAACTCATTGTAATCTAGCACAGACATCAAGGCACGTGAAGGCAAACTGAAAATGCTGACGTAAGTTAATGTTGAGCACGTAAGAATTCAGTATCGGCCTCGTCTAGATTGGTTTGGTCAAAGTTTTTGTGAAATTAACGAGAACATGTCACGCCATTTAGAAATGCTAAGGACAACTAGATTCTTAAATGATATTTATGTCCGTAAACATAATTCAATGAATAAAGGACAGTTTTATTACTACAACAAAGTAGGAATTGTACACAAACATGATCAAGAAATAGCCAATAGGATTTGTACCTATTTTATTCCAAATTCTGAAAAGCATGAAAACTACATGATACCACAAATGTCCAGATTTGATAGGCTACCACTGTTGAACGTATGATGCGAACCAGATAGACTAAAATTCAGTCTATGAAATATGTAATTTTACTGTACCTTCATTTATATCATTGTTTCTTTAGGCTTTTCATTTCATGTGTATTCAGTCAATCTGGACATGCAGAGTTAGGACCTAGACTGTATCAGAGGCTCCTATTTAATACACAGTCATGAAGCAGGACTACTAACCAGACAATATAATACAACATCTTAGAGAAACCGGGCGGAAATCTAGACTTGCTTTATAAAGAGACGAACAAAACAGTCTAACTAAGACAAAATCAAGACCTGAGTCACAAAGGTACCATCCCTAAGGTAACTACAACTTATGCCAGATACAGTATGTTGAGACGGACTATAATAAGAAGTTAGCGTGACGTGCTTCCGTACTTTGTGTTTACAAACAACCTCAGATGGTAATTACGATAGGTGGCAGAGGCACAGGCGTGTTCTATGCTTATATGACACTTCGAACAAAATGGGACTTATATGTTGGCAGATTAGAGTGTAGATTTCACTTGATAACTGTGTTTATTGTCAGGAAATGCTCTTCAGCCACGCCCACTAGTTTCACGAAAAAGCATCAAGCAGTTATGGGGTTATCTGTTATTTAGTTCCTATGACTTTTATTTATGTAGAAGAGCTGTGTATACGATAAGCCTGAGTGGAATTCTTTTCCCTCGCCAATACAGAATTGTGTTTCAAGGGGAACAAATCTTAACTAAATATATATGCTATATTTCCTAACATTATTGGTAAATACGACATTTCTATACTTGCTCTTAGATTAATCATGTTTAGAATTTAGTATTGATATTGCTGGTGCTTGAACATCATTATTTTCAATAAGATACAAAATATTCATGTGCACGAATATATTGAACTTAAAAGGTAACTATTATGTTACACTTTCGCAGAGAAAATAATGAAGAATCATATAATAGAAAGTGACATTGTTGTCTATAAAAAGATTAAAAGACAAACTACATTTTCCTATATATGTATTACATGTAGAAATGCAAGGACCTGCTTCAGTTTTGTCTCGAACACAAACGATAGAATACTGGAACTCGTACTGTAGTCAGAGTTGCAGTAGGGAAAGCGATATGTTCACATGTGTACACATTCTCCATATGACACGGGTTCTGTTTCATCATATACATAACATCGTCTGTTAAGAGAAATTTTACATATACAAACTGTGTTTTAACTGATTCATGAGAAATATACAATTCACGTATGACAAACATTGGTTAGATGATACGCCGCTCCTGAAATATTGCATATACGGCGTTAAACTCTCACTTTCTCTCTATGTGATACGCCTTTAGAAAACATTTCGAACATGATAATTGTATGTTTATATAAAGACAGTATATGCATATATGTACATGTACATGATAATTGTGTGTTTGTATCATATGAGAGACATTATATACAGATATGTACACGTACATGATAATTGTATGTTTATATACATGTAGAGAAATCATTCATATATGTATATGTACATGATAAGTGTATGTATATATAGAGACATCATACATATATGTATATGTACATGATAATTGTATGTTTATATAGAGACAGTATATTCATATATGTATATGTACATGATAATTGTATGTCTATATAGAAACATTATATACATATATGTACATGTACATAATTTCTCTGTTTTATATCTTATGCAGGAACGTCATTGGGGCCCTATATGATACGTGTTTCAGGAATGATATAACAATAAATAATAAACTGACTATTAATGAAAATATCACTTCTTGTTATGAATATGTAGACTGGTAGATGTGTGATTCAATATAAAAGTATTTATACACACTAATGTATTGCAACACCGCCATGCTCTGTCTTCCCAAGACGGAGATGCCAAGATGAATAAGACATTTTTTGCTGCTGACGCCATCGTTCTTATTCATAGGTTCATTCTGAGGGCTTTCACTACTGTCATTTCCGGACATAATAAGTAATGTCTATTATACTTTTTACTTCAGACGTGTGGTTCTCATTACTACCTTTTATAAGTATACTTTGATGATTTTTAAAAAATAAGTATTCATTATGTATTCTTATTGAGAAAATAAGAAGTAAAGTTCATTCTGATCACATAGCTGATGCTAAGTCCCGTCAATGTATTCAAAAAAATCTTATTGACAGTAGTAATAAGATTCGTCCTACTATCATATCCTTATCTTGAATATTGATTACTTAATACATTGGACATTACCATATTTTCAATCGATTGACTGGCAACCATACCACTACTAAACAATTATCTCACATGATGAAAACGGACTACAAACGTCTTTGTTGCCTACTGAGCGAATCCTCTTTTGGGCATATAAGTGTGTACAATCTTTTCAGTAACTATATGAATTTGTACATAATGAAACCTAAGCTATATCATCATATAACGAAGAAGCTGGACGAAGGGTTTCACGTCGACAAATCTTTACAGAGAAACAAGATGGATAAGCATGAAGCGCTTTCCTCCCATTTTGAAACTAAGGAAGTACTAGCTCCACTGGTTCAAAGACACATATAGCATTGACCTGTACAGCTACGTTAAGATGAAGTCGATAACCGAGATCGATATAATTGAAAATGTTCTTATTGCATGGCTGCATCAACACTGACAATCGAACGAACGTGTCAGCGAATTCATGCATTATAGAAACGTCTGACAATGTTACAAGGCATCAAGTAAGAGTAGTGACTAATGAACTGATGCCCTTAAGTTCAGAGAATCTAAACTTATATGTATGTACGATGACTACGCAACCGAGAGGTGTAACATGCTGGAAGAGTTCATAAACCATTCTGCATTAATCGAGAATAAACATGAAAAAGAAGAACATTTACTTACCTTCATTGGTGATGAATATCCATGTAATCATGCATAAGAATTCCAATAAGTTGCACATAGATAATCTTTTCTCTAAGCAAATAAAAAAACATAAACTAATCAACTCACCTTGAATTTAAAGAATTTCCATTTAAACAGGCAAAAGGTAAATGATTCCGGTAAAAGTCGAAGCGTCTCTAGAGAAACAGAGTAACTTCAAAATGAAGCAAAAACGTTTCTCTTCTGGATTTCCAAGCGATGGATGTTTTGAGTTCCGCTGTCCAAATTTCCCGGTATAATGGAAGCAATAGATACGATCCTCTAGGGAAACGATAATATCTTCCTCAAGTAAAGATACCTCCTCGACAAGAACAACAAACCAGAGATGGGTGGAGGGATGGGAGAGATGGAGAGACTGTCTTGTACTGGTCTGTCTTCACACTCCAGCAGTGGGAGACTCTCTGGTCTGTTCACACCGGACAGGACAGGCTAGTTCACTGAGAGACGGACAGGCTAGTTCACTATCAACACCAGACAGGACAGGCTAGTGCACGGTTCACACCAAGAGACGGACAGACTGGTCTGTCTACACCCAGCAGTGGGAGACGTTCTGGTCTGTGAGTTGTTCACGGCGACCCGGGACTGAGTCAGGCTGCTGTGATGGGCCGAGTCACTCGGAGAGTGAACGATGACTTGATTGCCATGTATACATGTGCACGTGCCTTCATTGATACGCTGGGCTTTGGTATGTGCCTTGATTGTCAGGTATGCAGTACACGTGCAATCGTCAAGTTACACACATATACGTGATATGCTTCTTCTGCCGGCTTCCTATTGTGTATTTGGGTACACGTGCGTTAGTTTATACGCTTGCCTGATGTGTGTCCTCGGTACAGTTGAATACACATGTACACGTGCAGGCATTTAACAACTAAACCGCGTCCTCTGTAGACTCTTAGAGTGTTTTTGTACACACAACCACGTGCGACGTTTCACTCAAAAACGGTATGATTCTTTTCTTGGATATTTATATTTAGGTGTTCTTAGATACACATACATCCATGTATACATTAACTTTACTTTGAATATTCACGCTTGATTTCACGGATACACCTTCGTACGCATAGAAGTTTCTTGTCAGAATAATTCTTGTCGTGTGACTATGTCAAAGAAAACACGCCAATATGAAAATTCCTTTATACACTGAGTATATATCCCACTTGCTTGAAGGCTATTTGAGTGGTTGTCAGGCAACACATTAATTAGAAAGTTTCTGGCAACACCTTAACTTGCGTTATCTTCAACTTGAAGTCATACAACTCGATCTTACGATAAAACCTCTTCTCAGCTCTGAGTTCCTTGGCTTGATTACTCCGCCAGTCCAATCAAATTTAAATACAGTACAAGGCTTCTGCAACCTGTTGCACGGAGTCTGCCTTGGTTCCTCCACGTCTGAACGTGAGATCAGAGAATCAATCCGAAATGTGCTATTAATACCACAGAATCTGATTCATCAAGTAGGGACTCACACTCATTTCTGACCTTTGCTTGGAACAAGACTTGTACTCTTCAAGATATACCCACAACCAGCGTGAAGTATGAACTAATCTTGCAAATTTGCTTCCCGGTCAAAGGGTATAGAAGTATTAGCCTCTTCCGTGCACTCAATGTATAGATATTGATATCAAAATAAGTAAATCGCGTCACCAGAGAACGTACTTTTCTCGTCACATACAATCAAGAGGTATCGATGGGCATCAAACTGTACGAATAGAAAGCTAATAAATAAATCAAGTTCCATCAACACGTTTGCTTGAGTCTCAACTGATTTGAAGCAGCGAAGGTCTTGGGAATAAATAAATCACGTTACGAGAGATGCGCCTCTTCTTACTACTTATCAACAGTACTTGGGACTCTGTTGCTTGGAACCAACTGTTGTCTGGTTGAACGGTACTGTCTGAACATGGGCGTGCCTCTGCTCGTGGGAGATGGAACCGGTCCAACCCTTCATCTGTGATGTGTTATGTTTCGGAGGAACGACTTAGCTAAACCCTAAATCTTGTATCAATCGTTCAAAAGTGGTATAGAAATTCCGAGTCCGAAAATTAACTTCGTTTTAGTCAGTGGTATTTGACCTTAATATGTTTAAGCACAGAACATACATAACTACAGTATAAAACAATATCATATCTTCAAACTGGTAGGAGGATAGAGAATTATTCCATTTTGTACAGAGGCGCCCATTTTTTCCTTCCAAATGTAACCTAACTTCTTTGAGAGGCATCTAGAAGCTGGTTGATGAAGAAGAACAAGTTATATGGATAGTCAACTTCTTTATTGCATGAACTGCATGTAACCTGTTCAGGTCATTACGCCAATTTTGAGCGTAAAGGTGGGTCAAGGTAAATAAAAGGGAAGCAAGCACCACAGCACCATCTCACCGTCTGAGAATCTTGTCCAGTGTCTGGAACTGGTCGATGGAACCAGTCAGTGTATACATAGTCCTCGATGTTACTCCTCTCTCACATGTCGATACATCTCTTTGTGATGTATTGTTAGAGTGTACATTGCATAAGACCTCAGTTCTCTCTCTGTCTTTGTTGTCAATATCCTTACCTTATCCTTACCAATATACACCTTATATCGAATATAATAATATTGCTTCTTACTAAATGGTTATTATATTTCATTCCCTCTATTCATAAGTTGTTTGAGAGGCATTTTAGAAGTTGGAAGTATCAAGATGACAAGGAGTTTTATTGTAGAATGTGGCGACGTTTCGGTATTGATTCTGATACCGTTTTCAAGCATGACGAAACGTCGCCACATTCTACAATGAAGAAGTTGATAATCCAAAAAACTCCTTGTCATCCCTCTATGCATATAAGATAAAATAGGCTCATTACGTATCATATCGATGAGGTAGCATAAAAAAAAGTTATCATAGATGCAAGAACAAGCAGTCGAGAAAGATTACTTAAACTTTAATATGAGGCTAGTCCCGGAGTCTAGACACTAAGAGTGGGGTCCTGGTGCACAATATTCACGCTGAAGAAGAAAGGAACTCACGAACAGAAGACTAAGTTGTATAATAATAACACTTTGTTATTCTCAGTACATGTACATATTGGAAATTCGATTTGTGTCTATGTCACCCGGCAGCCACGGTGCAGCGCCAGTTGTTCTGCCAATGCGTTGTTCTGCCTTTACAATGCTGAGTGTCAAGCAAGACAGCAACAACTCCCATCGTTTAACGTCTTTTGGTATGACGCGACCGGGAATCGAACCCCGATCTTCCGGGTGACGAGCGGACACTCTACCACTGAGCTACGCCCCCGGTATGAAAGGAGGACCTGCTTTGTGGCTGACATTAGTGCCATCCTGGATTACGCCTTCCCTGGACATGATGCCCACAAACAAGACTGTCAAACTGAGAGAAACCATGACAATTTCTTTAAGGATCTTCACAAGTATTTTGGATAAGAATGTTATCATTCCGATAAAAAAACGTCTATATTTCGCTTGTTCAGCGCCATTCAGCAGCTTAAACGGCCAGTTCGAGCAGGTATTTTTTGTTCCACAAATATTCGGGAGGGAATTCCCTTTTGCACACGACACGTCAAATTTTATATATTCGATTTGTTTTCAATTTTTTATGTTAATAACTATGTCAAGTTTGGTAATTAGTTCTAATCCGCCCTTCAAAACAAAAAAATAGCGAAATCAAATCAATCAAAGCAACTGACAAGAACTTCGAGCGGTTTATTTTTTGTGGAAACGAAATTCAGGACTTTCCTGTTAACTAATATATACGATTTTTACATGATTAATTCACACTTAATTTCAAATATGTTCATGAGGTTATCATTTCAGTTGTTCATGATTTAACAATTTGACAAAGAATAAAGTGTATCGCCTAAAAAAAGAAAAACATCGTGGAATGAAGCCAATCATCGGAGCTACGAGCGTGAGATGCATCACTGGCATTTACTGCCACAAAACATTGTCTTTACTGATAACTTTTATTATGAATCATGTGTAAAAATGCCCCTCTTCTATCAATCAATTATATTTTCTTGATTTACTCAATGATTTAGCATGATACAGTACATTTGTTTTCTCGAAATGCTAACAATTCAAAATGGCGGAGGAAAGCCGATCGAACTCGAAGCCTTGATCATGGCGGCCACTAGGATTATTGTCAGCTGATTGTTTGGTCGGTGCTGTAGTTACTTGAATGTTTAAATTGTAGGAGATTTATTAATAATGTTTGCATAAGAAAATATCACAGACAGACAGATTGTTTATTGAAATCTACATATGACACCTAAAATGGCAAGGCTCAATCAATATGACACTTATAGAAGAAGTTGATTCGCATTGGCTTTCGAATTTTAAAAACATTCGTCAGCGCTGCCGCTCTCCCAATTATACACAGTACGTTTTGCACTTTTCCGAACATAAAAACTTCATGTGAATTAAGTGACTAAGAAATATTTCTGAAGAAAAAAATGTTTTACTATGAGTGAGGTTGTGCGAACTGCGAAGTCGAGGGCGACCGCGAAAGTTCGACGGAAATTCGCATGCGAGTAGACAAGAGAGAAATGTCAAGCGGATTTATTTGAGAGACATTGCCCCAAAATTAAATAACCTGAAATCTAAAATAATTTTACGGATTTTAACTGGATAAACATTCTAAAAATTTGCTTTACAATCATGAGTTGACATGTCACTGCAAGAGGCAACTGATTTTACTGTTGTTCACACGACAAATATTCTTCTAAGGATGAAATGACCCTTTTACACATATAACCATGAAAATTCCATGATATTAACGTAGTGACTGTTTTTAAAAAGCGAAGGGCCATTGTCGAATTTTGATGGGCACTGAAAACATAGGTCCCACCCAGAATTATCCCTGCACACTACATTGCATTTTGGGAAGGGACATTTCTCGTTCTATTTATAGACTGCTAAACAAATGACGCGCTGTGTCTAAAAATAAGTTCGTTAGCAGTTAAAGCTAATCGGTGAAAACCTGCTCGAACTGGCCGTTTAAAGTTGGAAAAAAGCGCTAAAAATGTGAATTATGATTATTGATCCAGTTTCTTGTATCGTTTTAAAACCCTTCATGTTTGGAAACAACAAAGAAGCCTGTTCAAAACGCTGAAATAATTAAAAATAAAGTGTTGCGAGCCTCTAACAGATTTAAAATTTCGAAAATGCCACCCTCAGAAGTTATAATTAGGGTTTTGTTCAATCAGTCAATCATTCTGAATCAGCAAAAACGTTGAACATCCTATATGTTGCTTTTATTGATGTGTGATATTCTTAACGTGATGTTTTGTTTATATTTGCAAAATGTGTGTCGTGTATATATGAGGCCGTGTTTGATGTAAAAAGAATTTCCTCCGGGATAATAAAGTCCTATCTTATCTTATCTTCTATTTCTGAAAGACATTGTATATTGTGCATCAACGGCAGATTACAAAGCGCCACTGATAGTCGATACACAGACATAGAGATACATCCTAGACTATCCATATATACCTTATTTCAATCGATTGTTATGAATAAAACATTGCAGGATTGAAAGAGTATACTCATGGGTATGTACCAATTATAAGTTATCACTAATGTTACAAGCCTCAGAATAGAACAAATGATTCTATCAGACAAAAATATTATCACAGGGAGGTAACTCAGTGGTAGAGTGTCCGCTCGTCACCCGGAAGACCGGGGTTCGATTCTCGGTCGCGTCATACCAAAAGACGTAAAAAAGGTGGGAGTTGTTGCTGTCTTGCTTGACACTCAGCATTGAACTGGCGCTGCACCGTGGCTGTCGGGTGCAAATGCACAAAACAAATTCCCAATTTGTACATCTACTGAGGACAATAAAGTGTAATTATTATTGGCCAAATACCTAACGGATAAGCATGACATAGCATTTGGTTATGAACCAATTATTATATTCTTCACTTCGTTATCAAAATGTTGTTGGCAGTTTGATTAAAAGGACTGTGTCATGAGTAATAAAAGTTGTAGATTATTGCCATGATACAACTCCATCCACTTGGAGTGAGGAATTGGTGTAGACAGGTCTTAGATTCTTTGAATATGAATATTGTCACATGTTTTAGTTTTTCAATGCAAAGTTTATATTCATGTGTCAGTGGCCAACTTATATGTACTATCCTATAAAGCTAAGGGACATTTGTATATTGACCTCAGAATAATTTGCATGGTTAAAGTAACGAATTTTGTTTATACAAACACTATCTTATTGATATATTGGAATCAAATACTGAAAGTGATACAGCTTCTGTATTGAGTTTTGCAGTGAGAAATACAGTGGTTGTCAAAACTGAAATGATACCAGATGGTTCATGTTCAAATTGAGGCAGTCTTGTCTTGGGTGCTTTTTTGCTTTGGAAGTGGTATACCTCACTCTTGACAAATGCATTTCTCTAAAGAAACGTGATGAAATATTCCATAATTACAAAATATCAAATTTTTCACAAATGTCTTTTTACATTAAAAATCAGTAGTCCTATGACGGGTATGCATGTAGGTATTAACAAATCTTCAAACGAATTAGTTTCTTTTGGTCTGTAAATTATTTTGAGTAGAATACTTTGAGTTACTGCTGTCCTTGAATCTAACGCATCAGGTAAGTGTGAAGATATATTCCTGGCAATGTATGGTTTCAGGAACGTCTTTGCATGAAATGAGTTGTAGATGAGGAGAAACCTGTTTGCTATGAAGTGTTCACGCTCCCCTGAGATCTTTCTTGTGAAGACGTCAGGATGAGTAATCCATGTAGACTACAAGATACTGAAAAAAGTGTTTTTTTATGGAGACATTCAAAAACATGTATAACTGATGTAAATCTGTTATTAAGCTCACCTTAATAGCATTCTTAATGACCATAAATGCAACAAAATAAGAAATTCTAAAAAAATAAAAAATTCTTAAGTACCAAAAAGACTGTATTTGGATCTTGTAATTTAAAAATGCACTTATGATCCTGCTACATCAGTGTATGTGTATCCTCAGAGCTCCTACAATATCTTGATATATTTCAAGGCAAATGCCTCCTATCACCTTATATTTAGCCAGTCAATGAAACGATTTGTATCTAGCACAAGCTGTGTTTCATGGAAAATAAGAACCTTATGTGAGAGATTTTTACTTTAAACTCTATGCATATAATCACATTTCTTTTGATGAAAAAAATGCATGCTATTTATATACTTATATTTATGTATTGTCATAAATAACCACGTGTCAGCGATATATTTGGCATTTGGCCTGAAAGATTTCAGGGTATTGTTGAAGCTCTGCGGATACAACTCCCTGCATTTCAAAATTGAAAAGCGTCTTTCAAACTTCCTATGCACTATACTATAAGGCACCTGAATGCAGAAGAAGTTCTCACTACTCTTATCTCAACAAGTCTTATTGCAGTGCTGGTATACTTCTACCATGTTAGTGGCCCCATGCAATCAAGTGCAATTAAGTAAAGGTTTTACTTGTTATATTAATACGTTCTCAAGAACAAGATAAGAAGGATCCTGAACGCATGTGTCAAGTCCTAAGTACTCACTTCTCACAAGTCCAACTGCAGCGTACATAACTGTCTCTATATACAATGTAACATAATCATGTCTTTCAAACATATGCAGTTTATTACAAAATGCAGTTGAAGATATGTGTCAAGTTCTTAGTACTGTATTTTCACAAAGTTTAGCTGCAGTGCTTGTTAATTCATATACCATTCTAGTAACAAGTGGAATCAAGTATCGGCATTAGTTGTGTCTTTAAAACAACCGTATGTGCTATACCATCCTGTCTCAGGGTACGAACGTTAAGCTAACTCCACTAATCTGTACCCTGGGCTCAGAAGCTAGATTCGCTTGCGCGGCCAAACTTGGAATATAGCCAATCAAATCATTTTCTCGTTGAAATTTTATCGAGAAGGTTGCGAGCAAATGATTTGATTGGCTATATCACCACGAGAGCAAATGTTTTTATATTTTTTTATCACTTTATTTCTTTTTTCTTGGGTACAGCATATACAGTGTCATCACAAGAGAGTAATGCAATAAATTAGCATAATCACATGTGTATACAAGTAAATTCATCTAAACAAAGAGTTTATGACAAGACAACCAGAAAGAAACAAAAGAATCGTATCTGCAGTGTGAGTAAGCGTTTGATTTATGCAATTGATAATTATGTTTTAATTTCGGCTTCAGACGAGAGCAAATCTAGCTTCTGAGTCCAGGGTACAGATTAGTGGAGTTAGCGTAACGTTCGTACCCTGAGACGGGATGGTACTATACCATAAGGATCCTAAACTTATATGTGTCAAGTCCTCAGAACTCTGTTCTCACTAAGTCTAACAACAGTACATGTAGTTGTTTCTCTCTATACAGTGTGACTTCCATGTGTGTCTTTCAAACATCCCATGCACTATATCACAAGGACTTATTAAAATGCAGTTGAATGCATATGTGTCAAGTCCACAGTAGCTATTAAACCAAGTCTAAATGTAGCTGGTCCTCTATTGATCGCACTCATTGTGTATTCTGGTTTGCTATGCAAATGTGGCCTACTTCCCTGCTGTAATGGTTAGTCCTCTCAAGTTATTGCAGTAATAGATAATACAAATGCCATTGGCAATACGCCATAAAAACATGGCCTACTTTTCAAAGTTGAAGATTGAAACATTTTGGAAACATACATGAGTTTTCAGGCTTTCATCCTCATTTTAAAGCTTATCCTTTCATGATATTTTCCAATATTTTCGAAATATTGCCTTACATCATAGATAATATAAAAGCCATTTGCAGTATGCAATAAAAACATCAATCTAAATAAATTTAGATCAACAGATTTTTTATTTTGTCATAACAGTATGGCCTAATATAAAACCTGTTGATCTAAATTTATCTAGATTGTAAAAACATGGTCTATTGTTGTCTATAAAGTGAACTTGAAAATTGAAACAATTTTGGAATAAAGCTTCAGAACAATATTGTCTGCAAAGAGAAGAGGTAATAACTAAGCTTGATCAATTATTTAGCATTAGCATTCACTGTCTGTAGTCAGTGAATATTGGTTTATTGGCTTTTCCTCTTTGATATTGTCAATCTAAGTGCATAAACCAATTTTCCAAAATAGTTGGAACAAAGTGTTCATAGTATATAATATACCGTTCTGATGTACAAGAGGCAATAAGAGAGAAATAATGAATGTTGGTAATCTTGTTCAGAAAGAAGAAAACTTCAATAGATTTCATCATTTATTCATTTATGTATTTACAAAACTTAACAATCACACATTGTTGAAAAGCAGTCTTGCATGTGAGTGATTCATGTTGTCTGGAATGATAACAGCATGAGTATATCTATTGAATATAATTATAAACACCTCAGCACAAGCACGTATTTACAAACAAATACATCAAGCCTTGGTGTGAATTCAGAACATAAAATTTTTATAATCATGTATCCTAAACATATAATCTTTGCTGTTAAAACATGGTTGAGTTGAACATGCACTTGCAGGCAACTTTTATTAATCAATTATAGATCACCATTGCTCTACTCAACCTTACCCTGATGTGAGTGATAAAAGAAAAAATCCTGAATGGAGCCAAAAACAAGTTCAAGAATGAAATGTATCTGTTAATATAAATTTTGATGATTCAATGCATTTAAAAATTCTTTGTTGCTATATGGCCATTAATTCTGAAAGAAGGTTTTGTTATGGAGAATGTTGTAAAGTATAAGGTTAATTCAAAACTAAATAATATAACCAAATTAAGATGTACAAGCCTATGTAACACTGATTAATAATAGCATATGAAAATATACAATATGGGTTAAAATGCTGTTTTTTGCAAGATAAACACTATATAAACAGTGGTTTTATGATAAATTGATGACATATTGAGAAAAGAAACATTCACAAAATCCTAGAATTTACTAAATTTTCTCACAGATATGAATGGAAACTTTATTTTCACAATTAAAAGAAGAGATTTTCTAAAGGGTCAGAAGAAGTATTTCTGGTAAATCATGACAGTCATGGGTAAATTATAAAACTGTATCGACAATATGCTCCTGTATCAATGTATAAAATAAGGCCTATCCGCCAGCCCGGTTTTTAAAATTTTGGTCAGGGCTTGTAACTTTTAATTTTTTTCTTAAATTTTAAAATTGAAATGAACAAAATACAGATTTTTGGCTGGTTTCTATTTGGGCTTATTTCATACACTGCCTGCATACCTAGAAACATCCTTATAGTATAAATGCATTTACAATTGTGACAAATAATTTGACCAGACAGTTTGATAAAATACAACCTTATCCTTACAGATCAAAGTACAGGAAGTTGTTGTGAAACAGGAAGTTGCTTGTCTGTCCCTGTCATTATGTAATTATATCCTCATGCTTCACTACCACAGAATAACCTTCAACTTTGTTATTCTTTTCTGTGTCTATATGATAAATGCTGATTTTGTAAAATTTATAATAAAACTTATTGCAAATTTAGAATCTTGAGATCTTTATGTATGTATTTACATCTTAAGCTGATTTTGCAATAATTAATGTATCAATGCAAAAAAAGTCCGAAAATTACCCTCTTGAGATGTTTCTCAATAATGAAATAATGAAAACTCATTTGTATTTCCAATTCTAAGAACTTTGGAAGATATCTTTATGTGTATGTGGTCTATTAATTTGTAATGTTGTTCTTACATTTTTGATCATCTTATAATTGTAAATTACTTTCAGAAAAAGAATTCTTTTGCTTTTTGCTCAAACTTTACCTGCACATTTCATTCAAGAGTATTTTAGCTTACTGCTTGTTTGATACTGTTTATATTCAAATATATCAGACAGCATAACTCAAAGGTCAAATTAAACAATTGTTTTAGGTTTACATTTTCATAGAAATATATTTCCATCTTATAAAAGATATTTCCATCTAATGAAAGCAAAGACAGAAAAAATGTTAATTATGACATTCACTTGTCTGCTCAATAATATATATTGTTTATTTTTTATCAAAAAAAGATCATGTACACATGCATAATTTTTTATTTTACCACAAATGTAACCAGTGATTGACTAGTACCATAGTACAAAGTTGTATGTTTATTTTGCAGTGTTTGCAGCTTTTTTATTTTAAATGTTTTATCTACAAACTGTAGAAAACACTAGAAACAAATTTCTTATAACATATTGCATAATATATAAAACTATATACAAGGGAAGAAATAATCATAATATAATAATTGACCAATCATCAAGAATTTTCTTAACAGTATTACAGACAACCTGATTCAAATAATATTTTTACAGGGATGTACAAATTATATATGCAATTAGATACAAATATATACAGAAATGTAAGTCAAAACCCAACTTGATGTTTTAGTCATAACATTACATAAATATAAATTATTCGAATTGAAAATATTCTTATTAAGATTAAGACTAATAACAAAGAAATACTAAAATCATATTACAGACATCAAGGCAGTAGCACAATTAAATTTCAGATACATCTGTAGCTCTGAAGAATTAGCTTTATTAGACACATAGCCCACCTCAAGTATTTTCTAATATAAAATATATAAAGATGATTAATTTAGAAATTCAAAAGCTCGCCTCGGTTATGCTTATGAAAAATTGAAAATGCTTTGTCATGTCATGCCATATGCATTATGACATATACAGCACTGTAAGATCATCTCAAATACAAGATATCAAAGTATGTTTTGATGAAAATTGCCAGCACAAATCTTCTGTCTTTTTATTTACATAAATTAGCCAAACATTTCAAATATATGCATTCCATTTCCATAAATTTCAGCCACAACTGTAGCTCTAAAGAATAAGCTTTATATTAGACACAATTTAAGCCCACCTCAAGTATTTTCTAATATAATATATATAAAGATGATTAAATTAGAAATACAAAAGCTCGCCTTATGCTTTGTCATGTCATTCCATATGCATTTATGACATATACAGCACTGTAAGATCATCTCAAATACAAGTACGTTTTGATGAAAATTGCATACAAAACTTCTGTCCTGTTATTTATATAAATTAACCAGACAATTGAAATCTATCGGTCAATTTCATCATAAATACAAACATAATACTTTACATGTTTAATCAAGAACAGGCCAAAGTATTTCATAATGTCTCTGAATTTTCTAAACAGAATAAAAAATAACAAAGAGGCCATTTATATTCATTTAAATAAACAAAATGGAGCAAGCACAAACAATTATCAGACTTCATTGTTATATTTCAATCAATATATGGAATGGGGAAAGACAATAAAATAAACATTTGTTTAATCTTGGATTATATAAAGTATAATTCTTCATGATAACTTTTTGTCATACACTTTCCAACATTCACATTTATATTCAGGTCATGGAGTCTAACTTCACAAAGTTAAATGAATAAAGTAATATTTAAGGGTTTTGAGTGAAGAAAGCTTATCATAATTTCTGTATCAATTCGACCTTAAAAATGTCCAAAAAAATTCAGAAAATGTCTATGGTTGAACCATTTCCCCCTTTTAATGTCTCATTTTGCTATATGGTCGAAATATATTTTAGAAGTGATTTGAATTTGTGACCTCAGAAAAATGTGGTCTAAAATTATTTGAGAAATTACAGTAGTCAGCGTAGTGTGTGTTCCGGTCGAGCGATGTCACTATTTCAACTCTGGAGGGATATTTTTGGGATCCTTACAGCAGAAGTAATGGACTATGACACCATTTGGGTAGCGGGCGAACGCACTGCAACAGGACAAAAGATCATGTTAGTTTGAGCTGTAAAGGAAGAGGAAATCAATAAAAAAAAATATGAATGTCATTCAGTCCGAACTGCATTTAACACCAATTAAGCTTTCAATTTGCCATTAGTTGTAATAATTTCATATACAAATTACCGGTAATACTACAAATTAAAATAAATAAAGTATACCATACCTATATTATTAATGTATGTACAATCATTTTTCATAAACAAGAATAAAAATATTTTAAATTTCAAGTTAATCTTAATTACCATTGTTCATAATTTTGATTATGACATGACACTTATCATATTCGAAACCTTAATGAACATCTGTAAATGCTGATATATATCACATTTTATTGATAAAAAACTTCATATACTCAAACATAAAAGAAAAGGACTACTGAAATTTTAAATTTTAAAATTTATTTTAAATGTAAATTTGAGTTTTACAAGTAATATTTGTCAATATTTCATACTAAACTTCACATGAAGCTAAAATATTTGAATATTTTTCTGATGCTCAAGTTGTTTAGGTTGTCTATAAAAATCTTTAAAACAGAAGATTACGAAAAGAGAAACAGATGAAGTCGATTTAGAAAATTTTATATACAAGGTATGACAAACTTTCCTATCAGACATCAGAGTCGATGTCTCATTATGTGTGATAGCTGACTAGTCAACATGATCAGGAAGAAAGGAAAATTATGAAATTAATCTTGTTACATACATCAAAGTCATTTCCTGTAAAAGTAATTACCAACTTGTTATGATTGTATAAAATGACATTTCCTCTTCACATAATTTGCAAGCTGTTATTATACCGTAAGATACGGCTGAGTTTGCAAATCTTCAGAAGGTGATTAAGTGGATGACACATCTTACACTCACACCTGTTGTTAATTACATCTGCCAGGTAAGTTTTGTGTAACAATGTCACAGGTAGTTGACGATGATACAAGTAGATAACTTGTCATAAGTCATCAGAGTAAAGGATCGTAGGTTACTGCCAATGATATACAGCGACTCTGTAGCTCAGGCATTGCAAAGGTGAAAATTCATATATCAAATGATAAGGCATTTTCCAGCTTGTGTCTATTATGGTTGGGATAGAAATTAACTTTTGAGTTTGACATACCAATCACTTCCTGTCTCTTACACATACTGTTCAGCAATATATCATCAAGTTGACTAAGAGGAGATTGTATCTATCAAGGCCTAAATTCCTTTTTTCACTCTATGTTACAAAAGAAAAGGCTCCAAATGCAGAACTTTAGTGTTGCAAGGTATTTACAACTTAGTAAGGAAATCAGGTAAAGAATTAGTGAGCAGATACAAAATATCATTAAGACTTTACTCTGTTGAACATCACATCGTATAAAAAAATTAGAACCATTGGCTCTGTAGCTTATCAGGCTTTACATTTGATTTTGCTTTAGGGTGTGGCCAATGTGGTTTCCCCCTTAGCAGGGGCCACAGGGTCACAAAATTAACAATTATTAATCCTAACTAGCCAAGGAGTCTGTACACAATGTTTCAGCTTTCTTGACCTTATGGTTCTGGATAAAAAGTTGAAATTCCACAAAGTTTATGGCCGGACGCTGGACGCCATGCCATGCCATGCCATGCGCCCATTGGGCCTTACAGGCCAGATGAGCTTAAAATGTGAATTAGTGTTTTTCTGATGGAAATATCTGCCTACAAATTATTCAAACTAGGTTTTGATTAAAACTATTGATAATACAATGATATTTATGTATTAAGACATGCTAAGGAGCATTTGTCTCAATAATGATTGTTGAATGTAGTTGTACAGGTAAAAACAATGAATGACATAGAGGTAACAAGGACAGGTAAAACACCTACCTGTCTCCTATCCTCCTTTTGCAAACCCGACAGGTGCGCTCATCGTTGATGATGACCTTCACCCTCTGGTAGTGTATGCGCTGTTCTTGGACCTGCAGTAGAGAATAACATAAATATTGTAAATATCTAAAACATATTTTTCAATTATCTTAATTCAAATCACATATTATCCTGCTTTATCATTATTAGCTTTGTGGATACAATCAAGCTGCTTTCTTACCTATCGGGTGATATATTAGGGTTCTTAATTTTCAAACAATGTCACTTTATCATTTGGTGAGGTGAGGTGATATGGGGTTTATCGCCGCTTTCAAGAGTATTTCACTTATATCGTGGCTGCTAGTATTATTGCAGGGAGAAAGCCCGCAACACTATTGTGGCTATGTATTGCGGTAAAACCTGTGAGCATCGACTGGAACTAGCGAACCATGGGTGGTACTGCGTTGAAATTCAGTGTAGCATTGCACCCAAATCTGACTGCGTATAGACTAGTTCACTACTGAATGTTTTGACATTGCCTTCGCCTTTGACATTGCGTTCAATAAGTGCTGTAGATCTAATGGCTTGTCAACATTTTCTTGAGGTAAATTTTAAGCATTTACTTTAATTTTGCGAATACGGTAATAAACAGAACATCATATTTGTACCAATGACAAACTATGCTTACGAACTTGTGTCTCAATATCAATATATATAATATATAAATTCTAATATACCGATAGGTACTTATGTCGTAAACATAGTATGTCAATTGTAGGTTGATGATCATCAATAACTGCACAAGGGCATTTTAGATGTATTTCTTACTGCAAATCTAATGCATAGTTAAGATCTTGTTTATCAATTACAATCTCAACTGCGTTCTCAGATAAACATTGTTGGCTCTTTCATTTTGAAAGGCAAGTTGTTCTATTTGCACCATTGTAAGACATGTGATTAATGACATCACTGCAGGATGTAGAACAAACACTTTTATGTGTCAGCAGGAATACAAAACTTCTCAACACCTCAAAGTGGAATAAAAACATGCTTTATGCATTAGCTGAAATATTGTATTCAATGCAGCAACTACAATTGTGACATATCATTAATCTTAACATTGCTTGCTCACAGCATGATGCAGAATGCGATGGGGATATTCAGATTAGTGTTGTACATATTTGATAAAATGATATAAATCAAAGCCTACGATGGCTCTTAATGACATTAAATCTTAGTGAAAATTCATATGGCCTTGTTTACATTAAAACTTAAAAGTTCTAGACTAACATTTAGTCTCAGAAGCATTTAAAAAAAATATAAACAATATTTTTTATTTATTATTTATAACAAAAATGAGCCCACAAGATGCTTTAACTTAAGCTGAGTGATCTAGACTTGCTATACTTTAGTAGACCTGGTTGGTAGTCAATTGAATATTTTTGATTATGGTCTCGATGACGGAATGAAACACTTGCTCTTATTAGCAATTTGCAAAATATGCATCTGTTAGCAAAGAAGTACAATTTTGAACTGATTTTTAAAAAGACACAGAGTATGATGATAGGGTCACTTATGTCAAATTTTGAAATCGATGTTATTACATTGGGAACCACTGTTACTGAAAATAACAAGTTAAAGGTCAATCAGTACATTAGAGCAAAAGTACGGCCATTCAAAGTCGGGATTTTGATCGAAAACCGGATAATGTTGCTCGAGTGGCGCGCGCAAATTCGCCAAACGTAATTTTGAAACCTTGTCATAAGCTGACAGGAAGATATATTCGATTCAATAGTGTTTATTAGGTATTGTAACTAATAGGTAGATCAATTGGATGCATAATTTCGATTAATAAACGTATTTAAGATGTTTTCTTGATTTTTCCATAAAATCAAGCATTTTAGAGACATTATGCATAAATGGATATATTTGCAAGTTCAGTGATGAATGAGATATGAACTTCAATCAGGATATAAGATATTTTGTAACTTATCAAAACCAATAAAAATTTTAAGAAAGATATACTCTGTGTCACTTTAAGGCAAGCAATATGAAAACAAAATATTGCATGATCTGATGAGGCACTTTGCTGTATCTCCCCAAAGAGAAGAGTGCATTTCATTGACATTTGTTCTGAGGGTAAAGGGTAAAGTGTCATTGGAGTTCTAAATATCATGTTAAAAATCCAGATATATGTTATGTCAATTGAACAAAACCCTCTAGGGTACATAGATGACATCCTTTACCAAGTCGAAATAAGCCTTTTCTCCACTTCACCATTAAACACTGACATTATAATATTATTAAATCTTTGAAGGGATTAAAAAGTGGCAAACATGAAATACTATGAAATTGTATACTATGGCAAAATTGGACACAATGCTCGATTTATACTTTTTAAGCAGGTAAATAGTGAAAGAGTAAGAAAATACTCCAAAACATCAGGTGGCTTTAAAAAAGAAATTTGTTGAAATCTTGCTTTTCTAATATTCACTGAGTGAGTAGGAATTTGTATGCTGTCAGCAAGTTATCTAATGCCATATAGCTTACTGCACAAGGTGACATGACAAAAGCATGACACCACTCTCAGCACTCCCTACACAACAGGATGCATGTGATACAAAGTGGCATGACATCACTCTCAGCACTCCCTACACAACAGGATGCATGTGATACAAAGTGGCATGACATCACTCTCAGCACTCCCTACACAACAGGATGCATGTGATACAAAGTGGCATGACATCACTCTCAGCACTCCCTACACAACAGGATGCATGTGATACAAAGTGGCATGACATCACTCTCAGCACTCCCTACACAACAGGATGCATGTGATACAAAGTGGCATGACATCACTCTCAGCACTCCCTACACAACAGGATGCATGTGATACAAAGTGGCATGACATCACTCTCAGCACTCCCTACACAACAGGATGCATGTGATACAAAGTGGCATGACACCACTCTCAGCACTCCCTACACAACAGGATGCATGTGATACAAAGTGGCATGACATTCAACATGAAGAATGTCAGAATACACAGGGCTGACATTAGCAGATAATAAATGATCACATTGCATGACTCCTAAACTGAATTCTTCTTTATTTATGTAACATATTTTATTTATTTCCAGAGGCTCTCAATATTGACTGGTTTTCGTCACATTAATCTTTCTCTGCGGTAACTGGGTATTGTAACTGATATTTCTGTTCTCTATGATAATGACAACCAAATTACTATTCATTGTTTACGGCAGTCATTTACTTCATTGTTTCAAGAAAATAAAGACATTAAAGACGTTAATGTCAACATCATTTTACATCATGCAACACTTTGTATCACTCAAATGAATTAATGATGAGAGAGATAGAGGCAAGTAAAAGTGTCACAAGATCTTAAAATTCAAAGATAAAATTTTTTTACATCATATTTTAAGCAATATAATTAAACAAGCATACATGTAGACTTAGTTAAACTGTCTATTTATCCATAATTATGCCTCAAACCATTAGTCAATCTCTTAATACAGAATTCACTTATGAAGTTATTCTTAAAGATTTATGTGGCTATAAGAAAGCAAAAATAGTAAACTGACTGAAAATTTGAAATTGCTAGCACCATTTCATTTATCCTCAGGTTATCTTTGAAATTCTATTTTTGAAATGTTACAGATAACCCATGATATACTGAATTATCATAGTTTTCTATAACCTACTTTCATGATGACACGAATGGACTGAATTTTCATTGGCTCAATTTGGAAAGGTAAAATTGGCAGGACTTGAGTTTTGAGTTTAAACCATTATTCTAACATGACACGAAAACTAGTTTGAAAATACTGTGTTCTGATTGGTTACTCATAAACATTTTGGAGTAATTATTTCGCCGATAATCACCTTTAATTATTTACGACTGCTTCACATTCCTCCGCGCACGAGTATACAATCTGCACTCAGCGACTTTCTGTTTGGCGACGACACTTTAAATTTCAATATCAGAAACTTGTCGACATTTTGAAACACCTACAAATTTTAATCGAATAACCAGGTATTTTGTTCCTGTTTGAAGTGTTTCTTACTGCTTCGCGATGTAAATTAATCACAGTCCACAGATCTAAAACAAAATCACCGATCGCAACACCTCTCATACAGCGATTCGTCAACTGAACGGAAGCGACTTTATTCTTTAATTTCGCTGAATGCTGTCACTGCCCCTACCTCTAATTTACAAGTGACCACTTTTCCTGTCACAGTCCTCCCAACCATGACACAAAATATAACTTTCTTGATAGCTTTCACTAAGTTTGAAACAGTTCACCGACACGTAGTGAACAACTATTTTCAGAGTAACGTCCCTTGATTTGGTCAGTCCTTGTCGCTCTTGTAGGGGTGATGGGTCGACCCATGGATTTAGGTAAAAATTCGTAAATTTGACGACATTGAAAACTGTTCTCTATTGATAATATGCTCAATAGATTACAGATGAGTCTATTTAAAAACGTGTTTTCTGTATGTAATGACATTTTAATTGTTATGTGTTCTTTATAAAAGTGGACTGTACCGTTGTTTTGCAAGTGAGTGGAACCGGTCTGCACCGGTTTGACCTAATCACATTGCTTTTGCGCAAGTCAAAATAGTTCCATCTTTTTTGACTAATTAGTCATGTTAGAATGGTGATAAATCCATTCTGTTTTTTATTTTGGGGTTGTATGTCGTGCATTCTTTACCCCTAAATAAACATTTCAAACCTCGCAAGCTCGGTTTGAAATTATATTTAGGGGTAAAGAATGCACGACATACAACCCCAAAATAAAAAACAGAATGGATTTATCCCCTAAATATCCCTGAATCATTTTTCGTGACTTCATGTTTTTTGATACAGTAGAACACGGATATAACAAACTCGGATATAGCAAACAGTCGGCTATAGTGAAAAAAAATTCAAGTCCCGTCCCTATATAATATCATTAATATTTATATGCGTATAGCGAACACCGGATATCGCAAACTAAACTCTTTGGTCCCTTGGAGTTTGTTATATCTGAGTTTTACTGTAATTGAAAAGAAGTCTTGAGACAACAAGAGGCAACATAACAAGCTCACATTGAAGAAAAAATAAGGCTTGTTTAATTCTTTTCTCGAGAATCTGAGTGACAGAGGAAGTCAGTAGTGAGTCTCGTCCCATGAAGTGACATGGTTGATGAAGAAGCTGCAGTAGAGGACTGAAGCACAAAGGGTATCAGTTACAAGCAGTGAGTCAACCATCTTGACTTGAGGGATTAATGATTCTCACACTCACTCTTGATTAGTCCTGCTTCATGGCTGTGTATTACATAGGAGCCTTTAATACAGTCTAGGTCATAATTCTCACATTGTTCCTAATCCCTTTCTTTATTGAATAAAATACGTTTATATCAAAATCATAATTCTGCAAATCTGAATTCATAGTGTTTAGTCTGTGAAATGAAAAACCTTAAGAAAAATGATAATTTAAATGAACGTTCATCAATTATTGTAAATATTTCTTAGACTAAATTTTAGTCTATCTCTTAAGCAGAGCATTCACAGAACCCCTTTTATTCCATGATATGTAGGAAATTGGTGTCTTTGAAACAGTCTAGGTCCCAATTCAGCAAGTCTAGAATTTAGTTTTTGATATGAAAAGTCTAAAGAATTAAGAAAAACCTTGGATAAATATCCAGTGATTTTTAATTTTCAACATTTCACAGACTAATTTTAACGTAGCAGCTAGTCCTTCTACATGACTGTGTATGAAATTGGAGCCATTAACACAGTCTATGTCTTCATTCAGCAAGTGTACACTAAAACAGTCACTACATTTCTAAAATGACCATCCCAACTACAAACAATTTTGTTTTAATGTCTGGTCTTGGAAATTTCACAATACTACACTGAAAGTGTAGTTCTCAATGCAGGGACCATGATAGTCCTAAATATATTTTATCCATGGATATTTTCAAAGTTTAAAGTTAGAAAAGTTCTGTTAGTTAGAGATTCATGAACACTAGACTGATGCTAGTCAAGGGAATAAATTCCATATATGTAATTGAAGCCACAAGTCAAGTACCACATGGGAAGAGATAATCTTTAGATAACTTGTTTCCTTCTCAGATAAAGAAACGTGCCATCCATGGCACAGAACCAGGAAGTGAAGTTTATCACGACTGAAAGCAGAGATTTGGAGCCTTAACACAGAGATGATATTACATCATTCAAACACAATAATACAATCAATTTGTATATTTTATCCATTGATATTTTTCAAGTTTAAAATTAGAAAAGTTTTGATAGTTAGAGATTCATGAACACTATACTGATGCTAGTCAAGGGAATAAATTCTATATATGTAATTGAAGCCACAAGTCAAGTACCACTTGGGAAGAGATAATCTTTAGATAACTTGTTTCCTTCTCAGATAAAGAAACGTGCCATCCATGGCACAGAACCAGGAAGTGAACTTTATCACGACTGAAAGCAGAGATTTGGAGCCTTAACACAGAGATGATATTACATCATTCAAACACAATAATACAATCAATTTGTTATTTGATGAAAAGACAAAATCAATAGATTTGTTATTGAAACTACAACCCACTCCGCCAACAGAACAGGCATGAGAATGTTATTCATCTCAATTTCTTTAGATTTAGAAAAATAATAGGTGCCTATCATTGAAACCGCAAGTCACTCTGAAAATGAATTATATGTCTAGTGGTGTAAATTCAAGTCATTTTAAATTTATATAGTAAATATAGTAAATGTAATTAAATGTATCGGTATGTAATTAAGCAACCTTTTCTCTCCCCAGTCATGCCAATTAAATGACTGTGTAGAAAATTAGAGCCTTCAATACAATCAATGTTCTCATCCAAGGAGTCGAGACTTAAGACCAAGAAATAAATATTTAACGTTATATTGCATTTTTTCAAGAAAAATACTTCACAGACTAGATGTTAGTTTATTCTGTAACCAATTCATACTAATGTTGATGCGAGTTTCCCATTCTTCATTCTCCGTCTTCGAAGTAGAAGTATGCATGTCAAAGATCTATGGGTTAAAGGGATCTATCACTCAAACCTCAAAGAGGGCTTCTCAGTAGAAAGAATGGAATCAAATACAAAAACTTCATCATTAAGACTTGAGAGATTGATTTGATTAAATTCTAGAAAGAATCAATGAACTAAAACCTTAATTAAGAAAATCCCTCTAATACTTTTGGCTTATGTACTGCAGAATGTGTTGAGATTACCAAGCTTAGCGCGAACCAATGGTTCTGTCATGATACATCCATACTTTCTTATTCGGTCATTTCAAATCTTTCCTTTTTTTACGGCCAAAACATTCTTCAAACCTCCCCTTTTTTGTAACGTTCAAGCACAATGCTCAGTTAAGATTATATCAAGTCTGGCACAAATCAATTGTTGTGTAAGTGAAACAACAAATAAGGCAACCTAGCGATAACACAAGCAATCAAAGAAGATTAAAGGAGACAAATAGACTCTTCTCAGCTTAGACAAGACCCAAGTCTTTGAGAATTCTCTTACCATGTTCTCAAGAGCTATGATTATCTTATTCTTTACAGACGTTTGAAAACAGGGCCATGGTCATATTTTCTCACAAAATATCCTTTTCTAGTAAAATACCCCAATATTTGTGATGTATGAGACATGTAGTATAGTTTTTTGGTCAAACTTAATACATATAGAAATAGACACAGCAATTCTATCAAATTATATCAAGACTGTAAACATGAAGAACAGGAAATCATTTGTATTTATTTCCATGTAGATAAGTGATCTCATGAAAACAAAAATAAATAGTACCAATTGCAAGACAATGTTATTATACCAAAAGTAGCAGTTCTAAACAAAAGTACCATCTTCAGGTAACCAATGTGAATCCATTTCCCTCTCATAGATGATCTAAAGGTGTTCACACAAAAATGTCTTCCAGCAGTTTTTAAATATTTTTTTCCAAAATAAGTTCTACTACCCTCTAACATACTAGCTACGTATCCGGCAAACAGACCATTTCTCCCTCCCTGCAAGCTGCCTATAAACTTTAGAAAGAAATAATGATACAAGAGACCATGAGAAAGTCTGATATTGAATCAAAGAATCTGAGTCACGGCCTGGCAGTTTGATTACATCCCTGGTTTAGTTTGTAGTCACTCTGGAGTAATTGATTACTAGTAATACACGTTACTGCACCAATCAATGTCACCTTGATCTGTCTGGGCCCAGAGAATTACTGAAATTGAATTTACGAAAGAGCTGAATTAATGCAGCAAGTCAAGATTTCTTTAACATTGGGTAAAGATTTTGTTAAACTTAATTCACTAAGAATCCTGTTTTATTTAAATGGACAGTTCTATCAGGGTATTTTTTGTGGAAATGATAATTCAAGATGGCGCAGTGATGCATTCAATTCTTTGTCAAATTGTTAAATCTACGACAACCTAATGTTACCCTCACTAACATATTTGAAAATAAGTGTGAAATAATCATGTTATAATTGCACATAAGTACTCTTGAATTTTGTTTCCACAGTTAGGACTGTCCCTTTAAGAGCTAGATTAATGCAGTAATAAAGTACCTTCAACAATAGGGGGAGAATTTTGTTGAAATTTTATTTACTGAGAATTTTTTCAAAAATTAAAAGCTAATAATGGTTCCTTCTGAGAGATTCATGTCATTTCCAGATTAATCTTCTAGGTAACTGATATCAAAATTTCAAGATTTTATTAGTATCAATCCATTTGCTGATCACAGAGATTGTTTAAAACTTCATACGTTGCAATAAAATCCAATTTGTCACTCTGTTGCAATAAATATTATATTTTCAAAACTTCATCTGAATCAGTTAAACCATTCTAGCCAATTTACAGGAATCACAATTCACAAACTGTATAATCTGGAAGTTGCCTGTTATAGGCTGCCCACATTATTCAAGTACTGGCATATACAGTTTGATAGAAACACTCTGATGCCAAACAATGCAATTGACATTCATGAGTCCAAGTGAAAGACAAGCTCCCCAGATAGAAATAACAATTATCTAAAATCATTTCTGTTATACACCCACCATTCCCCTGAGTGAGACGAGAGTCAGAGACTGACAAAGTGAGAGATTATTCAAGGATATATGCTTATATTTCAACTGGAAAAAAACAGGTAGCGAATATTTGATACTTGAAATTATGAACAACAATATATTCATTCCTTGACATGCTGATAGTATACTACAAGACAAAAGTTTAGAGTCAGTGAAAAGTGTAATGTCTTATTTTCTATCGCTTATATCTTAAGAACTAGTGACTCTATTCTTCATGTCTCGGACCAAACGCCGTAACAATAATTTAAGGAAAGCTTTAACATTTCAATCACCCCCCAAATGAAAAACTGTCCTTGTTACAATGGGGTCCTAATGACGTAAACAAAAAAAAAAAATTCCAAAAATTCCATGGGCTTTCCCTGAGCATTTGTCAGTGAACTTTCATGATGGATGTACGTGTTAATCAAGATCCATTAATGACAAATGCATGACACTTTGGTTATACGTTGAGGTTTGAGAAAGCATAAATCAATTTTACCATACCCACCAATAACACAATTTCATAGCATCATTTGATGGTGAGTCTTAACTATTGTCGCGTAGTATATATCATTCCTTCGTTAAAATTCCAATATCCCTAAAATATTTATCCCAGTATATAAATGATTGAATAAGTAATATCACACTGGAGCAGTTGCTTATTTTAAAGAACAATTGCTAATTGTATGTCATCAAAGTGAACTAGAGCATTTTGAACTTGAATATTTTAGAATTGATTTCTGTATATTTGTCCTTGGGAATTAATTATCAAGAGTTCTGATAATTTCACACATGGTTACACCAGGTACTGTCCAAAGGTATGAGAACCAAAATTAGATCATGAACTCACAGAGTGACTCTAACAGTACATATGAACTTATCAGGTCAGGAAGTGAAGTATTTATGAGGTGAATGATTCAAATCTTATCAAAGTCGTAGAACAAATATGTCAATATGTCTTTTTGCAAGGTAAGCACTTCTATTCTTGTTGATTGAGATTTCAAATCAGATAAAAGTGCAGTGAAGCCATGCCTGTGAGACTGAAATACATGTTCCTGAACTCTTGTTCTTTCCAGCATGTAAGGAGATATCTTTATTTGCTAAACAATGAAATGAACAAAATTAATGAAATGATGAAATTCCCCTGTCTTCAAATATTTGGAATAAGTCTTAGAATATTATATGCACATATCTCCTCATGTGATTTTATATGTATAGATTCTGACTGTATATCACCGTACACCGGAACTAGCGAGGTGTACGGCGGAGAAATGTTGCTAGCGAGGAGCCGAAATCGAAAGTTAGGTAATATTTTACTTCATAACTTTCAAATAATCAACATCATGTGATAATTTTAGCACACAAACTTACTAAAATGTATGTGCTTGTCATTCTGTATATTTGCTATCTCTGACTATGAACAGGATATGACATTAAATAGTTATGTCTGGGAAAGCTATTGACATGATAATAACGTAGAAAAAGTTGATGAAACGGCGATGATTGCTTTTTAAGTGAACCCGTTTGCGATCATGTTCCTCGCTAGCAACATTTCGCCGCTGTACACAACGCTAGTTCCGGTGTACGGTTATACACAGTGATTCTCAATTCAATATCCATGCTGGATGGTACCCAAGACATTTAATAAAGTTGTAGGGCAGAACCCAGTCTATTGCTAGGTTAATTTTGCTCCCTGATGAGTTTAAGATACCAAAAGGTGTTAAAAGATGAGAGTCATTGCTGCCTTGCTTGGACAATGCATTAGCTATGGCTTCACACTGGCTGCAGGGTGAAAACTGCACAAAAGGAATTCTAATGTAAAATGGATTTCTGACAATGAAGAGTCATTGTCGCCATAAGAGACTGATACAGCTGTTTATCTGTATACCACCAAAAGTATGCCAAGTTTCTCTACACTTCACATGGACATATGCCCAGTTTCTCAACACTTCACATGGGTGTATGCCCAGTTTCTCAACACTTCACATAGATGTATGCCCAGTTTCTCTACACTTCACATGAATGTATGCCCAGTTTCTCAACACTTCACATAGATGTATGCCCAGTTTCTCTACACTTCACATGGATGTATGCCCAGTTTCTCAACACTTCAAATAGATGTATGCCCATTGTCAGTCACCTTGCAGTCCTCAATCCTCTTGCTGGACTTGTCTCCATCTATCACACCATCGATTCACTGATCAATACATCCCTAGATATGGTTATGTCTGACAGTATTGACTACCTTCCATTCCTCGGTCTATTCTAAACCCTGATACAATATTTGATTTGATCCATCTGTCTGTCTCCTTATCCTTCAAGTAGCTCTTCTAAGCAGCTTGACCCTATTGGCTCAGTCAATTCTAATTCAGGACAGAATGTCCATCAATCAATTGGTTTAGTTACAAAATATTGACATGGCTACTTCAAGCCTAGTCTGTGATCAAAGCCTTACAGATAGAACTTCAGTCATCTTGGTATCAAAGATTGCTTTGGGCTCACTAATTTTATTTCTTATATATCAAATATTTGCACTATTTTTTATTGCATCCTTTTATGTATGATATGCAATCCATCTGTCTATCTAGCTGTTGCCTACTACCACTACTACTACTACTGTCTGTCCACTTACTACCAATATATCAGATATATGCTATCTATCCATCTGTCTGTATGTAAATCAACTTTCTATTGATATGTGTAATACATGCTATCTATTCTTCCATCTTTCTGTATGTAAGTCTTCTTTCTATAAAGTAAAATAAATTCTTTCTATCCTCCTTCCTGTCTATAGGCCCACTTTTAACCAAATGTCTTTATCTCAATCTTCTTTCTGTATGTTTGTATGTCTGCTTTCTACCAATATATTATACTTCTGTCTGTAAGCCAACTCTCTATCAAAATGTCTGACATATACCTTTCCCTCTATCTCTTAGTCTATCAATGAGTTAATGCCAACAGTCATTCTGTCTGATTGACTACCAAAATGTCTCATGTACATCTATACTTCTGTCTGTCTGTTAGTCCACTATCCACCAAAATGTCTGACATCTCTTTTCTTCAATCTTTTACTCAATCAATGAGTTATATTTCAAATAAAACTCCGCTAAATGCTAACTATCCTTCTGTCCATATGTCTGTCTGCATGTCTACAAAAATGTCTTATTTACATCTATGCTTCTGTCTGTCTGTAAGTCCACTCTCTATCAAAAATGTCTGACATATATCCTTCCTTCTATGAGTCTGTCATTGAGGTTTTTTTTGGATTTTCTAACAATATCTCTGCTACATGCTAACTATCCTTCTGGCTGTCTGTCTATATGTGAGTCTGACCATCAAGTCCATCCATAACCTCTGACCACATCAACCACTGACCATGAGCTCTGCTCCAGGTCCCCTCCAGCCACTATTGATACATTTGATCCTCCTAAAGCATCAAAGGGAAGACACTATTTCCAGTTTTGATAACCATGGCTAGCTCACGTCCCTGGAGGAAACACTGAATTGGGCAGCGGAAATATCAAACCGTTACGATGACATGGTAATCTCGGTCCTAGCTATTATCAATAATGCTGCAGTAACTTTGGCCTACCAAGTTGGGTTCCAATAACATCGCTGAAGGCTTTTATGGATAGTTTGGTGCATAATTCTGATTAGAAATGATCTGGTGTAAGACAGCTCAATGGGGGGCATGATAACAGGCCATGGAGTTGTAGCCAGTGTGATAGGAATATGGAAAGTATCTTGGATCTGGTCGTAAAACAAACAAACAAATTTGTCGCAAGGTACAAGAAATATATGTTTTATGTGATTCATGTTAATGTCATTATGTGAATATAATTCATATGTGAACACAGGTAATTCATGTTCATAATTATGTACACATATATTTCAAATATTATGATCATTATGGATACTTATGGATGGTTTGGTGCATAATTCTGATTAGAAATGATCTGGTGTAAGACAGCTCAATGGGGGGCATGATAACAGGTCATGGAGTTGTAGTCAGTGTGATAGGAATATGGAAAGTATCTTGGATCTGGTCGTAAACAAACACACAAATTTCTCGTGGGGTACAAGAAAAATATGTTTTATGTGATTCATGTAATGTGTATATACTTCATATGTGAACACAAGTAATTCATGTTTATGTGAACACTTATATTTCAAATTTTATTTAAATTTATTCATACAATACCATGTTTACATCACCTACATCCTAAAATAATTCTTATCTCAACCCACACATGCTTAATCCATGAAAACCTGCTTGCAGTTGATGATTTTTCACTTAGGAGCTACTTGAAAATGTTGATCATCTGGAGCCAATGTTGTGAAAGTTTTATGAACATGAATATCATCAATCACTGACACTCCACAGGCTAAAGAATGTATTTCACAGAGAAACATGGATCACTTGTAACAGAGTTTACATGAGAAAACATAACTTCTGTTGCCTCTGTATTGAAAGTGTTAATTTGGTTGGCAGTGTTGTAAAAATTGTTGGTGGCGCCTCCTTCAATGAAAAATCCTGGAATCTACCCTGGAGAATATCCAATGCGTGAGGATGACCTTCAAAAACTGACAACATCTGACTGTTACGGCAAGAATGTCATACAAATGTGTCCTGAATGTAACTGACTGTAACGATATGATGAGCGACTCAGAGTTAATGTGCTAGAAAGGCCTGTCTGAGAGATATATTTACCGCTGAAGACTTCACTTGATTCAAGTAGACAAGCACAAATGCCTTCAATAGAGAGCAACTGGATAAGAAGTAATTCTTTTGATCTCAAGATAGAGTGATAACACAAATCTGCAAAATATCTTTTTCATGAAAATACATCCCATTGACTCTTAGAGTTGAATTATACATGCTAGAGTTCACTTCACTGAGCTATTGTGAGGGCTTGTACCTGTCAAGGATCTTAGATAGATGTTTACCTTGCCTTTAAATTGTCTGTGCATGTCACTTATTTTCCCTGCTTGTCGTCAATGTGTTCAAGGTTTAAAAATGGATATGCCTCTATGTAATGTTTTTTTAATTTGATAAATAACTTTATCCTTGAATGCTTGTTTTTACTTGGCTGCTTGTGTTATTCTTGGTGTTATCACACTATTTGATTTCCTTTAATTTGTTAAAGAGTACAATACAAATAATGAATTACATCATCAATGTGTTTAACCCTTTACAGGCAGTTCCTAGGATACTAAAAAAAAGCATATCTTTTTTTATTACTTTATTTTGTTTTGTCCTTACTATGCAGTAGAACTCGGACACAACGAACTCCAAGGGACCAAAGAATCTAATTCGCTATATCCGGTGTTAGCTATACGCATATAATTCAAATGATATTATATAGGGGCGGGACTTGAATTTTTTTTCGCTATATCCGAGTGTTCGCTATATCCGTGTTCTACTGTATTTATTTTTGATCATCACATTATTTGATTTGTTTATTGCTAATCTCCTTCACTTTTTACTCAGGTCTAAATCATGAATAAAAGGAAACTTAAGATTTTTTTACTCTGATCCTTGAGTATGCATGCATGCTTGCAACTTGTGACTCTATTATCATCAATATTCATTGCACCATATATATCATGATATCCTAGTGATCGTGACAGATAAGAAATGCTAATATTTGGAAATATTGACTAAGAAATGATGCATGTTGATGAAATTGCACATCATTTACCTATCAGTCCTTGCATTGGATTCGAAGGGATCAACTCTACATTATCATTAGTTTCGGTGAGCCTTTGTTCAGGCTGATGGAACTAAATGACTTGTAAGTAGCTTAAGTTAATGGAATCTGCCGCAGTAGATGAAAAAAAGTTGTGCTCATTAACTGAGAATTACTTTGGTCTTGTGCTCTCAAATCTTGTAATGAGAACTGATGAACTCTGCTTTTTGAATGACATTATTTTCTTATTTCACTCTAACTCAAGTTACAAGGTTTCAGATTTGAAATTTTAATGATGTCACAAAATCTATCTGAATATGTAGAAAGACATGGGATGTCATTTTTTACTTAGAGTATAGATCTAGGTATATTTCTGACATATTTTCATCTACCATATGTGAGGTGAGGTGATGTGGTGTTTTATCGCCGCTTTCAAGAGTATTTCACTTATATAGCGGCTGCTAGTATTATTGCAGGGAGAAAGCCCGCAACACTACTGTGGCTATGCATTGCAGCGAAACCTGCGAGCATCTGCTGGAACTAGCAACCATGGGTGGTACTGCACTGAAATTCAGTGCAGCATTGCACCCAAACCTCACTGCGTATAGAACAGTTCTCTACTGCAGACAAAGTTGCCGAGCCCCTGGCTGGATTCAAACCACGGACCTTCTGATCCGAAGCCGACCGCGCTAACCACTGCGCTATCCCACCCCCTCATCTACCATATGAATAAATAAGATTACTTGATGACAATTGTATGATATAATCATATGCAAAGCATAAGGTTTCACTTGTATTATATCATCTTGTAACAGCTTATTACACCTTCAGGACAAGAAAAACCCTCACACCAGTAACTTTCAAAACTCCTAATTCCATTAAATAGAGAAATAAAACAGGCAGTCAAATTAATCATCAGTTATATTATATGTCACCATACACTCTTATTACATATCTGCAAATGATAACATTGATGATCATGGCACTTCGAGGGTTAACAACAGACAGCTGTCAACAGTCATAAGGGAAATTCTCTCATTTCTCCTTCCTAGGAAAGTTTTACGAGAAGTTGTCAGTGAGCATTACTAAGAATAGAATCTGACATTTTAAATCATGGAACTCTCGTCTTCACACGAAAGTAGACATTTCTTTGATCTTGTTTATTTCAAAGTTGGCAACACAGGAGAAACCTTACAGATGTTTGAATGTACTGAACTCTCACTGAATCATGTCAGTCTGCCTACTGTTCAAGTCTTACACATTCTAATTCTGCCCAAAATCTTCTTGAACAAAATTGGTTCTAAATCAAATTGCCAGACTTGTTGCATACCTTTACAACCTTCTGTAACAAATGGTATACGTCCTTGAGGGTGAATTCCAGCATATTCCTGACTTATATCTAAGGGAAATATCCCCAGAGGTTCACCTTATACACCAAAGGAAACCACTTTCATTACAGCGGACAATTGCAATTATCTCTGACCCTCTTATCCTAAATTGCTGCTCTGCTTTTGAGAAGTTCGATTCTTCCCATATCATATATATTTAGCTCCCATACTAAGCTCTCATAAATAGAGTTGTGTAGTTTATAGGTTTAAAGATTTATCATCTAACATTGATGATTCAGATAGTAAAGAACTTAGTTTTAGGATGCACTGAATTGTAACAAAATATCCGGCCATAACCTGCTGGCCTTAGTATGTCTCCATAGGATTCAGCATTTTAGAGATTTCTGGTCAGAGAAGGATCAGAATAACAACAGCTCCATGGGAGTGATCCCCGATGAATATCACATTGAAATATTATGCCACTATCTCATACAATAGCTCTCAAACCAAATATTTCCCCATTGTTTCATATATATCATTCATGGCATAACAAATAGTAAATATGATGGGTGGTATCATATAGAAATATATCCTTGATGGTCCCTGAGGTAAGATGCTTTCATTTACATATGGGTTGTATCTACATCTTGTTGTTGTTTGACAGCTGAAGAGGAAAAATAACAAACAAGCAATTATTATCGCAAGCATCTCTGACATTTTTTATCTAAGGTGTGCCTTATCATTCCAAGAAATATATATCTGAAAAGGAAAAGTGAAAGCAAGTGTTCTTACAGAGGGGTTAACCTGTCTCTTTATTATGCAGAAAATAAATTGAATGACAAATGATCACAATAATGATTTAATTATATAAGACAAGCATGTATTTGTTAGAGACAACCTTCAAGAAAATTGACACTCTAGGTGAGTATATACCTTCAATAATGGTAGAGTAGATTAATTTTGACAATTGACAAAGAAATTACAAAAGAATACATATTTTAAAGGAATTTCTTTTTTAAAACTTTGAAAACTATTTATCATTTCAAAATAAGACAATTACATTTGAAGTGGGCTTAGTATGGAAGAAAAGAGGAGTTCATCTTTTGAAAAGAGGGAGGAGTTTATACTACTTTTAAACTAGTATTGTATTTGACCGACAGGACAAAATGGTTACCATCCTTAGTTTTTAAAATGATTCAATAAAAAGCTTTATGTTAATAGTACGTAGGGTGGTCTCATCTTTTCTTCTTATCAAATTATAACATTTCATATTGCTTAAGAAACTAACACAGAAATATCTTGTTCTAATCTTATGGGAACTGAGAAGATAGGAAAGCCATCAGAAAAAGTGAAATTCTTAATCTAAATATTCAAATTGATTCCTTCAACAGCAACAACTATGATATGGTTATCATGACCCAAATGTTTCGGATCAGAGACAAATCTGTATGATTCACTCGATGAACAGCTGCATGGCTTGAGATCAGGCTGAAATTGCTGAATTAACCCTTTAGCTGCAGATCTGTTCATAGATGATCAGTTGAGGGGTCATTTTGGCCTTTATGAGCAGATATGACCCTTTGCAAAGGTCAAATATCCTACTTTTTTAGATTCTTAAAGACATCAAGCCAAAAGGTTGGGCAAATATCCTCAGGACCCCCTCTAGGAAAAACACTGAGGTCTGGGTTTAGGTTATCTTCAGACTAGGGTATGTCCTAGTCTGTTATCCAGACCCTAAAGCCAAAATATTTAAAGGAGCCTTCTTAAGTCTAGAAAATGTTGGTAAGTAAAGTTGCCTAAGATGAAATTCAGTTTTGCTCAGGACTTATTTTTATGTTATTTCAAAACAAAAAAGTAAAATAAAAATTTAGTCATGAACTCTTTTTTTGGGGTACTGTCTGTTTGTCTAGGCCAATCCTGCTTTATGCTCATGTGAAAAAGAGAACGGCAAGACTTTAATTTCTTCATTGCAACTTGTATATTTTGAAAATCATGATGTTTTGTTTACTCTTTTGTCAGCTGGAGTAACTTGAATGCAGGAGTAAACTTTCCCCACAAATGTCATGATTTTCAAAATAAAGAAGTTGTTATCCAGAAAAGTTTGCTGTTCAATGCAAAAGGACCGAATTGATTTTATAAATTGGTTAGGTATTTTATCGATTCAGTAACTGTTTTGAAAAGCTTTTATGAGAGATTAGGAAAATGAATTGTAATATGTGATAATTAGAAACTTGGGGATGATGATATCTCCTTTGATGAAAATGACACATAAAATTCTAATATATGACAAATGATTTGAATATGAAATATGATTAGATAAACATTAATATGAAAAATGATTCATGTAAGATTTTCATGACCCTTGAACGATTCTACAATGAAGAAGATGTTGAATATGACATTGTTTTTAACATTTTTACAAAGTTATGCTCACATCTGATATGTTGATATTTTCCCCAACTGAGACAGGTGTTGGAAAGAAATTTGTCTTATTTCAGATACACATTACAAAGCAGGTCATGCTGAACTAGACAACAATGATCCATGATTCAACATGTCTGTCTGTATTTCTGTCTGTCTGTCTGTCTGTCTGTCCACATGTGCCGTGCCAGCTGGGAACAAACATTGAATCTGATATGCAGAGAACCTCAACTCACAACTCTTTGCATGTGCAACAACAGATGCACAATTCTAGTTCAATTCAATTCATCCTTATACACATCTTAGCAAGTCTAGTAAGTCTTGATGGGAAATTATTTTTTTCACATTATATTTCAAATATTTGTTTTTTCTTTGCATTAAATTGTATTTATGTATTCGATTTTGTTTTTCCAGAATCCCAACTTTCCATCAAATATATACCCTGAGCAGTAGTCATTCTCACAATAAAGAACTTGTTATCTTTAAAATCTTATTTTCTTAATCTAGTAAGCTTTAACTCAGGAGCTTTTTAATAATATTTTTATTTCTTAAATTTGGTACCTTGTCAAAACTAGACTAACATTCATTTAGGCACTGACCAATTTAGGATATCTATTAGTGTATGAAATAAGGCCCGTCCGACAGCCCGGTACTGGTTAATTTTGGTCGGGACTGACAACTTTTTGAGCTTTTCCTTAAATTTTACCATTATAATTTACATAATACCAATTTTGGGCTGGCAACATTTTTATCTTATTTTCTATGTGTAAATTTTTAAGTCAGGCACTTTCCTATCACCTGTGTTCAAATCATTTGAAAATTCACAGCTCTTGACTATCTACAAACTAATATATGTATACACAATGCAGTCCCGATAAACAAAGACCTCTTCAATCACACTTCATTATAAAATGTCACATGCATTTGTTAATAAAATTTACGTAAATCACACTTAAATTATTTATAATCATTCAGGCAACTGTTATGACCATGCAATGTTTTGCCATATAACAGAAGTGAGATAGGTCAGTTGCAAAAAGACAGTCCTATAGAGATATTTTTGGTGGAAACAATATTCAAGATGACTTTCCTACTTTTACATATTTGATTATTACAGGATTATTTCACACTCAATTTCAAAATATGTAAGTGAGTTTAATATTTCAGTTGTTGAAGATTTTTACAATTTGACAAAGAAAAACATTGTGAAATGAAGACCATCTTGTAGCTACAAGTGTGGAAGACGCGACTACAGCAAAAGGATGTCATATCTGATAAGTTTTATTATGAATTATGTGCATCTGTAAATATGCTCATATTCTTTCAACCAATTAGTCTTAACTTTGTTTATAAATGCGCACATACAGCATATTTATTTTCTTGTAATGCTAAACATTCAAGATGGCAGATGAAATCCTATAGATGGGTGTCTTTAAGAAAACCTCAGTCACTAAGATGGATGCCACATTATAAAATAACACTATACAGGTACAATTGTGGTGTACAACTTCTCCAAGTGAGGAACAACAATGAACTTATACATACAGAAACCAATTGTCTTAAGGCTTGATGCATAAATCGCTTTTATTGAACTAATCTAAAGGTGACTATGACTAGTCACACAAACTTCAGTAACATCAGTTATCACACATCCAAGCTGAAGTCTTTATTTCCTTTAAACTATACGTGGCATGAACTATAGAAAAAGAATATAATTTCCAATGCAGTAGTGTAGTAAAAACCTCAGTTCAACCTCATGTGATCAGAATTGTCAAAATGCATGAGGTGCTTTCAGAGTTTTAACATAAATAGTGAAGAACCTTTTGTGATATGTTTCAGGCGGCACTAGACGACCTGTTTAGAGAAGGGGCTTGGCAAGTAACAGCATGGGTATCCACAGACGGAACCAAACTGAAGTTGAGGATAAAATGGAAGAGGATAAAGCCACCATCAATGTCATGTGGATATCCCTTTGTATATGGAGGCTTTATCCTCTACATTTTGAGATCTTAGGTCTTTTGGTGCTATTGCCATACATATTCAAAGAATGATTGATTTTCAATTCTAATTTTTATCTCTGTTACACAAATAAGACTACTAAAATGAAAATTTAAATCAAGCTTTAGAATTCTTAAATAGTTAGCATAAATATTTAAAGAAGTATTGTAAATATTGACTTCAATCTATTGTATTTAGAATAAACTAAGAACTCACTTTGCTTAGTTGTAGAGCTACAAATTATATAAATATATTCTATGAACAACCTCCCTTTAAACGTTTCTTCTAGAGACCAATTTCTAGAGACCAATTTAGAACTGCACTTTCATCAAAGTGCCATAAGGCTTCAGTCAACCAACCTTTGATATTACAAAATACATTTACTGAAGGATTTTGCAGCAAAAATAGGACAAATACATCAGAGATTGCTGTCAGCTGACATTATCAAACAGATTAGACCGTAAATGATATCCTGTGATAAAATGAAGGATAATCTCCTTATATAGCGACAGGGCATGCAAAACAAAGATTGCTGGAGAGAGTAGTCCAAAACCATTCTGTAGGATCAATGTGCTGGAATAACAATCAATTTACCCTACAATGGAAATAATCTTGAACTGCAAAGGCAAGAAATGAGCTATTCCTGAATGTTTCAGAACATGGAAAAACAATGATTTGTAACAATTATTATTCATTTCATGTCTAGTATCCAATCTACAACTGCTCACTTACAGTACAATGTACATATTACCACCACGTTATTGTACTTTCAGAGCTGCCAAAGGGCTGCACAAAGCCATGAACACCCATTATTTCAGGTACCGGTACCCATTCATACAGCTGGGTGGACTGAGTGCTATGAGGATAAAGTGCCTTGCCCAAGAACACAATACAGTGTAAAGCCCAGGTCACAAATGCTTGATGTCTCCACCTGGATTCACAAGGACAACCATCTTGAAACATGTCATGAAATTTCACTTCAAAGATACTGTTATGCAGACAATCTTGCTTTATGAATAATAAACCCTTTTTGTTGATGCCACAGTACAAGCTAATGTGCAACAATTGCAATAAATTACCTCACATGTCCCACATGTGGCATATACTTTCAAGCAAGATGTGAACTAACAAACCATATTCGCACACACCCACCACAAACAAATAACTACCTAGATGCCTTGGTCATCCTTGACAACAACGGAGAAACGTCATTACTAGTAATACAGGATTAGATAGTCTTTAAATCATTTAGAACCAGGTCCTCCAGATCCTTATCATACCCTCTTCTTTCTTTTTATCACTTTATTTCTTTTTTGGGGTACCATACGTGTACATATAGTTATTCCACAAAATCTTTTCAATATGAAGTACATTATATCAAATTGATATGGGTAATAACATGGTATACATTATCATAACCTCTTGATAAGCAAGTCTACATCTACATGAAATGGTCACTTGTCAGAGGCTCCAATTCTATTATAAAAATAATCATTTTATAGAATTATTTTTCTGAGACTGAATATTAGTCTAGATCCAAGCCTACAACACTTTCCACTTCTATACAGCCTTAGAGTGAACTAAACTAAAGAAAACTGTACAACCTCGGCCAGAGCCAGATCAAAGTTAGAAACATGCTTAGTGTGCAACATCTTGCTAATGCCCTGCGCTGACATTCACACAATCTAACCACCTCTTTTTGATAAAGGCAAGTCTCGATGATTGATTTGCTCGCTGCAGACGATTGCAGGGTCTTGAATGATCTAGTCTGGGTCGACATGCTCTAGCGAACTTCAATATATAAGTATATGTCGTAGGTATGTATTTAGTTGAGGTGCACATGAAATGCTCTAGCAAACATAAATGATATTTAGTTGGGTGTATATTGATATGAGTGATATGGCGATAAAATTGGTTAATTTGGTGAAATATTAATTTCATGAATTCTATTTAATTTATTTCCAAACATAACTATCATTTATCATGGAAAATGATACAGGTTAGCTATAGTTATAAAACTATGAAGGAGCCTTTAAAATATAAATGTTCTTTCTTCAACAACCTAAATTGTCTGTACATGGATGACTCACCTATAAGACAAATCTTTAAATATCTAATTCAACAATGTACAAGAAGACATATTATCAAACATCTCTCACGATAAAGTGCATGATTTAGTCAGATATACAAGTTTCATTTTTCTATGGAGCTAGAAGTTTCTTAAATCAGCATTCATGCACTTGTATCTACATATTCAAGATGATTGACAAGTTATTGTAAGCAAGCTGAGACAACCTGAGGAATATAAGTTTTCTAATATTTTACACATAAGACATCACTCATTCCATTCCATCATTATCAAATTAATTTTGCTCTTCATGAGACAAACATTAGGCAAAGGAAGACAAGATATGGAGAGGACATAATTATTATTTTATCAAGAGGATATATACCAGGAGGATTCTATCGTCCTTCAAACAAACCATATTGACTTATAGATACAATCTGACCAGATAGGTCCATTAATAAAAACCTTCTCTTTTATGTGCATTGATGCTATATTAGTTCTACTTGAAAAAAAATTATTTGAGAGGCATTTTGAAAACGGTATAAGAATCTATACCGAAGCGTCGGTACATTCTACAATAAAAGAACTTAATGATCCATAAAACTCCTTGTCTTCTTAAAAAAATAACATTCAAAGAATATTGAAAATGCTATGTCAATGCCTTTATGTAGGCTACTAAGATGCATCAACTCAACAGTTTTAATGATAACATCAACACAAATCAAAGTAGCCATATCAACACCTTAGAAGATATCTCACATTGTACTGTCCCCATGATACACCTGCACTTAAAGTGACACAGAGTATCTTTCTTAAAATTTTATTTGGTTTTGACAAGCTACAAAATATCTAATGTGCTGATTGAAGTTCATATCTCATCATTGGACTTGCAAATATATCCGTTTATGCATTAGGTCTCTAAAATGCTTGATTTTATGGAAAAATCAAGAAAACATCTCAAATACGTTTAATATTCGAAATTATGCATCCAATTAATCTACCTATTAGTTACAATACCTAATAAACACTATTGAATCGAATATATCTTCCTGTCAGCTTATGACAAGGTTTTAAAATTGTGTTTGGTGAATTTGAACGCACCACTCAAGCCACTTTGTCCGGTTTTCGATCAAAATCCCGACTATGAACGGCCGTATTTTCGCTCTAATGAACTGATTGAACTTTAACTTGTTATTTTCAGTAACAGTTAGTGGTTCCCGATGTAATAACATCGATTTCAAAATTTCACATAGGTGATACTATCAACATACTCTGTGTCTATTTAATTCATATATAGTTGTATTTCCGTCAGTGCAAATATATCTGACATGGAAATACTAACTCATGTCACACAATACAAATCTGAGTGTGCCAGTTTCAAGTCAACATACTATGAAGAATATACTCGGTAGCTGTTGCATATCTGCATCAAATTTCATATCATTACCAAAATTAACTTTCCCACAACAGTTTAAAAACACATATTCACAACCAAGAAAGACTCAAGTCACATACAAAATTAATTAATATTCAATACAAAATGTATCTTTTTCATGTTCAAATTATTCATATTTTCATGACCTTCAATATTAGTGTACCACCTGCGAGACGAACAATATCTCTCATGATCAGCCAATCAGAAATAAGCAACAAACACTTGAATAGTGTCCTTGAAGTACACAACAATTATTAGGTGTTCACCACCTTTACAATATTTGTAGTGGGAGTATTTATTTTCCCAGCCCACGTATACTGTAGAGCATATAATAAATGTCCTCAAGTCAAATAAACAATAATAATAATGTCATGATAAGATATACCATAATCAAACCTAGAATAAGAGTCACCTTTTGTTATAAAGTATGTGTTTTGGAGTTATAAAATAATTCAATCTTTGAGCACTGAATAAATTTTTTTATAATATATTGATTTATCTTTTGGATGGAGCCTTTGGACAAAATTATCTAGGACAGAATAATGTAACATTTCTACATAGATCTTTATTCAGGATTAAAAAGAAACAGGTCAAACAAAGCCAAAATTTCTCAATTTCACAGTACAAAAACTATTAAAAGCAATTGATAGATCCCATGGATGTCAGTTATGGACATCATATTTTAATACATTATTCAATTAAGGAAACATTTGAAACTATTGCAATTTAAGTATAATTTTCCTGGGTCAATCAAGTGGAACCCCTGTCATACCTGATACAGGTGAAATAGCGAGGTCATGCTCCAATGATTATGCAGCTGTCAGGTCACAGTTGGGCGCTTCAAGAAAACAAACAACTGAATCTTTTGGTTTTGGGGATAATATTGACATAAAAAGAGCATAAAGAAATGTCTCCTATTTCATAATCAATTATAAGAAAGATCGATGTATTCTACTTTTAAATGACTGTCAATCAGTTTTAGTTCGGTCAAGTTTGAATACTGATAAACTATTGACAAATTAACAATGTGTCTTCCCTTACTTTTAAGCAATCATTGTAAGGTTATGCTATCCATGAACAAAATATTTAAGAAAATTCATTTGTAAACGTAATTATATCTATCTTCCTTTGTCACACCTAATAAAAAACGTAAAGTTCAGCATGCTATTCCTTTTTTTACACAATTGAAAAAAAAGTTTTTACACAAAAATGGACTTTATATGAATCTTTTAATTTGTTCTCCGACTATAGATTGGTTTGTGTAATGAGATTTTTGACGCTTTCAAACTTATACATTTAGCATTAACGTACAATTATTAGTGAAAATATAAAATTTTCAAAATACATGCTACTGCCCCTTTAAAAAGATAAAAGGCATTTGATCTAAGTCAGCATTAGTCAATAATATTGAAAATACCAAGTTTTACTTTTTATAAAAATAATTCATATTTGATTTTTACAATTTTCGATAAAAAATAAACAAATGTATGTTAGGCATAAGTACCTGTCAAGTTCACTAGAAATGTTTGATACACTTAAAAGGATCTATATTAATTTAATCTTCTTATTAACAGGATATTATATATTGGCAGGATTATAGATATCAAAATTAACTATAGAATTCTGAGATCTCTCTTGTTTCTGCTGACCAAGCATTTTCTCGAAATTGCAGTGATATATCAACAGTAAATGACAGTCAAAAACAAAACATGCAAACTATGATGTCAATCATGTCCAATAATTCAGGACATTTATTTCGCCATTTTGTCCATTTCGGATACAAAAGCACTCAACTAGCAATCAGAGAAGTGATGTTGTGCACAGAAAACAATATTCAGCCAGATAGTTCCTCCCTGCAGTCGATATTGGTGAGTCTGGAACTCACAACACTGTCAGTGATAGCGTGTTTTATGATGTAATAGGAGCAAGATGCTCCGATACCTCTGGGAAGTCAACCGTTGAAAGTGCGCATAGGATGAAACAAGGCATAATGACTGGAAGTAACTCAAAGTGAACTAATTCTCTATTGAAGGACATTTAAAGTGACACAGAGTATCTTTCTTAAAATTTTATTTGGTTTTGATAAGCTACAAAATATCTAATATGCTGATTGAAGTTCATATCTCATCACTGGACTTGCAAATATATCGATTTATGCATATCTCTAAAATGCTTCATTTTATGGAAAAATCAAGAAAACGTAACGTTTAATATTCGAAATTATGCATCCAATTAATCTACCTATTAGTTACAATACCTGATAAACACTATCGAATCGAATATATCTTCCTGTCAGCTTATGACAAAGTTTCAAAATTACGTTTGGCAAATTTGCGCGCCACTCGAGGCACGCTATCCGGTTTTCGATCAAAATCCCGACTTTGAATGGCCGTATTTTCGCTCTAATGTAATAATTGACCTTTAACTTGTTATTTTCAGTAACAGTTAGTGGTTCCCGATGTAATAAAATCGATTTCAAAATTTGACATATGTGATCCTATCAACATACTCTGTGTCTCTTTAAGGTGGCTTCTTTGAGGGGCATTTTAGAAGTTGGAAATACAACAAGGAAGAGGATTATATGGATGACAACTTCTTTATTCATGTAAGGCCTTTATAAAGAAGTTGTCATCCATATAATCCTCTTCCTTATTTAAGGTGGCATTTATTAGAAAAGAAAGAAAGAAAGAATTTTCTTCTGGGTAAAAACTTCTTTATTGTGAAAACCATGATGTTTGGCGTATATGGTAAATAATAAGTAAGATATTAATCAGAAAGTCCTGCTGATCTTAATTTGTTGTACTAACATCATGTTTCCCTAAAGATGTATACATTAACCTGTTTCAGCAAAATGTGAATTACATGGAGCTTTTGAAAATATTGAAAAATTACAACATTCATGAACCGTCATCACAGATTGTGTCACTAATCATCAAAGATTAATACTAGTGGGTAGAGAAAGCTAGGAAACAAACATAGTGATTTCGTTTATTTATTTCTATACAATATTTATTCATGTACTCAAGGTAATCAAGGTGGACAAACAGGGTTTCCCCTGCACAATTGTCTCTCCCCAAAACATACATTTTAATACAGGATGTTAACATCATAAGGATACATTAACATATAAATAGTGGAAAATAAACATATCATTGCAAAATATTTTCAGGTGAAGAGTTAGTCTGTCAGCCAGACCCTAACATAAAATGAAAGCCTTAGCAAGTCTATAATAAGGCTTGAGAGCTCGATGAAGAAAATGAAGAAATCTCAGTCTCCTTTTCACCCTTTTTTTTCCAAATTTCAGATTTATTGAAAAAAGTTCATTTCAGAGTCTAATTGTTAGACTAGTGAAGAGTCTGCTTCTTATATTGTCACGGTTATTAGAATCATAATTGCATGTATGTAATATAAATTCAAAATAGCAGACATTTGCGATACCAAACATGATCAAAACACAGTCCACTAGACACAAATAACTCAAATTATATTTTCGTAAGCTTGATAGCATACTGGCATACCGTATTTCCTCTAATTGGAGCCGGGTCTCCAATAGGGTCCGGGCCTCTAATAGCGGCCGGGGGGTAAAGGTACCTAAACGTGAATAAGAGCTTGGCCTCTAATAGGGGCAGGGTCTAGTCAATAATTCCTCCCTTTTGTATATTCGACTTGAATATTCCCTCCCTTTAACTGCCACGCTACTTCCGGTTAACTATAATAAGCCTTTGTCGTGTATACCGGTAACCTTTGTTTCAAAAATTAGAATACAGGTCTCAAGTTGACTTTGGAAAACCTATTATCATAATAAGGGCCGGGCCTCTGATAAGGGCCGGGGGGTAATAACCCCTAAATGTTAATAAGGGCCCAGGCCCCTATTAGAGGAAATACGGTAATAGTAATCATCCCCTTGAAACGCTCCTCCATAAAAACTAAAGTGTTGTACCTTGAATGAACTCAAAGAGTAATTTGTTGTCATAAAATAAGGTTATGGAGACATTGGCACAATCTCAAAGGAATTTAAAAAGATAACAGGACAAAAAAATTAGTTGCCTCGAAGAACTCATTTATCTTAACTATGGTTGATTAACGGGAAATTCATTTATTCCAGGAATGTTGACAAACCTTACTTTCAAGGGAACTTGAAAAGTGATTCCATGATGCAAGCAGTTCATAAACTCTTACAACATGAACAATGAAGACGATTCCATGTTCCTACAGGGCCATTTAAATCAAAGCAACAATTTGTCTTTGCATTGGTTAAGAAGTTAAGGCTAAAATTGCTTTTTGGAATGGCCCAAGCTCATAAATCATCTTAGAACGAAAAGAGTTTTTGAGATCTAGCACATACTTGCATCCTTAGATTGAGGAATCTTTCACGATCTTTCAATGATATCACTAGGCTTTCTAAGATAATTGTGTAACTAGATTCATGAGGAATTTGTGAACTATTAGGCAAATGATTATCAATCCCAAGGATCCATATGCACACAGAAATATTCATGTACATGAACTGGCTTCCAGATAACAAACACTGGCTTTGGTGCCCATTTCTCGTGATTTCCCATGATTCAGCACTGCATGATGTCAAACTAATGCTGATAACAGACCAGACAACAGATTCCGAGCTCTATATTGAAGTAGCGGCTGTTCTGTTGCTAATGATTGAGGATCATGGACCTCATATTTCTAATGTTGTCTTTGTCAAAGATATTGTCCAAGAAATGAAAGTATGAAAAAGATAATAGCAAAATCTGTTGTCTGTTCTCCAAGATATTGTCCAAGAAATGAAAGTATGAAAAACACAGAGCAAAATCTCTAATAGATCTGTTTTTTGAAAGATTTATCATAGGGATTGTTGGTCCTGGGTTTGGTCCTTGGGAAATTCATCTACTCCTAGTTTTGGGTTTTCAGTACCTATTATAAAACATTAAAAATAATCTTGCATTTTCCCTTGGCAGTGTATCTAGGTGGTTTATCTGAATAGATGAGACACTTTACAATGGTAAAAGTATCATACCTTAAAAAAACTAGATTAGCGTTTGCGGGATACCGCAAAAGCAGAGCAGCCCCGAAACTTGGGGTTTCGCCTTACCCTGTTCCGCCTTTTACAGGCCTCACCAAATTGGGAATTTTCTCTTGACCTTGACCTTTGACACTCAAGGTCACACAATCAATGAACACATTTCATTGAGTATAACATTATTGTAATGAAATAAAGTGTTAAAAATTAAATTAATCCATTTTCTCCATATATGTTGACTTTGCTGTGACCTTGACCTTCGACAGTTCGTACTCAAAACTTTTTGAAAATTTTGTACTTCTCAAGAGATAATATATACAAAATCTAAACTTCATAGCACAAAAACTTTTCAAGTTATTGTGTTTACAAGGAATTGCAATAACTCATATCTCATGACGTTGACCTTTGACCTTCAAGGTCACACAATAATTGAACACTTTTTATTGAGTATAACAATCATGTATTGATTAAAAGTGATCATAGTTAAAATTAAGCATTTTTGCTAAACCATGCTTAAGTCATGACCTTGCTGTGACCTTGACCTTTGACAGATTGTAGCCGAAACCTTTTCAAAATTTTTTACTTTTCCAAGGATGATATATACCAAGTTAGAGCTTCATAGCACAAAAACTTTTCAAGCTTCCGTGTTTACAAAGAATTTTGTTGTGATTTTATAACTCGTGACCTTGACCTTTGAACTTGAAAGTGAACATGTCATAATGATTCCCTGGAAGTATTAACATTTAGACATGTTCATGAGTTCTGAAAAGCTAAATGGGATAAAGTTATACCCAAATTTAGTGCATTTTGTAATAACTCATATCTCATGACCTTGACCTTTGACCTTCAAGGTCACACAATCATTGAACACTTTTTATTGAGTATAACAATCATGCATGTATTGATTAAAAGTGTTCATAGTTAAAATAAAGCATTTTCGCTAAAACATGCTTAAGTCATGACCTTGCTGTGACCTTGACCTTTGACAGATTGTAGCCGAAACCTTTTCAAATTTTTTTACTTTTCCAAGGATGATATATACCAAGTTAGAGCTTCATAGCACAAAAACTTTTCAAGCTTCCGTGTTTACAAAGAATTTTGTTGTGATTTTATAACTCGTGACCTTGACCTTTGAACTTAAAGTGAACATGCCATAATGATTCCCTGGAAGTATTAACATTTAGACATGTTCATGAGTTCTGAAAAGCTAAATGGGATAAAGTTATACCCAAATTTAGTGCATTTTGTAATAACTCATATCTCATGACCTTGACCTTTGACCTTCAAGGTCACACAATCATTGAACACTTTTTATTGAGTATAACAATCATGCATGTATTGATTAAAAGTGTTCATAGTTAAAATAAAGCATTTTCGCTAAAACATGCTTAAGTCATGACCTTGCTGTGACCTGGACCTTTGACGGATTGTAGCCAAAACCTTTTCAAATTTTTTTACTTTTCCAAGGATGATATATACCAAGTTAGAGCTTCATAGCACAAAAACTTTTCAAGTTATCGCGTTTACAAGGAATTCTTAGAGTGAATACATAGCTCGTGACCTTGACCTTTGACCTTGAAGGTGAACGTGTCAAAATCGTTCCCCCGAGGTATGAGTAGTAAGGTATGAATAAGAGTTCTGGAAAGCTTAGTGGAAAAAAGTTATAGCTAGTAGTACGAGTGCGGCGGCGGCGGCGATGGAAACTTCACAAAAACTGATAGCAGCCCAGTCCTTAGACGGGGCTGCTAACTATGGGACACCAAGACAAAAAGATGGGTATAGATTTCCCAAGGACCTCCTCTAGATACAACACCAAATTTTTATTGGTAATAGTTTTTTGGGGGTGTATTAATGGATAGATAATGGATGGATAATGTGATATATCAAACATGGTTATATTCAATGAACATTGTTATAGTTTGTTTTAAAGTAATACTGTAAATAATGGTTTTGAGGTATAAAAGTGGTTATTGATTATTTCGTATGATAAATGATATTTTTTTTATCTTATAATAGATGATTTTTGAAGCATGATGTCAAAATGTCTCCACCAATATCTACCAGGATCAAATGTTGGATCAAATGACAAGTAGCCAAAGGGAGATAACTCTAGTAGCGACATCAATAGCCCAATTACCCTTGATCTAGTGAAAACACTTTAAAATAAGATGAAAACATGTCTGGGGATCTTAACCAAGTTGCCATTAACACCAACTAACGAGGCACGTTTGAAGCAGAACCAAAATTCCAGAGACCCATAATTAGTCGAAGCGTTCACAATGGCGGTGCAAGGCCTAGCAAATTTGGACAAAACCTCAGGGCCTGCTTCTTCCATTGACAAAATGCCATCTTGGATCTATTATCCCCACTCCAGTGTGATCGATACAAGGGGATCAATGACCGTTATCGGGAACATGGAGGCCATGGGGTTAAAATAGGAGATTTCCTGCCTATCAGAAACAACTGGGATCTGGTCAATTTCAGTTACACATAAAGTGTTTTCAGAAATCTGGCTACATCTTATTATTGATTTTATAGTTGTTTCTGTCAAGATCATTCACATCCAAATGAAATTCATAAATGCCTGTAAGGAATATCAAGAGAATGTTTTGAAATTGATTTAGAGTAATGTAGGTTTTCTTCCAAAAGATAACAAATTTGAATGTCCAGATTGAAGCTATGAAATTGCCTTTTTATTGTAAGAATCCACCTTCAGCTGGTTAGACTTGAATGATACATGGTAATTGAATAAAAGAGCAACGCTGGATTTGTAAAAAACTACCATGATCTCTGGAGAGACAATTCTGGACGGGCAAGGTATGGTGTTCTTGACACAACCCATAAGCTGTTAATCTGTTTCCAGTTTAGCCTGGAAGGGCTTCTGTTCATATCAAATCCTAGCCAAAACAATTTCCCTAGATAAGGTGAAGCTGAATGCTATCTCTTCCAGACTAGGTAATTGCATTATTGCAATGGATAATATCAGGTTCAGACAGGCTATAATTACATTGTTGCAATAATAAAACTTTACCACATAGTGTCCAAAACTTACAATGTTTTGCGATGCAACATGATACCCAAGGGCTATACTGCAAATGATCAAAATAAAATTGTCAAGCTGACGTTAGGGCGTCCAAAAATAAGTATGGTCAAAGAGGGGAATATTGCTGCCACTGCATTTTCAGCTGGAAAATGCAAAATTTTCAAGAGAAAACATCACTAAAAGCTCAAAAAGAAAAGATCATTCATCACCAATTACTAAAACGATGAAGATTGATCGCAAATTCAGATTTCTTGCTGGTTATGTGATGAACAGACAGGAAGTACATTTAGACTGCTGCCGTTTGACATTTAAAGTAATTGGTAGCTTATCAAACACATCCATCAGAAGTCAGGACCAGACACTATACCCCTCAGCTTCTCATTACCCCTCTTCAAAACATTCACAGTGAATTTACCCACTGCAAGCATAACTTGTCATAGACTTTGTTTCATTAGTAATTCATAAAGAGCACATTTCTTGAAAATTGTATATTTTCAAATTTTCACTGATAATTGTGTGTTAATGCTAAATGTATAATTTTTAGTGACATCTGGATACTGATGCAACTAGAACCCTTATTCAGGCCCTCGTGACATCTCGTCTCGACTATTGTAATGTGCTCTTTGTCGGTCTCCCAAATGTTTTGATACAAAGGCTACAGAAGGTACAGAATACTGCAGCCAGATTGATCTCCCAGTCAAAGAAATCTGAACACATAACTCCTGTGCTTTATTCTCTGCACTGGCTTCCTGTACAGTACCGTATTAAGTATAAAACTCTCCTCCTTGTTTTTAAGAGTATCCATGGCCTCGCTCCACAGTACCTAACTGATCTGTTCCAGCCCTATACCCCTGCACGTTCCCTCCGATCAAGTGATCAGTGTCTGCTAACAACGCATGTGACCAGGACAAAAACGTATGGTGACAGGAGCCTTGAAACAGCTGGTCCTCACTTCTGGAATAATCTTCCATATCACCTCAGAACACAACCTGACTTATCTGCCTTTAAATCAGACCTAAAGACTTGTCTTTTTTCGGAGGCATTTGAACATTATGTTTTGAACCTACCATCTTAGAGCCAAAGCGCCTTTGAGCTGACTATGGATATTGGCGCTATATAAATATTAGTATGTATGTATGTATGTATGTCAAAACAGATTGACATAAATTGGTGGCCATTTTGGTATGAACACCTTTAATTCATTTTGTGTAAGAAAAAGAAATCATATGGCTGAACTGTGCATTATATGTTTGATTTATTAATGCTTCATTTAGTTTGATTGCATTGTCTTTCAATTGGAACTATTTATTTTCATTTTCCTGACATCACCTTACATTCCCCCACAAGACATGCTACTGCCATCATTAAATCAGAAGAAAATTGTTTCAGGAAGTTATAACTGTATTGACTATTGAGCATTACAAAGACACATTTGAAACAAAATCAGATATTTGTTTATATCAATGAAACAGCTTTTAGGGTTTTACAAGAAAAATTCTTCCAAAAAGCATGTAGCAATCATACATTCAGCCATAGGCTCTGTAACTCATCAAGCTAACTGTAATTCTTTATGCAAATGGTTACAGGGTAACCATATAGATAATCATAGGGTCACCAAATTCACAGATTACAATCGTCATCAGCTATGGAATATGTCCACAAGGTTTCAGCTTTCTAGTCCTCTTGATTCATGAAAATGTTATAGAAATAGGTTTTTAGGATATTGACCCTGGGCTCCCTATTAGGAGAAAATATCAGGGTCATGAAACATATGAATTATTATCCCCATCAGGAAAGGAGTCTGTATACAAGGTTTCAGCTTTCTATAGCCTTTTGCTTCTGGAGATAGAGATCGGGGTAGGTTTTAAGTGCATTTCCCCTGGGACCCTTATATGGAGTCACAGAGTTCCCAATTCTAACTAGAAACCTCCTAAGAGTCTTAGCTAAAAGTTTTTACATAGGGTTTCAATTTTTTTTTACTTTTGCTATTGGAGGAGGCAAAAAATAGGCTTATAAGTAGTGGTCTCTGGGGCCCCTATTAGACTTCACTGGGTAACCTAATCTATAAATTAGAATCCACATCAGCTAAGGTGTCTGCACAGACTTCAGCTTTCTAGACTTTGCTTCTGGAGAAGAAGAAAAATAGGTTTGACCCTTTCGTCACAGGGTCACCAAATCTATAAATGAGAATTTCCATAAGGTAAGAACCTGTACACGGTTTCAGCTTCCTTGAGTCAATAGTTCTGTAGAAGAAGTCGAAAAGGTTTATGTCAGGATAAATGGACAGCCAGGTGTCATGCAATGCCACAAACCCATCAGGTCTATGAGCTAAAAAAACTGTAGAAATATGCCTTGTAATACTACAATTCATAGCTGATGTAACTATTTCTAAAAGAACCAGACATGTCAAACTGCAAAGATAATGTACACATACATTGACGCAGTTGCCTTTCGCAATGGCTAATAAACAGACCAAAATGGACATCATTCATCACGGATGTATGATATAATGCAAGATATAACACAGCAGCCAGGGTATACAGATGATATGACATGCAGTAGGCAGATAGCGGGGGATATCACATACTTCAATGGGATATATTGATGATGGAACCTGACCGCATGGTTGAATCTGGGATATAACAAACACAGATGATTGGATATTACAAGCTATTGGAAGGAGGATAAAAAACTGCAGCAAAGAGGATATTGGAAACTGCAGGGAGAAATCAAAATAAATGAGGTGTTCTTCATGCTTTCACGCTTGCAACATTGATCAATATCAGATGGGGCTTATTGTGGTGCGGTCTGCAGGGTTTGGTAGACATCGATGCTGCAACTATGGAGTAATATTTTATGTGAAGGATGGCCATTTTTATTACTTGCTAATGATGGTATTTGAATGTTCAGCAAAATTTGGCACCATAATCATTCAAAGGGCTACAATCCTGACCCAATAAACTTTGCTGATAGCTAGGTTGAGATTGATCTTTTTATTAGTTCTCCACTCTGATAGTCTCATAAAATCAAACCATACCAAATGTGTAATGATAGGTCTTTGACAACCTGGTGGGTTGTAGGGAAGCATGAGGAAAGATACAGTGACCGAGCCAATAGGATTTGACTAAAATTAGAAACAGAATAAATCCGCTATCAACCCAAGATATTATTAGGCAGACATTTTCTATATGTATATTTGGAAAAGGTTTAAGATGATAGCAGATTCATCTGGATCCTACTTAACATTTGTGGATGATTGGTAGCAGTGGAAGGGCACAGGACATGACCCGTGCTGGTCATTGATTTAACCCTGAGTAGATCAGGGTTAAGGAAAGTTATGATTTGAATGAGACTGCATATTCTTTAGAACAATGTCCATGAAAGTGTTACTCGCTCACACGTAATCTGATACCAGAGTGCAACTGTATTTACAGAAATACTGAAACTTGTTGGGAAATATACAACCTTACAACCCTGAAATTTTTAAATAATGCTTTTTTTATTGACCTTAACATATCGTCTGAAATTGATTCCACAATTATTACCACTTTCCTATTACTTTCAATGAATACATCAAAATGTTTGTTCTTCCATTTTTTTGCATCGAAGGCATACAGTCATTACCAAATTGTACATTACATGTCATAAAGAGAAACTATATGCATACAATATCAGATGATCATATATTACCCCTTTTCGTCTTTAATCCAATAAAACAACGTCCAAAAACCTTATCAGTTGGCATAAAACCTTTTAAATGCAGAAACCATAACAACATTTTGAACAGCTATCACTATAAGCAGCATTCAGTAAGACATGTCACCAATGCAAGAGTAGCTAGTGCCAGTGTGGCAACGCTCACCACTTCAGCTCCGACTACAAAGCATCTAATCGTTGGTCCTGGAGGGTTAGCCATCCTAATTGACGACTAATTCAATTACATATCTTCTGCCTCCCGGTCATCAGACAGATATTGGCTGGTACTGATTTATCTCTAAGGTGGAGAGAATGTACACTAAGGTTTTAAAAGAGAATATAATTATTTAGATTGTCTGGCTGTCTATCTATTGGACAATATGTAAAGTACCTTTTTTTATAAATACAATTAATTCATATTTGTGATTTTAGAAAATAGCAAGGTATAGATCATTTTGTCTAGTCTCAGAACACTTTGTCATAATCTATTATCAACAACCCCTCTGTTAACAAATTCTTGTTTTTGGCCATAAATAGTGGCATGTAGCTTATCTATTAAGGAGTAAGGATGTTTAAAAAGAATAGAACATTCAATATCGATGCCATAAAACCTGCTATCAAAAAAGAATAAACTAACAAAGAGAGATGAGATCAAGATACACTTATCAAACCAGCAGACCACAATCTTTGTGCACAAATCTCCAAGATGTAGTAATCCACTGGCAAACTAGAGAGAGCAGCTAGACCATAATGGTTCTCCTACTTGATGCTCTTGCAGGTCTAAAACTGGTCCTTCCCCAGAGGAACTAATTCAATTATAGAGACTACAAGACAAGACCCCAGACTCCTGTAGGGCCAGTTTACATGAGTTTTCTACATCAAGAACTGCCCTTGGGGCTGATCAAATAGTTGCACACAAATCTGGATTACATGTTTGTGATGCGCCAACGGGAGAGAACACAACCAAATGTTCTGTAATGGATTGGGGACTAGTGAAGAGAGTTAAATCTCCTGACTGACCTTGGTGCCATTCAACAAATCAGTCTTAGAGTTAGAATCAATTATTGACAGTTCTTGTGGAAATCAAATGTTGGCAACAGGAACCATTTAAATACAGTTACAGTGTTGTTCCTAGAGCGGGTCCTGGGGATAGTTGCCCACCCTTTTGGCTTTGTGTCCTTTAAAAATTTGAGATGTAGATTCTTTTAATATTGCAAAGGGTACCATATGCTCAGAACATGCCAAAATGACCCCATCAACTGATTACCTAGGAACAACGTACACTGCAGTTATGCAGTTACTTGTGACTATGATAACATTATCTTCACTTACAAAATATTCATGACATGATATTAAAAAAAAAAGAATTTATTTCTCTAACAATCAAATTATTCAGATCAACAAGAGAATACAAGAGGCTCATAAACCACTACTATAGATATATCTAACATCCAATTCTTGTCCCCTCTTCCATGTGACCTGGTAAGAGAAGCGTTAAATGCCATGTATAGACTAAAACCATGGGAAAGAGACAAGGATGCTCCAGATTGTCAACTATTACTTGTGACATTTCACTTCAAAGCACAAAACACAGCCATAGATTACTCAACAGGGTATTTTGCGTGTAGGTTATAACAACGAATCTGATATAAACTGTCAACATTTGTGTCTCTTGACTCGATATGATACAGCTTTACTTCATATTTCTAGATGATTTGTGCTGATCTTTTACCCTTAAATCTTGTCTGGTATTGTTTGTCATCATTAATTACTTGTTATGTTCTGATAAATATGCAATATGATAAAAGCATGTGATGCATGCATGGTTACACATCTCTACAAGTGACTTTCAGTTTTAACTTAATTTAGTTAATCATGAAAGGAAAAATTCCACAGGACCTTGAATATCATTTCTTACAAAACATTTAATTTATCAAACATCAATTCAAAAATAGAAATGATTTAACTGTAAAAATGTTGTGAATATGTCACGGTTTCAATGTAAACAAATTTTACTTAAAAGTTATATCTGGATACATTCATGGTTAAAGAATTTATTCATCTTCATAATCTAAATCCAACTTCCAAAATGCCTCTGAAAGAAGCTTTACTAACATGTAGCTACCCAACACATTTGTTACATGATGAACAAGACGTACAGCTACAACTCCTACTCTGAAGCCAGAGTTCAATATTGCTCCACAATCTATCATGTCTGAGGCAGGGCTATGGCCCCTGTTGGCTCGTTATCAGCATCCGCTGTTCACTCTCAACCAAACTTGTCATCTCAGGTCAACAATAACATCAGCTGCCTTCCACAAGAGTTGTGAGAATAGAGACATGCCATCTTAACACGAAATAAGCATTGCTCTTGCATTAACCATATTGGCGGCCTAACCCATTCACAACAACTCTACATATTTGTCAAATGAAGATTCAAATCAGCATTTATATTTTAGAATTTTGCAAAGTCTACATAATTTATTTTTCTAAGATAAACCTTTTCTAAAGGTAGAGGCCAATATGCTCTACCATAACATAGTCCTCTAAGAAAACTGTGTGGTACTGTACATCACGCTGTGGGTGGGCTGTAGTTCCATGTAGAAAGTGCAGACTCAGCAACAAATAGCTGACTTCTAAATCCAGCACTGGCCTTATGCCCATATCTGCTTGATCCATGGAACACTCAGCGTTGTGAGCATTGTCTATACACACCAGATCTTACACACAGGCACTCAACATGCATAATTCATAGTCTATGGTTTGTCTGATGTTTGTACACCTTTGATGCAAGCAAACTGAAGATTTGGATGTATATCTAGACTGGGGTAAACTCTCCAAACTCTCTCTTTCCAGCCAGATCTTACATAAAAGCCCTTAATATGCATGCATAAATCACAGTCTATGGTTTGTCTGATGTTTGTACACCTTTGATGCAAGTAAATTGAAGATTTGGATTATATGTAGACTGGGGTAAACTCTCAAGAAATATGGTCTTAATGAAACAGATCTTTAACATAAAAGCCCTCAATATGCATAATTCACAGTCTATGGTTTGTCTGATGTTTGTACATTTACATCAAACCAGATCTTGCACACTGGCACTCAAAATGCATAATTCAATCAATAGTTTGTCTGATGTTTGTACATATTTGATACAAGCAAATTAAGGCTTTTGATATGGACTTGCATAAATTCCCCAGTAACATTGTCTTTCCAGACAAGATCTATAACACTAGCACTATAAATGCATAATTCAATCAATAGTTTGTCTGATGTTTGTACATCATTGATACAAGCAAATTGAGGCTTTGGATATAGACTTGCATTAACTCTTTGGAAACATAAATATTTTTTTCCAGACAAGATCTAACACAAAGGTACTCAACATGTATGATAATTTGTCTGACGTATAGGCATCTTTGATACAAGCCATTTGAAATTTGGATGAAGATTGGTATAGCACAAATTACCATTGTCTATTCATACCAGACTATCGCACACCAGACACTCATCATGCATATCAATCCAGAGTTGACAATTTTACTAATTTGTTCATTTTTAATACAAGCGATTGGAGATTGGATAGTTTGTCTGATGTTTGTAAATCTTGATACAGGTAATTTGTGAATTTGGACATATAGACATTCAAGAAGAATAAACATTATAAAACCATTATTTTGCCAACCCAGATGGAACTAGACGAACATAAATTAGTCAACAGGCCATGATGTTTCTACATCTTTTGATAACAGCTAAAAAGCAAATTGCAGATCTCAAAGTAAAGTAGCTATAATTCAAAATGCATTACAAACATTTTGTTATTGATTCATGATTATAAACACAGTTGACAGTAAAAATTCCTGACAATAATTAATTGGAGTTTGGGGGATTACTTACAAAAGTATCCACAATAAGACCTTTATGATGACAGTGTTGATGTCATTAAACAAGAACTTATATAATTATGCATGATCAGATCCAATCAAGGGCATTATGGTCATTATTTAGAGATTGTCTATTTAACACCTTTGTATACACATAGAGGATACAGAGCAATTAATGAATTCCGTGCGTTGAAGATTTTTGTTGTTGTCAATATTGATAGTTTAATTTCAAATTATATGTTGGTTGTTTCAACTATGCTGTTTTATATTCAGCCAAAAAGCCATTACCCCTATATATTCAAGCATATAACTACTGAACATATTTAATTTTCTCCATGGTAATCACTAATTCAGTAAGACATTGTCAGTTTGGCTAGCTCGTTTTTAGGGGAATATGAGTAGATGTCAGGAAAATGAAAATTAATGGTTGAATTTGAAAGACAATGCATTTAAACTAAATGGAGCAGTAATAATTCAAATATATTATGTAAAGTTTAGCCATGCGTTTCCTTTTTCTTGCACAAAATGAATTAAAGGTGTTCACACAAAATTGCCGCCCATTGATTTTAGGTAAATCTTCATGCTTTGTCCTCTGACTATGGATAATTGGTTTGTGTTACGACATTTTTGACACTATCAAAATAATACATTTATCATTATCATACAATTATCAGTGAAAATTTTAAAACATAAAATTATCAAAAAATGTGCTACTGCCCTTTTAAAAGCTACAATATAAGCCCTACCAGATAACTTTAATGACATACAAGAATGCACATAATGTACACAAATGTTACAGTTTGCAGCCTGCTCATTTTATCATTAATAATCACACTAAATAAACTTTGCCATGCAATATGAATCATAACATCCTGGCTGTAATATACAAGACAATGTCAATCAATAATGCCCTGATTGACAGATACGAGTATAAATAGCTGCCAGACAGACATGACCTACCTGTGATGCTAGTTTATTGATCTTGATGAAACATAAGCTAGGTAGTTGTAATTGAACTTGTGTGATGCTTTTGGTTGACGGTACAGTTTTTCAAGTAAAAATCACTTAACATTGAGGCTCCAGTCTTACAGGAGGTAGCTTGATAAGTAATCAATAGCGTCAAAGAAAATTAAGAATGTAAATTAACACAGACGCGTCTGTCCGTCAAAAGAATAAATTATTATCAGCAAGTAGAGGTAAAATAAGTCAACCAATCCAATCCTTACACTTCATATATAAAACACTTTTTCTACACTTTTTTGTTCATGTACTTTTGTTCAACTACATGGTAAAGCCACCCAATGAAATCCTTACACTTCATACCGGTATATAAAATAGAGACTGTTAATTATTTTCCTTTTTTATTCATGTAAACATTCTTCAGACAAAATTATCATCCGCAAAAGAAGTAAAATAATGGTAAAGCCAACCAATCCAATCATTTCACTTCACCCAGTGAGGTAGGAAGGATCCAAGTGAAGCTTGCGATGAGTAGGAGACAGACCATGGTAGTCTGACATTACTTTGGTAAAGGGGAATACATGCTGTCTGTGTTATCAGTCAGTAGGAAAACAGTTTGTGTCTGTACATCTAACTCCTAGTGCATCCTAATGGATTAAATATACATTTAACATCAAACAATTCACTGTATGGAGTTGTGAAGTAACAATCATGGATGTTAACAGTAGAATAATTATAGAAAGCAAGTTAATGATGTGGAAAGAATACACTTATGTTTGAAAGAACAAAGACCGAATGAAAATAGTTTACCTTTTATTATCAGCATATTGAATGTTGTTGTGAATTTAAAATATGAATATGAAATAAAGGCCCTCCAAATCATTGAAAACGTAAAAATGTTCCTAAAGGTATCAAATCTTAGGCCTTCTCTTTTTTAGACAGGTGCAGACAGAATAAATTTGCTGTATATTAAAAAATATTCCTCGTCCTTTTAAATCAACTTAATCTCATTAACAATAAAAAAATGTGATTGACATTTATAAAATCTACTTTTGAGAAAGCGTTCTCTTACGTATTCCTGGCTCTCAATAAAAAACTAAGATATAATTAAAGATAGAAGGCAATAGGTGAAAAAAAGCAATATAAAAAGAGTCAAACAATCATTATAAAAAAAGGAAGGTAAGTCTGTACGTGGAAAATCTAAAGCAAATCAGTAAAAAAAACCAGCAACAAACAAAAATTTCATTAAAAAAAATTTTATACATGTACATCACAAAAAAACTAGAAAGTAAATCTGCATCAGCACGTTGATCACTTATGAATGATTATACAGGAAAACAATGAAAGAGTTAGAATTGTTATGCAACTAATGTGCCTAAAAGCCAACCATATGGCGAACAATATCTCTGTTGTCTTAAAGCCAGGAAGGTTTTGTTTAATTTCCAGATAACACTGAAATACAAGGAGCACATGTTGCTGTGTTTAACTTAAGTAGCTAAACATCCCTGACCCACGTAACTTCACTCAGACTCTGCTGATACAGATAAGGCAGCTGAACCCATCTTCCCTGAAACTGTGGAATAATTGTGTAAGTTTGAGTAATACACCTTATTCACGCGACGCCATTTTGGAAACGAAAGCGAGGCTAGGAACGCAAACAAAGCGCTCAGTATGGCGGCATACCATTGCCGTGTGCCGCATTATGCCAATGACTCTCGCTACATCAATGACAATTCCTTATCATTTCACAAATTTCCTAACATTCGACACTTCGGAAGCAATGGATCATAAAGGTCAGACGGGATGTAGGCGAGAATTTCAGGGTACTAAATAAACGATCGTTGTGATCAGGTGATCGTGCATGTGATGTTCACAATTTTCGTGCATCAAGTGGATGGCAAAAATATTTGAAATTATAGAAAGATTTGTTTTTTTTATCTATTTGTCATTTTGCAATATTTTCCATTGCAAAGTCCTTGGGTTGGTAATATAGAATATCAAGATTTATAATTTGCAAGTCAATTAGCTTCAAAATATTTTTCATTACCAATAAGATACCAGTTGCCATGTGATTTCATTTCTCTACCAGAATAATTTGAAATAATGACAAAAATTTGAAAACATTAAATTACAGTGAAATAATTGAATGGGGAATAGAAAAATTAGAAAAATTATGTAAACACTGTTCCGATCCAAATATTTTCAACGATTGTTTTGTTAAATAGGCCTTTTATCTGAAGAAAATTATTTCAAGGAAACTTTAATGTTAACAATAATGTTTCCTACCTGTTTATGATCAAAATTAGGAAAATTGAGTAGATTACTTGAAAATAACGGCTTAAGTTATGTAAAGCAATTCGCCCGAGGTTCGGACAGTTTTGGACAGTAACACTCTATTTGCTCGTGTACACACAGATATGATACATTCAGATACACACAGATATGATATGAAAATTATTCTGTCAAATGAGTTGGCTGATTGTTTCTCTCTGTTTCCTTAGGAATTGTAGTAGAATATATTTATTTTTCAATTCCCTATAAAGAAAATGTATAAGTGTCCGAATCATGGTCAAAACTGTCCGAACCAAGCTTAAGGTCATTTTCATACATTTCGAAAATCCTTATACTCTAACTCACTTCTATATTCACTTTTTAATTGCAACTATTTATTGGAGTTTTATTGTATAGTAGTTTCTCTCTAAAAACAAATCAAGCATATGATCATTTGGCGCTTCCTATATTTCCTTAGCTTTGTGCATGGAAACATTTACATGTAAACAAATATTTCGCTAATTTTTCCTCCATGAATCGGTTAAAAGCCCCTGTCCAAAAAAGCATGTCGGGAAATAGGCCCGGTAATAAAATGTTTCTCATAAGAAATATTTATCAAGACACTCTTAAAGACAGATTGAAAAGAAACATTTTGAAACAAATGACTTGCAGATATTACACTTATAACTGTGTCAGCGTCTAATCAAAAGTGTCCGAAGTTCGGGCGACTTCGGGTGGTGTCCGAACCTCTGTCAGTTTGCCCTACATGAAAACAAATATTTCGCCAATTGCATCCATGAACCGGTTTATTGTCCCTGTCCGAATAAGTAAGTCGGGGAAAAAGGTACGATAATAAAATGTTCATCAAGAGAAATATATATTGAGACAGATTGCAAAGAAACATTTTGAAACAAATGATATGTAGATATTGCACGAATAACTGCGCCATTCTAATCAAAAGTGTCCGAAGCTCGGGCGACTTCGGGTTTTGCTCGAACCTCTGTCAGTTTGCCCTATACGTTTGACAATAAAAATTACTTCTCAGCATAGTCGCCGTTTAGTCGGACTAGCCGCCGCCCGTAGAGATTGTGACGTCATAGATGAAGCGTGACGTCAAAGCATTGTTTATTACGTGACGTCACAATGAAAAAATGATATTTTTCCCTAGGGCAACATATGAAAAATATGAACCTCGATATGACTGCCCTCGTAGGTAATATATAGAGACTATTTCATTGTTTTTGCCGAATATCATTTCTATCTCATCGAGTGGAGTGAGAAAGTGATATTTTCACGAGTGGCGCAGCCACGAGTGAAAATGACACTTTCTCACTTCACGAGATAAGATAGAAATGATATTCGGCAAAAACAATGAATTAGTCTATTTATTATATAATTTTTAGATCATAAAACAGAGTTGTCAGACATCGGAAGGCAAAGTTTTGCTCTATGATGAATGACAGTCTAGCAACTCAATTTATCCTTTCTCGGTAAAAAAAAAGTTCGATAGAAATAACTCGATATTTAATCGGAAATAATTTTATAAAAAATATATAATTAGTGAATGTTAAATGATATCAGATCCACTATATGTTTTTGTTTATTACTAGGTGAAACAAAGGCTCCTTATATATTTTGGAAAGTCAGTTTTGACGCGAACGGATACAATAAGTGAAGCGCTATGTCGGTAATTAATATGTCGTAGATTTATTTTGCAATAAAATGAACAATTATTATCTACAGCAACAAGATATGAACCTCGGGTGGCTTTTTTATATCGAAGGATACATTGGCACTGCAAACTGAAAACAGTTACATACCGAAAACATCCTAAAGAGTAGTTTTTCTTCGATCCTAACCAACGCCGTGACGCGAGGCAAGCGTTCGATTTCCTCAAAGGGAGATAATCGTGTTTCAAAGGGAGGTAATAGGTTCGGTCCTACTTTTCTCACCGCAGTGAAAATATGGATTATATTTTCACTGCAGTGAAAATATGACTTTCTACTGCTTTTCTTTAAATATAGATTATATTTTCACTGTATAACCCTATATTTCATTGCTAATTATATAATAAATATTTCTATAAGACCCTAACCAAAAACAAATCTTTGAAAAATAAATTAATTCTATATTTTTAGAGGATTGGGTGTCTTTGAAATCAAAAATCTTTTTAATTAAAATTTTTATTTTGAAAATTCAAATTGCATGATGTTATTTAAACTTTGTTTTATCTAAATACCAAGTTTGGTTTATTTTGGTTGGTTATTGAAAATGACTGATTATGCCTAGTAATAATTTTGATCCATGCTTGAGTTATCATTAGCTATACAATTTCTAAAAAAAATAATTAAAATGTTGAATGACCAAGTAAAAGCTGAACAGATTTTAAATTTGCCTTACAAGAAATCGTTTCATGTGAAATATATAACATAGAAATAGGGCATATTAAAATGAACTAGATCTACACGAACACTCGAGTATGTAGACCACTGTATGACCACGAATTAAAACTTAAATCAAATTCTAAACCCTAAATCGTATTGTGGGCATTAATAAATTTGATTACGTTACGTTGGTCATGTGCACGAAAACCAAATCAAGGCATTGAAGGATTTTTTAGCGATCTTTCCTTCAAGATCGTGAATGTACCCCTCAAGATAGAAAAGAATAACCCTTCACCCGCTTTCATTTGGGTATATTACTGTCGGTTTCCGACCATTTGTCGACATAATCTTGTGTAAGAAGCGGAAGACCGCGAAGACTCTTATTCCACACCATTGCGGACTATGGGCGACGTCAAAGCGCTTGCGTTCCTAGCCTCGCTTTCGATCCAACATGGCCGCCGCGTGAATATGGTGTATTGTTATGTTCAAGCGAATTAAACCTTTTGGAAATCAGATGAATTTTGGATAAAAAATCTTAATCTTGAACAAAATTTTATAAAAATATTTAAAAAGAGAAAGATTATTCTGAGACCAATTAAGAATTTCGTACAAGAAGTATTTGTCACAAATTTGACATGTCCCCTAGCACAATCACAAAAACAGTTCAAATCATAGACCAAGAAGAAAATAGGTCAGTGAAGTCTGATACTAAATCTATAAAGATATGAAGTCTGATACTAAATCTTTAAAGATTTGATGTGAGGTAAGGTCACAATATCAATTGGTATCTGGCTACTCGTCCATTAAAGTCTGATTCCAAATTTGGAGACTTTTGGTGTAGAGGTTCATTAGATATCACACATTTCTAAAAACTGGCAAAAGTCTTGTAGTGACCTTGAAATTGAGGTCATGGTCACCAAAATCATCTGGTGTCTGCATATTCGCCATATGAAGACTAATACCAAATTTGAAAAACTTTAGGTGAAGCAGTTTAGGAGAAATCTGGGAAATAACAGTGACCTTGAATGTAACCGCTTTAAAAAACCTGGATCTACCACTGATGTATACTCTTTTGTACTCAAAGGAAGAAAATAAGCTCTGAAGGATGACACATATATGTCAACCTTTAGCTATGTTGATAAGCAAATTAACAGATTATATTGGCTTTCACTATCAAGGTTTAAAAGTCTTAAGCATGTTTTTTAGTATGTTCCCGTTTGGTCTCAGTCTAAAGCATGTTTTTTTAGTATGTTCCCCTTCGGTGTCAGTCTAAAGCATGTTTTTTTAGTATGTTCCCCTTCGGTCTCAGTCTAAAGCATGTTTTTTTAGTATGTTCCCCTTCTGTCATTTATTCATTTTTATCTTGTCGATAGGATCTTCTAACATGTCTTGATACAGAAGTCTGATTTGATTTGAGATAAAGATTTTGTAATATACTGATGCAAATTAGTTCAAGAGTGATTGTTTGTGCTGTATTTCAGCAACTAGCAAATTCACATTTTTGTTTGTAAAGAATGAGATTTTGAACATCAGGTACTTCAGTGTTAAAGGATTACCTAAAATCTTGTTGATAAAAGAAAAAAGAATTCTTTTAAGGAATCATACCATTAATTATGGATAAGATATGTACATAATGCAATTGTATAAAAGAAACTTCAAGACAGTCATATTATGATTTAGTTTTGTTCGATTTTGATGATGTTAAAATGAAACGATATTACGAAATTAATTTTATCATATAAAATATTTGAAAAATGGATGGCATCCCTCTAGTATAAATATAATTTTGGTGATCTTGGACTAGTGAATTTGCTAGTTGCTGAAAAACAAAAGTATTTTTGCTTACAGAAGAAAAATAATCTTAGGTCAAGTACCAAACTTGTAGAAAAAGAGACAAAAGCTGAAGCAAGGAAAAGCAGATTAACATGTAATAAATGGGAAGTGACCAAAACAATAGGTGTAACATTCCACTGGTCATTGGAGCAGATAGCCCTTGTCCATGCTGTCTGTACTCAGTTGGTTTACTCAAACTCACTGTGACAATATATATACTTGTCTTTCCACATCTATATACGTACTTCTATCATATACCAGAGACTATTCCATTGTAATGTGTTAATTCCTGTAATTTGAACACTCAGATTGATTTGTTTCTTATCACGTAGCAGGGAATATGTAATCTCTACTTTTGATGTAACATCAGTGAGGTTTTTGTAAAATGACAAAAACACTGCATTACTGATTCATATGATCCTTTTCAGAAAAGTGCACTACCTGAAATTTTAACTTGGCTTTTTTTAATCTTTAAAATGCTAAAATTTATTTCACTGCATTACTGATGATTCACATGATCCTCTACAGGATATTGAAGGCGGTTGGTATGATCACCAGATACTTATACCAAGCTTCCTTGAATATTAAAAATGACATAAACATATGACAGAACTGTAAATTTGTTGAATTAGAAGATGAATAGTTGCGTTTGTAAAATTTCCGGGATTCATTGTTATTCAACACCTACAAATCTAGTTTAAAACCGAGGATGTTAACCCACATATAAGTCATGCTACAGTAAAGTTTTAAGCACAAATTTCACAAAAGCAGGTAAATGAAATAAGTGGCATTTCACTGAATGTCTCAAGTCAATCTTTCTATTATTTAAATTCTTCTGGGGGATAAAATTGATGTAAGTATTATTGTAGAAAGAGTAGACACAAGAGAATGTAGGTCTAGACTGGCAGAATGATACATCACTTCTAGCTGTATCAGATGACTTGTACCATCTGTTGTGACACCAAGGTGTTGACACCTGTATCTTTAAGGGACAGTTCTATCAGGATAATTTTAGCCTTAGCTAAACTTATATGGACATTACAGTTTTCAATCATGTATGACATTTATGCATGATCCTGACATAAATTACTTAGAAATCACTACAACTAAATATTCATAATATCCTAACTTCATAGGTTTATAAGAACACTTTGTAGACTCTTTCAGTGTTTCAATATTAAAAAAATGTGTTTTCAGAGATATACATTACAATGTACAGGGGTTCTCAAAGGCTTCATTATAATGACAAATTTACTTTCTGGTTGTCTTTGTTTTCATTCATTGCTTATGTCAAGGAATAGTTTGATCCAAAGAAACGGAGGGATACACTGCTTATAAAGACATTCACGATTCAGGTTAGACTTATATTCAGTCTCAGAAAAATATTAATTCTCAAAAATAGTCATTTTATTAAATATAAGAAAGGCGCATCAGAGACTTGGAACTTTCAGTAGTTCACTGATCTAGACTTGCTTTTATGGAGGTTTTGTTAGGTGAAAATAATGTTAACTACAGTCTGAGTGCAAGATTTGCTTCAGGTGTGAGTGCAATCTAGTTAAAACTAGCTGTAATGTTATCGTCCCCTAAGTCAATCAATCTTTATTCAATACTGAAAGGCCACAGGCCTATAGTACATTTTATAAGAATACAAAATACAAAAATATATGGCAATCATGTCATGACAATCATAACATATCTAACATTGGGATTTCCTAATGTTCGTGGCATGGTATAGAAACATTGCAAGATTTGTTATTACATCATACTTATTACATTTCATTAAGGATGAAAATTTCTCTAAAGAGGGAAGTCTAAGTCCTCATGTTACATCTAGCTACTAGCCCACCTGGTCCGTGTCACGCATGCGCAGAAATCAACAAATGGAATGAGAACTGGCTGATCTCTTTGAATCAGGTGTCGTAAGATTTATATTGCATTTTACACATTATGAGCATAAATATCAATAATTTACTGTATGACTTATTGAAAATAAACATTACAGCTAGTTTTAACTAGATTGACCGATTCTAACAGCTTGTATTAACTAGATTGTCCGATTCAAAGGGATCAGCCAGTTCTCATTCTATTGGCTGATTTCCGCGCATGTGTGACACGGACCAGGTGGGTTAGTAGCTAGATGTAACGTGAGGACTTAGGGGACATATACATTACAGCTAGTTTTAACTAGATTGGGTGTGAGTGCTACATCTTCTGAAGAGTCCCCTATACTGTACTCAGAGAAAGATAGATATCTGAATCAAGTGCCTGTGAAGTGTACAGATATATAAAGATTTATAGCATCCCTTACAGATGAGTAATAAGATTGAGAATAAAGAACAATGCTATCGGTCTACAGTGTATGTATGTACAACCTGGAACAAAGCTTGGTTACTGTTTGAACAAATAGATAGGAGAGAGGGTTGAGAGAGGAGTTTAGTTTAACATTTCTCCGGGTCAAGATGATTTATGACTTGTAAGTTCAAAGGGATCCCATACAAGTTATACACAAATGGTTTACTGAAGAATGGAATTGAGCTGATAAACTTTCATATAGAGAACATGCTACAACTCCTTTAAATATGTTGCTGGTTATATAGAAATTTTGTCTGAAACAAAATCAAGGGGGAGGGTTAAATTAGATTCACCTCTGAGTTTCTCAAATCAGCCACTTCTCTAAGAATGTGCCAGATTACAATGATAAATGCTGACAGTTTGTTTTTAATTTGTACCCTAAATAACAACAAAACTAATTGTACTTAACAGCACAACAGGAATAGGATTGAGTCTCCCAAGAAAACATTCTTTTAACCCAAAACAGATTTCTTTGCATATCTATAAGATAATACCTTTATGAATTGCAGCTTTCAAAATGAGTCTGTGAATTTTGGGCATTTCAGCGAAAAAAATTACATAAACAAATTCATTTGAAAATGAAGTAAATAACCAAATTATCCTGAAATTATGTGAACATAATAATAATAAATAAAAGAAACAAATTCATTTTGCGAACAAAAACAATGAAAAAATGCTTGAAAGTTTACGTGATGTATCAAATCTAAACCATGGGGGTGTTGACAGCAACAAAATTAATATCAACACTATATGAAACCAGACTGTTTATATAAGGTTTGATTACAAACACGGCAGGTGAGTCACATTGACTCATGGGTAGGGGTCAGAGGTCAACTGACATGTGCAGGAGGAGAATGTGAGACAATGCTTGGTGCATTCCACTTCTGACAACTGATCAGACCTATAGTCATGATTGCATTATTATTTTATAATAACATAAAATGTTCTACTTTCAAGGAAAACTTGTTTTCAAATTTATGATGACATTATTGTAAATTATACGATTGGTTTGTTATTCTGTAATTTTTATTGTTTTATTCAAAATATTTCTTTGCAACACATATTTTTAGTTTCTATTGTTTTTATTAAATGTGAAGTTTAATGATTTACTTATTCTAAAGTTTAATTTATTTTGGACAATTCAAGTTGAAAAAAACTTTTTCAATTTATTGAAGCCTAAGTATTTTAGACAATCTAATTCAATCACTGACTATGTTTCATTTTTGTTTAAGATCTAGCTTGCTCAAGTATACCTTTTCAAATAAAATATAGTTTTTAAAATCCTCTGAATTACGGTATGTGACCAGGTATAAGGCGAGAATTTGATACCAGAAATTAGGGGTCAAAGAGGGGGTCGGCCTATACCCAGGATATGATGCAGATGAAAATCAAGAGGCTATAAGCACAAGTATCTGTCAGCCGAGTGAGTTAGGGAGTTAGCGAACAGGAAGCAACATGCACAATCATCGTGGTCATTTCTATATTGAACTTATAAAATAAAAATACTGTTGTCTTGTTGTTGTTTTTAATGAAAACTTATCAAAGAGAAGATGAAAAATATATATTGATATATTAATATGAAATATTCAAACAACCTTCATGTACTGTTAGATTCTGGCAGATGTGGCTTCACTCACATCCACGATCGGAAATTGAAACTCAAATTTCACAATATTACCAAAATTATCACTTCAGAAAACTTGTTGTCCATATTAGTGGTTAAATAAGACATATTTCCAAACTTATTTATCATATTTTATCGAAATTCAATCAAAGCTTTGTCAAAGATACATTTGTGAAAGCACAACGTTTTACAATACTTTGAATCTCAATCGTAATTTCGTGACCTGAATTACGGTACCTGAATAACACTTAACTAGTTCTAAGTAATTTGACATACATCACACAAATAGTTTGAAATAAGAAATAAGATTTATCAAAAAGTATTAAACATTACGATAGAGAAAGGAAGTAAAAAGTGTAACTGAAATAAAAAGGCAAAATTGCTTTTGACCAAAAAGGAACATTCTACTTTGTTTATTGTATCAATGCACATATAATTCAAATCTAAACTTAATGCTAAATATTCATGTTTGTAACAGCAAATCTATTAAGATTTAGACATGTAAAGGGACATAACTCTATTTAAGAGACATAAAAAAGATGTAGAGAATATTTCTTTTGCCACTTCATAAGTTTTTTACTAAAATAAATTCTCTAACATATAAATACAAAATTAATTTGAGTAACTATTAAATTTTTCAAATTCTATGATTATAGATAACTTATTTTGTTAAAATGCAGTAAGTTCATTAGTAAATTGCACTTGATAAACACTGCACATCTATCTTTATTAGTGTTTATATGAGGTATTGAGATCATCATGAAGTGCCATACAACTGTTGGTTTAAGACATGCTGATCATCAAAACAAATCGATTTCACAATGTAAACGTCTCAATCACACATACCCCCAATGTGCATATTCTGAGGCTTTGTTGAATGCATTTTGAGGATCAAGACATTTTAAAAGCGGGGAGGTTGTTGTTGTTGGAAAATCTCAAGCAATGAGGCCTATAAAGCACATGCTCTGACCAACAATGTTCCCCTTGTGAGCTATTGAGAACAATTCAGGCTTCCTACAAATAAAGCTAATGATCATACTTCCTATAACACATAACAGTGGTGACTAAACTATGATGTTTGGTGTGAATACTGTTCAACAAGACACCTCTGTCAGACTCTGGACTAAATTGGCAGAGAGAGAACTTGTGATGTTTCCTCATAGATTCTAAACCCGTGTAATGTCATCATCATCATTGACCAATGAAACATAAAATTCATGAGCAACTTCTACTGCAAAGTGCATTTATTGCACTTATGACATGGTCGTAAAATCCATCTTATAGATCATAAATAGAGTGTACATCTTGTCAACATGTAATAATTTGAAGATGGTGTGTCACTGTAAAGCAAAGTTGTTTTTTTTTGCACTTATGACTTGGTCTTAAAATCCATCTTATAGATCATAAATAGAGTGTACATCTTGTCAACATGTAATAATTTGAAGATGGTGTGTCACTGTAAAGCAAAGTTTTTTTTTTTTGCACTTATGACTTGGTCGTAAAATCCATCTTATAGATCATAAATAGAGTGTACATCTTGTCAACATGTAATAATTTGAAGATGGTGTGTCACTGTAAAGCAAAGTTTTTTTTTTTTGCACTTATGACTTGGTCGTAAAATCCATCTTATAGATCATAAATAGAGTGTACATCTTGTCAACATGTAATAATTTGAAGATGGTGTGTCACTGTAAAGCAAAGTTTTTTTTTTTTGCACTTATGACTTGGTCGTAAAATCCATCTTATAGATCATAAATAGAGTGTACATCTTGTCAACAAGTAATAATTTGAAGATGGTGTGTCACTGTAAAGCAAAGGTTTGTGCTAGTCATTTCTGCAATGCCTTCAGGTGTTGAATAGGACTTCGCACAAAAAGGTTGGCACTATACGACTCCAAGGACAATCAGAACCTGGGACCTACCTGAAGGTTCTCGTTAAACAGCATGCTCTTGAGCACTTGGTTCGACCTGCGGTGAGCCGCCCGGTGTTCCATCACGTTCTCCAGGTATGTCAGAATGTCTCGCACTCTCGTCGTTGTCGGTAACAGCTCTAGCGCCTGTACCAAACAATACATAAGCCTTGCTTACTTTGTTTGATTCTAACTTTTTTTGGTAGAAATATGATTCTTTATCTTAGGCTTTATGAAACAAGATTGGAGCCTTGTCTATTTGGCAATTTGGTTCAATTCTAAATATTTTGGAAACATTATTCCTGTTCTCGGGCCTGTATAAAATAAGATTTGAGCCCTGCTTACTGCGGTATTTAGGATAGAATATTTCAGGTATACATAAGGATATTTTGCACTAACGTAGTTGTTGGTAACAGTTTTATTTACCGTGGCAAACAATACATTAGCCTTATTAACTCTAAGGTTCGAATCTAAATATTTTTGGTAGAAATATTATTCCTGTTCTCAGGTCTTCATGAAACAAGATTGGAGTCTTGCTTACTGCAGAATTTAAGATAGAATCAAGTACATATGGGTGTCTTGCACTCTCGAACTTATTGGAAACAGCTTTTGGCACTGTATTAAACAATATATTAGTAAAGCCTGTTTTACTTATCATCTTAGGTTCAAATCTCAATATAGAATTTAGAATTAATCTACTTCTTAGAATTTTTAACATTTGGGTCATCCGTTCATGTCAAGCATGTTTTTGTTTCATACTGCATAAGTAGATGCATCTTTATCGAGGTTTGAGGCATAATTTAACATTATTTATCATGATTTGAATTAATATAAATGGTCAGTGACAGACATTTTCTAGCATAAACATTTCATACCTTAGTTGTCTCTATCTTCCATGCATGATCTTCAAGTAGTTTGAGTGCAGCGACCATGTCAGGTTTGGGCGGGACGCCCTGATTGGTTGAGAGACCGAGAGAGGCGGGGTCAGGGGGCTGCAGGAACATTTTCAGGAGGTGCACATATACCTGTAGGGAGCAACAAACTTATATACATATGTCAGCATTATAATAAACATTATAACATATTGAGCATATATGATGAAAAACTAAAACTAGAAATTAGTTTTAGTTAGAATGAATTTTAGAAGAATAGTAATGAGGAAGATGCAGTAATGATAGCAGTATTTCCAAAGAAAATAGCATTATTAATATAAGATAGTCTCATCAGTCTTCTCATATAGCAATGTTTGGAACCAGTGTGGTATGCAATCTCATTGAAACCAGTTCAAAGCTATCCCTCAATTGGTGACAAGGCTGAAGAGCTATCAGCACAATTTTATATTTTAGCAGGCCTCTCATTGTTTGGATTTATAAAAGGTTTATGGGGACAGAAAAGGCCTGTAAGATTTTGTGATATATGTTGTACTCACATCTTTGCTTCCCTCTTTGTCCTTGTCAAAATGACTTGCACAATATCTGCAAGATGAAGATTCATGTTAGATCGACAAATATCACAATACAGCTTTCAAGAGCAAAGGGCCATCATAAGGCCCACTTTGTCATTGATCTATAATATCATGGATTATATAAAGGTACAATGATTATCAAAGTTAAGACTTTTCAGATACATATTAGTATATTTTCAAAGCAATTTACTTTCTTTCTGCCATTGAAGTTTGATATTTTCAAAGCAATTTACTTTCTTTCTGTCATTGAAGTTTGATATTTTCAAAACAATTTACTTTCTTTCTGTCATTGAAGTATGATATTTTTAATCTGTCAATTTGATTTGAATTCAAATTGATGTGTAGATAAATGATTGATAAATCTGTGATCACTTGGAGCAACCCCCCCCTCCCCCAATGACCATATTCGCATGTAAATATATTTCCAAAATGTATTTAGAAATAGATCGCCCATAAAGAAATTGATACAAAACGTACTCCTCTGCGAGGGCATGGTCCTGTAGTATGTGTATGTAAATACCCAGAGCTTGTTCGTGCCGGCCGAGTCGACCCAGTAGGATTGCTCGCTCCTCATAGAACTCTGCATTAAATAACATTGATTTTATATCAATCTTGTCTGAGAAATCTGTTAAATATCAGTATGTGTAAGTATATCGATCTGAAATGACCAGGAAGTGAACACAAAACGTAGTGCAAGAACATTGAATCCTGCGAAAAAATTAAACAACGATGACAAACATAGTGACAGCTGATACAGGGCCAGTGTCATCAGCTAAGGGTTCAGTTTGGCAACTTTTTAGCAGATCAGTCCTTTTGCTATTGTGAAATTATTTCTAACTTATGATTTTAAAGGTCACCTAGTCTAAAGGGTGGGCAAATTTCAACAGGACCCGCTCTAAGAACAACACGGCAGATTCAAGAATAAAAAATATGTGTATACAGGGAACTATGGCAACAATTAAAAATAAGTCCTTGGTCTCAGTCAGCTGTCAAATAAACAATGTGATTGGTCATTCTATTCTTAGTTCCTCAACAAAAAATCCACATATTTTTACAGGATACAAATGATAAGACTTTTTTCATTTGAATTCAAGGTAATCAATGAAGGTAGACAACTCACAGTCACAAGAGAATCTAGTAGGGAGCATCTATAGGACTTGAGAGACATATTACCGGTAAAGGGGCAGTAGCACGTTTATGGGGGGAATACATGTATAAGGTGATGTCAGGAAAATGAAACTTAATGTTTTAAAATATAAAATTATCAAAAAAAGTGCTACTGCCTCTCTAAGGGAAGAAGTAACATTTCCAGAGTACAATTTGCGACATTTTTTTCATTTGATCTCCAAGACACTAAATGGAATACTAAAGGAATATAACTCACTGTCAAGAGGGAACCTGGCGAGCAGCATCTCTGGGACGTAGTGGCGTGACATTTTGAGGAAAGATGTCAGCTTCGCACGGTAGTCGATGAGTTCTGGGGATTCATCTTCCGCACTGTCAACTTGATCTCCTACTGGAACATACATGTCACATCTATATATGTGCTTCATTAGTTTTACTATATCAAAACAGTCAAAAAAAGGTTTTTAAACAACTTAGTTATAAGCTGTAAATGAATGAAACCTTACTCCTATCATATTTATTATTAGCACATAGATAACTTACAGCAGCAGAATCAAGGCAGGGTGTTCAAAGGAGGGTCTTAGGGACTTTGAACGCCCCTTCCAAATGATATTAATGATCAAATGCATAACATAAGGATTAACCCTTTTTAAACAGCGTATGAAATAAGGACCTGGTAACTCGTGATCTCCGGAAACGATTTTGGATGCACGAACGGCCGCACAGATGCAAGCACCGAGCATTATATACCAAAAACTATGCCATAGTGGGGTTTTTAATAACATGTACGGGCTGGCTACTTTTTAAGTTTATTTTATACACTACTTCATCCAATCTATTTAAGATAGCTGTAATGTATATGTCCCCTAAGTCCTCACGTTACATCTAGCTACTAACCCACCTGGTCTGTGTCACGCATGCGCAGAAATCAGCCAATGGAAAAAGAACTGGCTTATCTCTTTGAAGCGGGCGTTGTTAGGATTTATATTGCATTTTACACATTATGGACCAAATCGGTCCAACTTCTGGCCAAGATTATACGGCCGTAAAGATCGTGGGCTGAAACTTCCCACCACGTTTTTATTTTCATAAATATCAATTATTTAATGTATGACTTATTGGACATAAATATTACAGCTAGTTTAAACTAGATTGACCGATTCTAACAGCTTGTATTAACTAGATTGTCCGATTCAAAGGGATTGTAGTTTATCAGGATCTGTGACTGGCTTGTAAAGTGAACATGGACGACCTCTGACCTTCAGGGAGAGCCTTGACGAAGTCCTCCATTGAGCTCTGGATCTTTTCTCGGTACAGGTGCACCAGTCGGTTGTGGAATTCCGCTGTCTCGTCGTCACACTGCGTTATAATGTGCTCCTACAATTGGAGAAATAGGGAACATTAGACAACCTTTATTACATTTTATAAAATGAGTAAATGCTTTGGTATTTAAAGAGTAAAAGCTTTTAAACTGGACAGAGTTAAGTATATATCTATTATACTGTTTAAATTAATAAGATAAAATAACAAGGCAAAAGTGAGCGCGGCTCACATACCCCCGCTTGAGTTTGACCGCCTTCACGTAACATTAATTTGAAAATTTATGATTATGACTTAGAACACAATGATCTTGCAACCCTAAAAACTATTTCACTTCAAAACATCCCCGGCCATGTAGTTTTTGAATAAAATTCTGGGAACCCTGGAATTACCCCTAAAGGGCACAACAGCACTATACAGTCGAACCTTGTTTGGTTACAGGTGAAAATCGTCCGGATAGCAAATCGTCCGGTTAACTGGATCATTTTTCTTAAGAAATATAGACACATTGTTTGAAAAATCTTTGTCCGTAAGGTGAGATTTATGGATATACAGAGTCTGGGTTGAAGTGTGCAAGTCATTTGGTATTTATATATCCTCCGGAAACAAGACAAAGTAAAATTTTTTGACCGTTTTTGGTCAAAATTTCAAAAATTATTTGGACCATTGAGCTGAAACCCCTAAAAGGCACAACAGCACCATATAGGCTACTTCCATACCAAATTTGAAGTTTCTAAGTGGTATAGTTTTTCAGTTATGCTCCGGAAACGAGACAAAGTCCAAAAATCGGACCATTTTTGGTCAAAATTTCAAAAATTATTTGGACCATTGAGCTGAAACCCCTAAAAGGCACAACAGCATCATATAGGCTACTTCCATACCAAATTTGAAGTTTTTCAGTGGTATAGTGTTTCAGTTATGCTCCGGAAACAAGACAAAGTCCAAAAAATCAGACCATTTTTGGTCAAAATTTCAAAAATTATTTGGACCTTTGAGCTGAAACCCCTAAAAGGCACCACAGCACCATATAGGCTACTTCCATACCAAATTTGAAGTTTCTAAGTGGTATAGATTTTCAGTTATGCTCCGGAAACGAGACAAAGTCCAAAAATCGGACCGTTTTTGGTCAAAATTTCAAAAATTATTTGGACCATTGAGCTGAAACCCCTAAATGGCACCACAGCACCATATAGGCTACTTCCATACCAAATTTGAAGTTTCTAAGTGGTATAGATTTTCAGTTATGCTCCGGAAACGAGACAAAGTCCAAAAATCGGACCGTTTTTGGTCAAAATTTCAAAAATTATTTGGACCATTGAGCTGAAACCCCTAAAAGGCACCACAGCACCATATAGGCTACTTCCATACCAAATTTGAAGTTTCTAAGTGGTATAGTTTTACAGTTATGCTCCGGAAACGAGACAAAGTCCAAAAATCGGACCGTTTTTGGTCAAAATTTCAAAAATTATTTGGACCATTGAGCTGAAACCCCTAAAAGGCACCACAGCACCATATAGGCTACTTCCATACCAAATTTTAAGTTTCTAAGTGGAATAGTTTTTGAGTAATGCTCCGGAAACAATTTCGGACGGACGGACGCACGCACGCACGCACGGACGGACACGCGGAGCGCTATATACCCCCGACTACGTCGTAGCGGGGGTATAAAAAATTATGTTTACTCTCAATTCTTGTAATCGTGTAAAGGGATACTTCTCGTAAGCCTTGAATCTCACTGTACTCGAAATGTATACATTTTGAATGTTTTGTTTACTTAAATGCATCACAAATTCCTTAATGGCAATAATTAATTATCTTATCTTATCTTATTGACATTGGTTATTGAATAATATCAATCACTTTTATAATTTGTTTTAATATCATACCCATAATGGGCATAACATAAAACAGAATCATATCATGGCATTATCTCATAGTGAATTCCTTGAAAACAGATGTTCATTAATTTTGCCTTCTTTTTTTTTGCCAGAAATCATGCTCAAAGAATAGTTGTTACTGGTTTCTTAGGGGTGAAAAGATTAACTGCAAACTCTTGTTGGCCGTAATTTTTCAAGTGAATTCTAGCAATAATAGAGTAGAACAAAATATCAAATTTACGATGAACATTGAATCGTACTGACCAGATAAGGTATCGCAAGGTCCTTCCCGATATTCTCCAGAAACTCCAACACTTTTTCTCTCGGAAGACTTTCTATTTCAGGGGTATCCTCTGTGAATATCTGCCAAAACAATTTGATACATAAAACAACTGTCCTTCCATCTAAAATTAAACATGGAAGAATCACTGACACTATTATTTATGAGGAACTTTCATAAAAGGAGAATACTGTACGGTACTTAACGACATCTCGTTTAATAACAGTTTTAAGAAACAAGCCATTGGTTTGGTTTTTAACAAGCGAAAGAGACGATATGGACAATACCAATACTATTCACGAGTTTCATAAAAATGTTATTTAAGGTGACTGAGTTTAGTATTTTGTTTATTACTCGCCAAATAATATCTTCATAGATTTAAAGAATTTCGAAGATTTGACCATTGCACCCCGCCCGAAAATACTGTGACGTCATGCTCATTGATTATACTGACATAACGTCATTTGAACTTTGGCGATGTTATTACAAAATGTGTTATAATATCTTTGTAGATTTATTAAACAGTGATGTCTTCAACAAGTGTAATAAAGTGAAGTTATTAGTTATTGATATCAAGGTATTAGATTTAAATTTTCCTTAAAAAACTCAAGTATAGCTTATCCTAAAACAGTATCTTCAACGACTCTGAATGAGTTTGTTTGATGGAGTTGATTGATATAAATCACATTAAATGTACACACCTTCAATCCATCTTCTGGATGTTTTCTCAATACCCAGTCAGAGTACTCAAATATCAGATCCAAATGCTCAGTTCCTAGAAGAGAAAACATCTAACAAGATCTCTTCCTTGAATTGCAAACAATTAGATAAAATTGATTAAGACAAAATATGTCTAGTGTACTTATATGAAACATGAGGAGATATACATTTCTGTTCTTTAATGCTCATTCTTCATGATCTATCCCTTTTGGCGTCATTTGGGAATTACTGATTAAGAAACACAAAATCAAATTCAATGGTATTGTCTTTACATTAGGAACACAGAACATGAGTCAAACCATCTGTCGAGCCATGGTTAATATAATAGTGATTCTTAGTTAGTTTAGATTAACTGAACAGTGAAAGCTGTCAACATGAGTATGACATGCGAGAAAACTTGCGAATCACCATTTAACTGTTCAATGCCCAGACATACCATACCATATTTATTTGAATATAATAACTGAATTTTTATACTCTCATACCATCATTATAATTTATAAATTTATAAAACCAAAGGTATAAGATTGGGAGGAAAGATTCACCTAGATGCTGGAGATACTGCACTGTCCGGTCGTGACCCTTCAGGGGCGAGTCAGGTCGCGCTGCTTGCTTCATCAGCAGGTTTAGGGCTGGCAGTGGGAACACAGAGTTTTCAATATCAAAGAAACTGAATAATTATTGGTACAAATATATTGGAGATTAAGTAGATTTTTCAAAAACATAATTATGATGTGAATGCCACACGTTCATTGACTTATGTGTTGCTCCTATGTATGACATACACTTAGAAGAAGGGAGCACTGTCATGAACGCTACAAATTGAATTTTTGTATTTCAACTTTTATCCTTGAAATGACAAATGACAAATAACAAATGACATATGTCAAGTTGTTGGGACATTAATTATGAGATCCTGAAAGTAGTCATAGTCAAAAGCGATAATTATAGAATCATGTATGACTGTTATTTATTTAGACTTGACATCAAGACTTATATTATGGAAAAATACTGCCTCAATCTGAAAAGATACATTTCGATTTATTCTTATGTCATTGTAAAGATAATGATTGAAACATAGTCTTCACTGGTCACTGGTCACATCATTCATCTGTTGAAGGTAGCTAGCTTACCCTTCTGATGGAGTCCCTTCTTCTCGTACAGGATGATCAGTTCACTGAACTTCTCCTTCTTCTTCAGGACTCGCTCGCTCTCCTCCACATGACAGTTGTTGTCCTTCAGTCGCAGCAGTGGTGCAACCAGCGCATCGTTCGTCTGTTGATTCAAATAGCAAATATATATTCTTTGAGAGGCATTTTAGAAGTTGGAATGACAATAATGCTGAGGAATATATGGATGACAACTTCTATGTTCCTCTGCTTCTCCTCAAGATTCTGTGTCGAAATGTCGCATACAATGAACAAAGAAGTTGTCATCCATATATTCCTCAGCATTATTAGGAAATATATAGTTCCCTATTTGGACAATGAAAAGTTACACTAAGGCCGTTCCTTCATATACAAAATATGTAGCGCCCTATTTGAACTGTGAAACGTCACACTAGACAGTAATGATCATTTTTAACCACTAGTAACCAGTCCAGGACTGCATGCATTACCAAGAAGGAATTGTACTTATGAGCCAGATACTAAGCACCTTGCACGGCAATATAGGTCTGACACGTCTCCATGTGCAAATATCCATTTGTAAATTTGGGTGAACTGAGTACAATGTGGATGAAGTGCCTTGCTCAAAGACACAACACAGTCCCCAAGACATGGTCACAAATTTGGTTTTGAGATGCATAGCAAAATGTCTATCAATTTTTTGTAGTGGATGTCATAGGTAGTCTAAAATTAGGTTCACAAAGGCTTACATAATGTAGATTTACATTGTGATGTCATTTTGCCAATTTCCTCTTGAACAAGCATATCTAAAAGTTGTTCTAACAATCTACAATAATTCATTCAAAATAAGAAACCCCTGTTAGGACACAGTACCGATGACATAATTTGTGTCAACAACTCAACATACCTGCAAGTAGCACTTGAGGAGTGTGGTATCTATGATCTGACTGAGCTGTTTCTTGGAGCGGATCGTAACATTCCCCTCCACAATCGCCGTTGTCGCCATCTCCTTGTTTATATCCTTCAACAACTGGTTCCTTTTCTGTGTGGGCAAAAAGGTTGTCAGTCAATGTTAAGTCGATTATGTAGTTTATCAGGATCATTACATAGACTGTGTTCTTGATGACTGTCCATGTTTTAACTTCTCATGTCTTATAGTCTTTCTACTGTGTATTTGGATACTTATATCTATCAAGCAAATTCTTGTATCATTCTCTTTATATTTCTTTTTAAAATATCTCTCTGATCTAATCATATGACTCTAATCCAATAAGGACAAATGGTATCAAAATTTATGGATGACAACTTCTATATTCATAAAGTGCGACGTTTCGATACAGATTCTTGTATCGTTTTCAAGCACAACTTCTATAGTCATAGAGTGCGACGTTTCGATACAGATTCTTGGATCGTTTTCAAGATCTCTATCGAAACGTCGCACTCTATGAATATAGAAGATGTCATCCATAAATATTGTCCTTATTTGACTTTCAACTTATAAAATGCCACTCAAAGAAGACTCTAATTCAGCTACCGGTTATGGTGAAACAGAAATGTTTTATATTATCACTCGTAGCTGTGCCACTCGTGAAACTTTAACAGTCGTAAGATAAAAATTGCATTTGTAAGGAAAAATCGAATATCATCTAAACATTTTGCTTTAATAATGACATTTTCTTACCTGAAAAGATACATGCCATTTTAAGTCAGCCATAACTTTCCACCTGTCAACCCTACCCGACATGAGGATACAAGTACACTAACGTAACTGTATGAAACTAAAAGACTAACGTCAGTGAGGTAGTCTATGAGAGACAATAGACCCTTCTCCAGTTCGGAGCCCTCCAATTCAGGCAGTCGGTCAGGATACTCCAGCTGGTTACGGAAGTCCTGAGGTAGAAGGTTTGGATACAGCCCGATCACGTGGGATGGATCTGCAGAGATAATGTGTCATGACAATGTCACTTGTCCTACATTCTGCATAATATGTCATGGTGCTAACAATGGTTGGGGTAACAATTGAGAATATCTCTTATTAAGACCAAAATTAAGAAAGGACACTCCAACTTAACTTTGGTTTACAAGTAATTTGATCAACGTATGGCGATAACTAATCATCTTATCCATAACTCTGTCAGACAATCCAAACCAAAATCATCCTGTCTCAGGGTATAAACGTTACGCTAACTCCACTAATCTGTACCCTGTGCTCAAGAGCTTGATTCGCTCTCGAGCCCAGGGTACAGATTAGTGGAGTTAGCGTAACGTTCATACACTGAGACAAAATGAGGAAAAATTTGTTATAAAATTGTTCTTGTCAATTAAAATATTCATGCAAAACTGTGGTTCATCAATAAATAAATTCAGACAAATAAGCAATATGCTCCCATCTGATTGGATCTAAGAAGGTCAGGTAGAAGGTTTGGATACAGTCCCATCATGTGGGACGGATCTGTAGAGATAATATGCCATGACAATGTAGCATCTATATCCTGTACGTCATTTATGTGTTTATCATGGTTGGATTAAACATTACCTCAAATGTTTCTAGGACCAAAGGAAAGAGGACAATTAAATAGAAATAATAGAGAACAGCAGCCAATACTATTGCAGAAAATATAGAGGACGCTTTGTTGTATGACAATCTCTAATCTAAAATTCATGCTCAACTGACATCTCTAATCCAAATCTCACAACAAGCTGGCATCTCTCTTTCCTGACTACCAATACTTCCCATAAACTCACATATACTTTAATCCTGTTTTTGTCCTATGCAGTCAGACCCTAGTTATCTGCACAATTTGATTAAAGCTAAAACTAACTATAGTGAGTAGTGCATTTCTGTGAGTCAAAATTGTTATAGAAATGGAGAGAATTTAAGACATAATGGTGAGGATATCCCCGTATCCGGATACATGTGGTCCCATTAACCAGGGTCCAACTGTATATCACAGAGAAATTCCTTCTAATCCTTTCTACATTCATAACATAAAACAAATGTGCTCATGATTACTTCCACTTTTTTTAATCAAGCAAAACAAAAGAAATAAGAAAACACACTTTAACTCTTACCTGTGCCTAGCGAATCAAATATTTTCATGGACTCTTCAAACTTGTGTTGACAGAAGAGATCAAAGGCGTAGAGATTATTAATATTTCGGATACGTTTTTCTTTCTCAGAATCAGGTTCTTCTTGCATATCCTAGAAAATAAAACATAAGCATTTATCATATTTTCAAAGAAGAAAAAAACATTAAGACCAATTTTTCCTACCAAATTATATACTTGCTTTTATCTATAAAATAGAAAGATAACATGACATGATGAAATTTGATAAACATATGACTATGAGATAAAATGATTCCCTGAATGCATGTATTTATGAACATTTGTTGCTAAATTCACTAAATAAATAAAACATTTAATGTTTCATTGGCGCTTAGTTTTAAGTGTAACAGAGTGCTGGGAACAAAAACATTAAAAAAATATAGACACAATTATCTTCCATAAAAACAGTTGCATATAAAATGGCCGCTAAACATAATGTGTGTACTCACAGCAAGATGTAACGCTAACTTGAACTCTTTATTCTGAAGAAGTTGCTTTATCTGATGAGAAATCGGCATGGGTGCTAATCTCCATACAAAATTAGAGGAGGCGACGTATACACAGTTGCTGAAAGGAACAAAAGTATCTCTTTACAAAAAGATTGAATATAAAGAGAATGTTCTACAATCAAAATCTTTATCAACACCAATGGAGTTAAGTCAATATATTTTAAGAGAGCTAATTGGGTCAACCTTTGGAGGTGGTTATCATTAGAAATCATGTATATATTTCACAATGCATGTTGTCGCAAGAGCAGAATGATATCTGGCATATATACTGCAGACCAAATGCTGTCAAATAAACGTTTGTGCACATTGCTAACTGTTATCATACAATCTAACAGTGGAGTGATAGGGGTTTCTCTACATGTTTGAATACGAAGAAAAAGGTTGGACAGTTTATCTGATGATATTTCTTATGAATGAGAAGAATGAACAAAGAACACTACAACTGAAGTTTCGTATATAAGTATTTGCAAAATTTGATCTACTTATGGCAATAATTAATTGCCCAGTCAGATTATCCAGATCTGGGTCAGATATTCCATGGCAAATTTTTTATCAATTTGTTCTTGTCATTAGACATACGTCATAAGATGCATACACCAAACGCTTAAGTTTAAGATTACTAAAATAACCGGAGCAATATGAGGTGTAAAATCATAAGTGTACTCCTGTGATTTTCAACAAGTAAAATGTATTTATTTCATAATACTTACAATAAAAACATAGCAAGCTTTTTATGTGAAAAACAAGGCACATGAAACACACTTACCTCCCTTGGCAAACGAGTCTGGTTTTGGCTAGTTCAATACTCTGTATCATGAGATTTGGTTCAATAGTTCGGATTTCTACATACTTCGGTAAAATTGCTATAACGTAAGGAGGATGGTGTTCTGAAAAATACAATATAAATTAACATTCAACTTTCATGCTCAAGCACTTATTATCAATGATTTTGTGGAATATGTTTAATTTATGTTTAGGAGATTGAGAGAGTTCTTCCTGCTTAATCCTGATATCATAAAGTCCTTTTAGTGCTAAGAGCGCCTTTAACCAATACTTTAACACTGGGTTACTAATACCTTAGTCTAGGGAAGATAGACATGTGCAATTGAGCAAGGTAGGCAAAGAGTTGGGTTATTTAATCAGACAGAAGCAAAAATAAGTCCAGTACTGACCAATGGCTACTGGAATGTCGGACCACCTGACCGGTTCCTTCCTGGCGGGTTTGCCCTCTGAGTCTATAAGTATGGACATTTCATCTCTACCAAGGGCTAGACGGTCGTTAGCCAGCTTAGTTACGATTGGTTCTACCTGCCGACTACCAAGGGGGAACAACTCTGTAAGGTCACCTGTTTTTACCTGTGAAAAGGAAATTATACCTATTAGTCTCAATTTTTTAAATTTACGATAAGAATATCAACACACAGATGTCATATAGATGAAAGAAACTTTTAGAAGAACAAAAAACGTTTAAAGATACAGTATTTTTGGAAAATACTTAAAAACTAATGTCAAAAAACATAATTTGCCCCTGAATAATGATAAGACATGTATGAATTATAGACAGATTAAAATATCAGTAATTTTCATGACAAGACTAGGGGCACTTTTTTCAGATATGTAATTTGAGCTTAAATTTTCCCAATGACAATTTCCAGGGATTATCTGTGAAGAGTATCAGACTGTCTTGGTATCATCTATTGACTGACAGTATCAATCTTACAGTGTCTACTCACACTGATCATGTAGTATTCCCTTTTGAAGCCGACACAGAGAGACTCTTTACACCAGGCCATCGCTCGGGGGACGTCATACAGACTCAGGTCCGTCTGTTACATGGAACATGGGCAAATATTTAGAGAATCTTATTTCTGTTATCAAATATATCAATACAATTACAACTATCAAAGGCTCATCAAGATGAGAGTTGAAATTCTTCAATTGCATTTAGAAGTTGGTGTTGTGATACAGGACCATTTCATTTATAACCCATTTTTAATAAACCTTGGTTAAATAAAACTCACTACACTCCCATATTGAATCTATCTACATACAGTAACAGGTCGCATCAGTTGTCCTTTCAAAGACCTTAACGTGAGATGGCCGAATAGATTTATTAATTTTGCGAGTATTAATATCATTTGTAAGTTTGAAATTGAAACATTATGTGCTAATGCACACTATTGCGGCTTGGTAAGATGAGCACTGATTGGTTAATTCGATAGGTCGGCTGACTCAACCCGTTATCTAGCTAGACTCAACATGGGAGTATTAGTGAGGCTAGGTTAACTTAAACTGTTGATAACAATGCATTATTTATTTTACACAATGTTTCATGGCTACTTACAAGAAGTTCATGAAAATCTCTGTTTTTCCAATAAAACAACTGCAAAAAAACAAAAACAATCATGATTGTTTATATCAAAACATTATAAATAATAAATCTGAAACAAAACTTGATCTAATCTGCACGCATGACAGATGAAAAGGCAATCAACAAATCTTGGATGTGTGAAATGATAATTCTAATGTTTTACATTTATCTTAAATTAACAAAACACTATCACTCTTTCATGAAACACACAAAGAAGATTATTATCTGTATAAATGTACGTGCCTGGACCCGTCTCCGTTGTGACACTCCTATGCGAAGTGTGCACTGCTCACCTCCGCTCAGAATACTGGTTTTCTGGAAAGAGGAAATTTAATTTTAAATGACAATAACTTGGATGCTCTTCTAGTTATCTGACTGTTTTTTGAGGTGCTGGGTAGGCCCTAGAGAAATACAGAAAAATATATGATATAAAATATATGTGACTGTGAAATAAAATTACTGCAAACAATATGCAACCAACATATCTGCACAAAATTTAAATCAATGCATATATCTCGAGCATATATTGCTAGTGAACTGTCTTAGGTACAAGAAAATAACCTTAATTATGCTTGGGTGCATACTAGTAATAATCAGTGGATATACGGTTTTTGTAGATACGACCGTCACTATAAAACGTTGCTAACTATTAAAATGATACTTTCCTGCAACAGTTGTTAGTTCTTTAAAGGATGACACTACATAAAGTTTGGCGTATGTGACCCACGACAACTCGTGGTTGTGAAGTGGCTCTTATTGAAAAACAAATTTGTATGATACAAACCTGTACATCTGTAGCAAACAGGGTAGCACCTTTGGTTTTGTTGACACACGCTATCAGTCCGAATGATTGCAGGTCATGTACACTTATCACATTGTCTGAAACAAAATTATTTTAACTTTAAAATTTTATGCTTCAATTTTGTTCATTTTCATACTATAGACAGAATGCGAGGAAACACTTACCTATATGTTAGGACTGAACTAAACTTAACATAACTTACAAACCTAATGTCTTTTATCTTATATTTATCATATATTTAATAAGTGAAAGGTCTTTCCTCACAAATTTCAACTGTAAAAGTCATAGCAGTTGTAACCAACATTCACTCAGTTGGAGTTAGTTAGTTATTGTTTGACATTGCTTGGGCAATATTTCAGCCTGTAGCGGAGTGTAAATCAAGTTTGAAAACTTTAGTATAAAATTTATGGAATATGACAACCTACCTGAAAGACTTATCAAGATATACTGCTCTGGGATGGCTGCAAGCTGTAATTAGATAGTTACATAGGAATTAAACAGGGAACATAAATTTTAATAACATCAATTTTTTACTGTATTTCAAAAGGTTATCAATTTCATTTCATACCAAAGACATATTTTAAAAAATGGCAATGTTCAAGTTGCTGGAGTGTACCTGTGTAATTGGTTTCTTAGAAAAGGACTTGTTTGACCTTTCAAGAGTGACTTCAAATTTCTTTTCTGAAAAATAAATCATATAAAATTCATTAAAAGTACGAATTTTCTTTCTAAAGCATACAAAGAAATATCAAATTTAAAATGTTTTTAATATTTAAACTACTGGTGTTGGTATGGATGAACATACATGGTTCAAAATTTTATGATGTAACAGACACGATTGATATTTCCCATGAAGGTGTTGAACTATTTTCTCCCAACATTTGAATGTAATAACAGGGTTCGAAATTAGCACCAACTCAGTAGCCCATGGATAGTGCAATAGACGCTGGGCTAGTAAAGTGCAATGACTGGTAGTCCGAAAGACTAGTCAAATTTAAAGAAAATATGATTATATCGGTGTATTTGGCTAGTCAGAATGTTTTTGAGCTAGTGCTCTCAGGAATGCACTAGTCCGAATGGCTAGTACCCCATTTGTACTAATTTCCACCCCTGATATTATAATCATGCCTTTTGCCATATCTGTGTACATGCCTTCTATGACTGTATTATTGTATCCATGATTTAAAAAATACCAAAAAAACCAATTGAGATGATCAAAATTCTAATGTCATAATTGACAGTTGAAGTTAACAACTTAAGAAAATATCATGAAATGAACAAGATAATGGATGAACAATCATATACCTTGTACGCGAGTACTCCTCTTAATCTTATATTGCAGCAAGTGGCCTTGCTTGGTACCAACAAGGAGAATGTCATCTGAAACAACCATAAGGTGCAAAATTAATTGTTGTTTCATCTAATTGATGATTTATAAAGGTAAAGTCAGACATAATGAATTGATACTCATTAAAATGTATGCAAATTAATAGCAAGTTATATGTTTTCTATTTACAAAGGTAAAGTCAGACATAATGAATTGATAGACACATTAAAATGTATGCAAATTAATAGCAAGTCATGTTTTGTATCATAAACATACTAGGTAAATTGAATGTTTTTAGATGATATAAATATGTACATATACCTGTAATTGCATTACAAATCATGAAATAAAATATGTGTCGATGTTTGGGAAGTTTGGGATAGTTATTGAAGTTTTCAAAGGATAAAACCATTATGAATGCTGATAATGGGAACAACATAGTGACAAATTGGTCATGTTTGACAAAACTCCTGACATAGAAGTCCTTATTACACCTTGCATGTACACAAACATATCCAAAACAAAACTAATGGTCCATCTAACAGTATTTCCCTTATTTCGACATGAACGTTTTCTTTATGATTAAAACTCTCAAATAAACCAAGAGATATATTTTGTACTAATGTTGCAACGTACAATTGTACGACATCAAAACATTGAGATAATAAAACTTCTTATTTTAATTTTGAGTTGTATAACAATTTGATATATTTAAATGATAAATAACTGATTTACCAATTCCATAGATAAATGCCACTCATGCAATTACATATAATCAAGCATAAATGTATCTGGACGCAGTGCAGGAGCTGTAAACGTACGATCAGGAAATGAGTCGACCAGACGTTGAAATCAAAACACATCGATTTTATGTTTACACCCACCATAACATGCAATCGATTCGATTTGAAGAGGTAATTTCTCCAAAATTGGAGCAGCTTCATAAGCGTCGTGCATTTTTTCTTCTCAAAATGTCATCATATGTTCACAATTAATCATAAGTTCACAGGTCAACAAGCTTTGGGGAAGATTCTCTCAAAAGCAGACATCGCACATGACCAAACTTTTCATCCTCCGTGAAAGAAGAGTTCGCTGTTTGGTTGATGAAACACATCATTTGGTTGTTCACGCACGGGTTCGAATCCAATAGAATATTTTTTTTTTATTTTATATTTTTTATCACAAACTCTTTTTACGTTTCGTTTCTTTTTATCATTGTGACATTATGTCATTAAATATTGTTATATTATTTTATATATGTAATTGAATTTGGAAAGAAATAATTATTAGCAAGGATTTTCATAGCACATAGTGTTATTAGGAACAATTTCATATTTATTTTTTTAATGTAAGAAATCAGCGCTTACAATTCACCCGTTTAAGTTATCTGCTAGTGCGAATGTCCGTAAAGGCAAATGTTATGTTGGTGGAGGTGTTTTCGTAGACAAAATTAAATATCGGTCGGTTTGTAGACAGATTGATAGTGGATTCGTAGACTTTTGAAGAAAGTACAATAACATGACACTAAAAATGGTGTAATGATTTCTTAACTTTGAATGTCATGTTTAAAACATTTCCCTAAATGGGTGTGGTGTATTTTACGGGATTCTCGTTTTGAAACGATGTCGACTAGACTGAAAAAAGGTTGATGACTAATTTGATTATTCTATTTTGTTTTGAATAAGATTAAAATAAGTCCTGAAAAATACTTTTTCAGCTAAGGCAACTAGACTTGCCAACATTTTCTAGACTCACGAGGGCTATTCTTTTTTTCTTCTGCTTTAGCATCATGATAAAAGACCAAATATCGACAAAAGGAAGTTCGATACTTGTTGTTGTTGTTTGATTTTTTGTGAGTAAATAACAAATCAGGTAAGTATGATAATATTTACAATTAATCAGAGACAATATGTCATGAGATCTGAAACAGAGCAAGGGATAACCTTGTGTTACAAATTACTATCCAGACAAATAAGTACAGAGATTGGCAAAATATTTCATTCATTTCATCAACATGATTACCTCTTATAATTCTTATGAAAATTTTGTTTAGGTAAAAGTTATTTTTCACATTAAGGTTGAAACCATTTAATACATTACTCAATAAATTGCTTTAAAATTGGTAAGTGCAAACGTTTAAACAAGAATTTATTTTTCAACAAACGTATACCTGTCTTTTTCAGATTAAAAAGAAAGACAAAAAAGACAAAACATATTTTGACTTTGAGACAGATCATATATATTATTTTAAAGCAAATATGAAGCTCTGATGGCTGCAAATTCGTATATAGCAAACTGATCGATATTCGGACAGTGGTCCGATCCAAATATTTTCAAAAATTAATATCTGAATTTTATCTACTCAACCGAGGTTCGGATAGTTTTTATTTACTTCGGACAGTGCCATTCAAGGTTCTCGTAATAATTACAGCCAACAATATTCCGTAAAAAAAGAAGTCAATATTAGAATAATACACGATATGCTTTCTAGTGAAAATATTCGCAGCAACTCCCGTATGCGTCGCTAGAATTTGATGACTTCACCATGACATTTGCAAGCACCTTATATCATATTCAGTTTTTGGAAACTTGTGAGAATTCCAGTCTTAATACATATTTCTAAGGGAACCCAAAATAGTTTAAAGAAACAAAGATTAAGCCCTAATGACTCACATTTCAATAGTCCACATTCTTCAATTTTACTTAGAAAATGCTTGTTTTCGGAGAACTTTTCATATGTTTATAGCAAATTGTAATGTCTGTTTAAAATCGTGCATCGTGACTATCTTCTATTTCTGCATCCTGTCACTATTCACTATCTACGCATACATTTCTTTTGTTTCTGCTTATCAGTTCATTATAATTTGTTTTGTACATGTTGTCTGATTGTGTCATTCTCCTCCTGCAATAAAAACGTTAATAATCTTTCGCATAGCTGATGTTAGCTTTTCATAAAGTTTCATATTTTGTCATGTGAATGTTAATATACTTGCAGATTCAGAATGACTACTTTTCCAAAGTTAATGTTGCACCAATCGAGGAAATTATTTCTAGAATCAATGTCTCTCTGACTTTTTAATATCAAGTTAATGTTGCACCAATCGAGGAAATTATTTCTAGAATCAATGTCTCTCTGACGTTTTAAGATCTATTAATATAAATCTAAATTCGTGCACCATCGAAATAAGATAAAATAAGATTTTTTTAAATTTTTTTTTTGTGGTAAGCATGTATGATCGTGTTGTTGGGAGTTATCTCCCCATATTGGTCAATCCGCCATTTTGACGTCTTGAAGTTCCGTAGCGGGAGGTTTGAAATGGATTTTAAGTTTTTGGAAAAGTTGGATTACCTTGACGATACCGCAGATGCAACGTAAGATGGAAATAGAGTTTGAATGCAATATATTACAGTTCTATGGTTATAACTGTATTCTGTCATAAGTCTCACGACACACAAATAACTTTTAGTTTTACATCTTTCAGTTTATCCCAAAGAATCTACGTTTTTGTTTGTGATTAAATTAGTTTTTTAAACTTTAAGGTATGGATTATTAAAGATACGATGATAAGATCTTACAGTATCAAATTGGATAAAGGATTATTTGAACTGATTGGTTTAGGTTACTTGAAATCAGAGTATGGAGAACAACCATGTTTGCTCTCACTGAAGCACAAAGAACATACTCAGAACAGTTGCTGGAATCAGTGAAGATAATGAGAAGCTATCTTGAAGAAGGTAGGTGTGAAATAACAACTTACAGGTCTTATTCGTACCTGACACAATTTTCTAATGAATATATATGTCTCAACGAATATACTGTGAATAGATGCTGAAATCTGTGGAAATAATGAGAAGCCATCTTGAAGAAGGTTAATTGTTTAACATAATAATATTAATAATAATGGATTGCATTTGTATAGCGCAAATCTCCGAGTGGACTCTTTGCGCTCTGCTCTCACAAAGTTTGACAGTTTAGGGGAAGGCTTGCTTAAATAAATAGGTTTTCAGTCCAGTTTTAACAGTAAGTATGGGACTTCTTCTAGAGATGCCTCACTTCTGGTCAGGTACTGTTGGTATGAAATTAGAAGATAAATAGTTGCGTTTGTAAAATTTCCGGGATTCATTGCTATTCAACACCCGCAAATTTAGTTTAAAACCGACGGCGTTAGCCGGAGGTTTTAAACGCTTAAATTTGCGGGCGTTGAATAGCAATGAATCCCGGAAATTTTACAAACGCAACTATTTATCGATATTGTTACATGACCGTTAGTTATAAGCATTTTAAGAGCGAACTCTATTTTTGCGTAGGGAACTCATAGTTGAAAGGATCTAACGACTGATCCATTATTGTTATAGGTGTTCGCAGCTATAAAGAAAAAGGAATTCCCAGTGTTATAGACATTAAGATAGTGTTCTAATATTGCAAACTAGTTGCACTCATAACGATGAGATCCTATAGTTTTCACTGTGGAATTTATGAGAGAGAAAACAGTTATATAATTCATAAACCAACAGGAACAAACCCGACTGAACAAATATCTTAAACTCGCCCAGACCATTGTGACGGTGACGCGATCATTATGACGTCATAACCGTTGGCCTTTGTGACGTCGTGCCATGGGAACGGCATTCGAAAGAAACCGGCCGCATGGCACAAGGCGGCAAATTAGGAGAAACTTAGCCAATTAAGAAAGTTTGGTTACATAAAACTAAAGCAAATAGAAAAGGATTTTTGGCATCTACGGTCATGCGCAAGTTAGGAAATGACAGCAACAACAGTAAAATGTGAATCGGTCGCGAATATTGGGAGAATCAGAACATTTTAATGTTGAGGTGGACCAAATAATGTATCCTTTCGCGGTGATTCGCCTTAGCCAATTTGCGGGTGTTCATTGCCATTTAACACTGGCAAATCCTTCAAATCAACCAATCAGAAACGAGTATTTACCGAAGTCATGTTACAATAAGAATTAACATGCCTTTACTTTTTTCTGACAGCATTTTCTAATGGATTATAATACCACAGTCAGTATCTTGCATTCATTACAAATGCTGTCATATTCACGGGTATATTTCAAGAGATTGTTTTATGTTTCAGAAGGCCAATCAGAGAAAACCAAGGGAAGCACCGTAGCTTTGATGAAGCAGCTGGTGAATATTATCACTGTTGTAGCTTCTGTACACACACAAGTATGGGCAGAGTTCTGTGAAATCCATGGACCATACAACAGATTGATGGAGTAGGTTGCACAAATGGTTTCAAACTTCTCAAAAAAAGATAAACTTGAATGTCATGATTTGATTGTTGTCAATTCAACCATTTGCCTTTTTTGTAAACTAATCAAGACTATTTTGTAGTTTGATTTATTTTGTGAAAAGACTGACCAGAACATTTTACAGCTTTATTATCTACTTAACCTATCTGTGACTGTTGACTTGTTTTAATGATCTCTTGAAATAAAGCTGATTTATTGACATTCACACTTATACTTATCCAGTAGATGTTTTGATAAGTGTAAGTAACTTTTCTGAAACATTTTTAAACTTTCAATTTGGCATTTGTCCCATACTTACAGCACAAGGATAAGCTTCTCTCAGTATCATTACGATGTCGTAAATTGATCAAAGGATTACTTTGTTTCAATTAATTCGTCATTAATTAAACAATTTATAAATTCATGTTAGATGCGATGCATCGAGTCAAACAACCTAACATTCTTACAGCATGTAAATTTAGTTTTGGAGTGAGTGTGTAACCTGGTTACTTAAATAATTTATATGTGTAGTTTCATCTATGTGTCCAAAATGAATTAAAAAACAATAGTTATGATTCACTGAAACAAACATGATTGTCTTGTATAATTTGTTTGTTTCATTTAACTGAAACTATTCTTGTTTAGATGGGAAGATAATCGCTATGAGCAACTGAAGGAGAAATCTGCAATGTACTGGAATAAACATCAGGAACTTGTTGACGCTACCATGGCAGAGAAAAAGGTATCATTTCATCAAAATATGGTCTTTCAAAGAAACCATGCTCTCAATGCTATGAAGAAAATAAATAGTCTAAAATCACATTTATCTGATACAAGATTAAAGGCTTGATTAAAGAAATAGAGTAGCCCTAACCATCATGTGTTTTGCAATAAAGTATACTTTTCTTTTCAAATAATGTTTGACAAATGAAACATACATGTTAACCAATCTAAATAAATTTAGATCAACAGATTTTTTATATTGTCAACAGTATGACCAAATATAAAACCTGTTGATCTAAATTTATTTAGATTGACATGTTAACATATTTATTTTATTCTTATTTCTCACAAAGTTAAATGACACTGTTTTTGTCATTGTTTCTAAAATAAAAGACAATACTTTTATTTATTCAGACATACCTAACCTACCTTGAGCGATGGACAGAAATGAAGGATAGATTAAGTGCCATGATGTCTAAAAAGGAAATTGCTCGAGATTGCAGATTTTCAGCCTTGACTGGAAAAGTAGATGTTGCCCTCACAAAGTACCAAGCTCATTTCAGGAGAGAGGCTAAACATCGACACAAACTAGCAGAGGTATACACATCTTAAACTTATAGATCTTACCACAATTTTGATGAATCGCAAAATAACTGCTATTAATCCGTTTATGAAAAGTCCAACCATAATTTCTGTTTAGAATGTTTGTTTTTATATAAAAAATTGTGTAATTAGTATAACATAAATAGATAACATTTTTGAAAACGGAAACCTTGATGGATGATGTTTATGTTTAACTTGATGAGAATTTATTTTCACATGAACAGTATTGTGCCTAGGTGATCAATATAGGGGTCATTTTGACCTCTCGTAAAACAGGATCATTTGATATGGACTTCTCCCAATTGGGACACCAAACCAAAAGGATAGGCAAATGTCCCAAGGACCAACAAGAACAGGAACAACACTGCTTGATATTTATGAATTCCAGATTTATAGAGGAACAGTTGATTGATTTACCTGATTGATAATACAATTACCAAGGACAAAAAGGAAGACCCAAATAGTTGATTAAAAACTGTCCATGTCTCATCTTTATCAAACTTCAGACTCATTATGTCCCCCGCAAAGCTTTGCTGGAGACATGATGTTTTCGGTTCCGTCCGAAATTCCGTAATTCCACAATTCCGTAACGCTTTCGTTTCCGGACCATATCTACAAAACCGTTCAATATTTTTTTAACGAAACTTGGTATGTGGTTAGATCTACTACTGGAGTGGTGCCTTTTGCTATTTTGGTTATTCTGAATTTTTTATTTTTTCTGGTTCCATGGAAACAATTTGAACTTAGTGCATATTGGGGGATGCTTTCGTTTCCGGACCATATCTCCAAAACTGTTCAATATTTGTTAACGAAACTTGGTATGTGGTTAGATCTAGTACTGGAGTGGTGCCTTTTGCTATTTTGGTTATTCTGAATTTTTTATTTTTTCTGGTTTCCATGGAAACATTTTGAACTTAGTGCATATTGGGGGATGCTTTCGTTTCCGGACCATATCTTCAAAACTGTTCAATATTTTTTAACGAAACTTGGTATGTGGTTAGATCTAGTACTGGAGTGGTGCCTTTTGCTATTTTGGTTATTCTGAATTTATATTTTTTCTGGTTTCCATGGAAACATTTTGAACTTAGTGCATATTGGGGGATGCTTTTGTTTCCGGACCATATCTTCAAAACTGTTCAATATTTTTTAACAAAACTTGGTATGTGGTTAGACCTAGTGGTGGAGTTGTGCCTTTTACTATTTTGGTCATTCTTAATTATATAATTTTCCTGGTTTCCATGGCAACAGTTTGAAAGGACCATTTCCGGGCAATATCTAAAAAACTATTCAATATGATTTTACGAAACTTGGTATGTGGTTAGACCTAGTGGTGGAGTGGTGCCTTTTTCTATTTTAGTTATTCTGAAAATTGTTTCTGGTTTCTAAAGAAACAAGTTGAACTAGGTGTATATGGGGGGTAGGGTCTGTTTCCGTACTTTAGCTTAAAAACTATTCAAAATATTTTTACTAGCCTTGATATGTGGTTAGAACTACTGGAGGAGTGGTGCCTTTTGCTACTTTGGTTATTCTCAATTGTTATTTTTTCTGGTTTCCATGGAAACAATATGAAATTTGTACATAATGGGGGTAGGGTCACTTTCGGATTAAATGTTAGCGGGGGACATCACAGTGCATCACATGCACAGATTTCTAGTTTTAAACATTTTCTTATATTTTTAAGACTGTCTGGATGATAAGTCATGTTTGTGTTTGCAGCAAACTGAAGAGATAAAACGGAAGTTTATTCTACAGGAAAAGGATAAACTGGATTGTCTCTTTATAACCGTTGGCGATCTTCTGAATAGGATGAAGAAAATTATTCCTAAAGGAACTAAGTACGTTTGAAGCATCTTCATATTTTCAATGAAATGTAAAAAATATGCTGAATCACGAATTTTATTTAGCTGAACAATGTTTTTAGAAACTCCATCTCATCAGCATACTTCATATGTTAACATCCACTTGAGGAAGCGGGAACGGGCCCAACCGCAGTAGAGAAAACTAAGAGAGGAGAGAACCATTCACAGACATTATGATAACATCATTCTGGTACTCTTCGTGGATAACTCCATTTGTTGGGAACGGTTATCTCCACCTCTTGTTATAATAATAATGATTTGAAAGTTATGACATTTAGAGGATATGGTAAAGAGAAATACATTTTCTGAATACTTTTTTTCAAAATCATTAGTATATTACAAATGTATGCCACTTGTCACCACCAAAAATCTTGAACATAATATAACATAATTATTTATCTTCTTCAGAAACCCAGACAGTTTGAACTTTTCATTAGGTACTGTTGGCACGGAAGCCATGGCAAAACACTCTCTGGTGTCTCACCTCAAAAGTTTCACGTTTCAGACGTACCAGGTTGGTAAAAGTAGTACTATCTTTTATAGTTCTACCCGGTATATAATTTATCTCATATAGCACTATCTTGTTTCATAGCAATCTTGTTTTAAATCATGTGCTGCTTTAGCAAATCTAAGAAAAAGAACTTGAAAATGCTACATGTAAATAGTGTCATTATGTCTCCCCCCGAAGGGTCGGGAGACATATTGGTTTTAGCTGAGTTCCCGTCAGCGTTGGCGTTGGCGTCGGCGTTCCCATTTCGTTTCCGAAGCATATCTCTATAAAAGAAGCAGCACTTTTGCCAGTCATTAAGAGTTATGTTATCTATTGTCCCTGCAGTTAGAGCTATGTGCCACAAAGAAATAAATTTGTCAACTTTTATGATAACTTACAGGGGCCAAGAGATACGGACCCTACAGGTCCTGCTCAACCGATACTCAAGGAAGGTGATTACAAGAAGAAGAAACCTGGTCCAGTTCCTGTTTTCTGTGTTGTTGGCAGAGACAGCTACATTCCTGAGAAGAAATCAGAATCCAAAAATGATGCAAAACCAAGTTCTAAGAAGCTGTTGAGAAAACCCTCTACATCACCAGATCCTGACTGTCAGGAGAACAACACTTCAGATGCTGGCGAAGCTGAAGGACCAAATCTTGGGCCTCTTGACATTGAGGACGACTTGTCTCTTGATGATGGCCTGGTGTTTGAGAAGGACAAGTCAACAAAGAAGAACATGTCATCTCCAACACCTCCGATGAATAGTTTCCATGCAATCGAATCATCAAACAGTTGCAGTGAGGATACAACAGGCACATATGGCACCAATGGTGCTTTACTGAGGTATTTGGATAATGATACAGAATCTGATGATTTTCAGGAGAAGACGTTAAACAATTCAAGAAGAGAGGAAAGACATGGAATTCTGAAATTAGAAAACACACCTAAGAGCTCAAAGATGTCAAAAACATTCGATAAACTTTCAGGGAATCAAGCACGCCCTTCATCAGATACATCCAACCGAATCTCACCGGCAGTCAAGAGAAAGCTTTCAAAGAGTTTTAACAGTGACCATTTTAAACCTACCAATCTTCAAAGAGAGAGAAAGATTGAAGCACAGATGGAGGAAAGCACATCACAAGATACAAGCAGCTCTTTCCTGGACCATGCTATATCAGAACAACCTCCCAAACAACCAAAGAAAAAGATTTCGGACAAAGGTCTATCTAATGCAAAAGGTACAATTGGTTATCATGAATAATATATTATTGACATAACCTTCAACGTTATGGTTGAACTATTGATTTTCAGAAGGTCAGACGGTTCAACTATGTAAAGTTTTGGTTCATCCTTTTTATGTACAATTTCAAGCTTGACAGTAAATAGGGATGCTGTGGTATTTTTCACAACAAGTTGTTGCTTAACCGTATTGGAAATTTGAAATTATATATCCCTATATATACACTCTTTTGTACAAAAATACAATTATTATACTATGATTATAATTGTTTCAATAGAAAACATTGTAATGCAATCAAATCAGATGAAAATACTGACAATTATAACTAAGTACTGGCTTGTTTGATGAATAGAAATTGAAAGGTAAAGTATAGTTGAAATACACATTAAATGATATAAACTCATTTAGATTTACAGTAATGTCTTGTTTTCATTTGAAGGATCTGAAAAAGAGAAACGGAGAGTAACCATTGGTTACAGGTTAGCCAAAAGAAGGCGAAGTAAGCAGTCGTTAAAAGATCAAACAGCAACTAAGGAAACAGGTTATTTTCATCAAGTTCTATAAATGAAGATTCATTGTTTTCTTAGTTTTAAAAAACACTAATGTATTCATAGATTCATGACTAATGTTGAAAGACAGATAAATAATTTTTGATTTTTCTATTTTGATAATATTTTTGTGAGCAATCAGAAAACTCAATTCCTTTTTGATAGAGAAGATGTTGCACTCATACCACGAATTTGTTAAAATGAAGCAAAGGTTAAATTAGGAAGTGATAGAGACTGTATATGGATGGCTTTGCAAAGAAAGTTATGTACAAAATATTTTACAATCAACGTATAACATTATTTACTTAACATGGGCATTTTCATGTTCTTGTTCTTAATTTGCTAAAGCAACACACAATTTAAAACATACAAGATTGATTTAAAACAAGATTGATATGAAACAAGATAGTGCTATATGAGATAAATTATATACCGGGTAGAACTATATAAGATAGTCCTACTTTTACCAACCTGGTACGTCTGAAACGTGAAACTTTTGAGATGAGACAGCAGCCCCGTCTAAGGATGTGGCTGCTTTCAGTCTTTTTTTAATTTCCACCGCCGCCGCCGCACTCGTATTACTAGCTATAACTTTTTTCCACTAAGCTTTCCAGAACTCTTATTCAGAACTTAATGCTCATACCTCGGGGAACGATTTTGACACATTCACTTTCAAGGTCAAAGGTCAAAGGTCAAGGTCACGAGTTATGTAATCACTGTAAAAATTCCTTGTAAACATGATAACTTGTAAAGTTTTTGTGCTATGAAGCTCTAACTACAAAATTTTGAAAAGGTTTCAGCTACAAAGTCAAAGGGTCTTTATCCTATTAAGCTTTTCAGAACTCATGAACATATCTAAGTGTTTACAACTCCGGGGAATTATTATGTTCACTTTCAAGGTCAAAGGTGAAGGTCACAAGTTATAAAATCACTACAAAATTCCTTGTAAACACGATAACTTGAAAAGTTTTTGTGCTATGAAGTTTAGATTTTGTATATATATTATCTCTTGAGAAGTACAAAATTTTCAAAATGTTTTGGGTACAAGTGTCAAAGGTCAAGGTCACAGCAAGGTCAAAATATATTGAGAAAATGGATTATTTAACTTTTAACACTTTAATTCATTACATTTATGTTTTACTCAATGAAATGTGTTCATTGATTGTGTGACCATGAGTGTCAAAGGTCAAGGTCACGAGAAAATGCCCAATTTGCTGAAGCCTGTAAAAGGCGGTACAGGGTAAGGCGAAACCCCAAGTTTCGGGGCTGCTCTGCTTTTGCGGTGTCCCGCAAACGTTAATCTAGTTATTTAAGATGACTTACATATTTTGTCAAGTACAAGTACAAGTCATAAAAAGAATACTTTACATCAAAGAATATGTGACTACAGGATTACTGTATTACAGTTCCTTGTTCTACACTGTTCTGAATATCATGTATGAGAAATACGACTGTCAACATGTACAAAATTGTGACTCTCTTGGGAAGAGTACGCACCCCTGCACCCCCTTCTAGATACGCCAATGAGTATTGAGGTGTTTAGGGTATTGCAAAGACAGTAAAAGCATCTTGATGTGTTTCAGACTTGGACTCCCTCCCTAGTTCAGGACCAGCAGCAGCAGCAGAGAAGGGGAGGGAGGTGTCTGTGCTGGTGATGAAAGACAGGGTCAAGGTGGAGGCAGATGAAATATCAATCAGAGCAGGTAATATCATTGTGTAGATTGTTAGAGGAGCTTCAAAATTACACACTAGATCCTTTGTTTTATTCGAGTATTCATTTTTCATACCAACTCATATTGTCTGTGAAATGCACGTGCCGAGGTGTTCATCAGACAAAGCGGGTGTTCATAATGAACACCTGGTATTGCCATGAACACCTGCTTTGAAACAATTATTTTTTTTTACTTCGGAAATTTATCAAAGTCATCAAGTTCAAAGTTTGCTGTGCAAATGAAATACAATAATTAAAATTGCAATATTCAAAGACAGTACATTTACAAATTTTGCACTTCAAACATGGGTTCGAACCTGCGTCCTGTTGATTTCAAGCCCAATGACTTAACCATTAGACCACGGAGGCCAGTTGAAAATACAGCAAGTTTTTCATGACCACATGATTAAGTTTCACATATTTCCTGAGAAGAAACATTACCGTGAAGTATTGTTAATATTTTATCAATTAATGAAATAAACATTGGTATCAAATGTATGCATATCAAAGTTTTTGTAAGCTGTTCTCATATCAATATGGGTATACAATCTATTGTTGTAGGTTGTACGGTTACGAACGGATTGCACGTGCAGCACGAGAGTCTCATGCCAATGTCAGCTACTTGAAATAGACATTGTTCCTCCAATTAGAGTCAATGTTTTATCTTCTCATCATATCTTAGACAATTATGCTTTACCCAACTTATCCGCAATATCAAAAATGATGTCATGTTGAAATTGGATTGATTTAGCTTTGAGCTAGTGTGTAAAATAGTTACCGACCTCGACCTCGGGTTCAAGTTAGATGAACCCTCGCGCACGTGATTCATGAACACCTCGGCGTTCATGATTCAAGTGCGCGAGGGTTCATCTAACTTGAACACCTCGGTCTCAGTCGGTAACTATTACTTATCAGTGAGAAGCACAAAATTTGTATGGGAAGGCATAACTTTTGCCAGCTCGAAAACAATAAATAATTCAAGTCTTGCATCATTTTCCAACTTTGCTATGCCTAAGATGTAGGCTACAGTGCCTAATTTTTAGGCCAAAAATACATTTTATGGAGGTTGGTACTTATAACGTTACAGAAGGTATTGCACACAAACCATAAATGTTGACTATTTATGGACAAACATTTTTTGTATAATGTATTCCTCATGATCAAAGGATATTGCCGGACCTACAGTCCCACTCTTCGTTTTTCTTTAGGTGTAATTTAGCCAATGATCATTATTTTTCATTACAGTATTTACTTATTACTTATTTGTATCTTTGGCATTGTAAGTCATGCAATTTATGATGTCAAGGCCTACTGATTTGCTTGATGTTGCTAATTTATCATCAATCAAAACGTACAAATGTACTGTCAACATATCACTTGATTTTGTTTAAACATATTTTATTCATAATGAATATGATTTGGGAGAAGTTCTCCAACTTAGAATACCAATTTATCTCAGACAAACAATATTTTCTGTGGAACACTTATTTGATATGTAAAGAAAGCATTGTTCTGTAGCTTGGTTCTCTTTTTCATTCACTCAAGGAATGAAGATCAAGCAAACAAGACCAGCAAATGAGAATGGAATGGCTTATGGCTACAAGAAAACCAAAGTTGGAATCAGGAAATATGGCTACTATCCAGCAAATCTTGTCACTTTGTACAACACAAGGGCATGTTCTTCTGATAATCTTAACTGACAACATTTTCGTGAAAACTCATGAGATTGTTCCATATTGTTCTTCTTTACATATATTCATGACTAAATAATTTAGGGAAGTTGTAATGTTTCTGATTACTACTTCAAAGGTGGCCAATGAAAAAATATATACAGGAGTAATTCAATATAATTACAAAACTGTTAAATCCCTAATTAACAGCAGTATTTTAACAATATTTTGTCAACAACAAAGGATATAGATTTTGCAATGCAATTTAATAATAGTTTGTTCATTATATTCTCGCTAAGAAATGTCTGACTTTGTTCCTTTGTTAAAAAAATAGTTGACATAAAAATCATGCAAACACCAAATTTGAGATTTTCATGTCTTGCTGATGTGGCTTTACAGGGTTTCAGGGATGGTCCTTTAATGTTATTTATGAGAGGGGGTATGTGAAGTGTGCATTTGATGTTGCTTTATTTAACATTTTTATGGAATTTGTAGCGAGAAGCAAAAGCGTGTTTGTTTGGATTTGTTATGGCTAAAATAACAACTCTCTTGTTCAAGATCAACATATTTGTTTATTGTCAGGTTTGAAACAAAACTTGGAAAAATAAAAAACATTTAGTTTTGACTTTGAGTTTCAATGTATATGTGCTGCTGGATTAATACAATGTTTGAAATTCCTGCATGGTCATTTGCTATAAGGAATTGAAAGAATATAGCTCAAACTGCGGATTAACAGAATTTTTGAATAAAGCTCAAACTGTGGCTTCCTGCATGGTCATTTGCTATAAGGAATTGAAAGAATAAAGCTCAAACTGTGAAATACATACTGCTCTAAACTTCTTCATGAAAATAGCCCCTGGCTATTGATATCCCAAATTGGGAGCAAGTCGAACCATGATAAATATAAACCTTTGAAGGGCCTTTGGAAGCAGACCATAGAAAAAATACTACCTTTTTCAATACATAAATACAAAAGTCCTGATTTAAAAATACAAATATATCACAGCCATTAGCTTATACTTTTACAAAGAACTTTGATTTTACACTTGTCCATATGCCTTGAGATGAACATATTGTTCAAACACCTCCCAGTAGCGAGAAGCAAAAGCGTGTTTGAGTTCTTCACTCTCTGCCATCTTCTTTAAGACTGGGGTCACAGTTTCAGATATTGTCGTCAGGTCAAAACTTGGAAACACCCTGAAAAAGTAAATGAAAGTTAAAGTCATCATTGAAAAAAGGTTTCTGTAAAAGTACAAGAGTCCAATACATGTAGTAAGAAGTAAAAATTTATGATCAATTTAAAAAAAAGATAATAACCTGAAATGTACCCGGTATGTTAATTTTGCATTACCCACGAAACGCATGGGTCATACACAAATTAACACAGGTTTTGTAAAAGTCATAGGTACTTTTACAAATGTTAGTACCGGTAATACCTTATTACAAATTCCATTTCATCTGAATCTATTACAAATATAGAAAAACTGCCAAGTTCTTGTGCAGCGCCCTGCGACAATACCATCACAGACAACAAAATTATCCGTAACTTTTATAACAATTATATGTGTACATAAATATGATACACCATTACATTTACTCACTTGTATTTACCTCTTATTATTGATATGAAAACCATTATATAAATAGTAAAAGTAATGTAAAATCAAGTACTTTTGCTCATCATCTGATTTCCTGCTGAAATGTTCCACCCTGAAGCGGTCATCTATAGGCTCTTTGTCTGTTTCTCCAAATACAACAAGATGTAAAGCATCAAGAGAGTCCTGTCGACCTAGGCCGAGACTTGAACACATGTTGAGGAAAGCAAATATCATCACAACTCCCAGCTTGGCAGGCGTGTACACTACACATTCTGGAATGAAATACATTCAATTTGTTACGAAATGTAGAAAAAAACACCAAACCAAATGCTAGAAATAAACTGAGAGAGAAAATCTAATAAAATCTATCCTAAACTGAATTGCATCTATTACCAATATTGCATCATTAGTCAATTAAATCAGGAAAAAAACATTCAGCAGAGTATTAGGTTCATTTCATGATTGTGATGATTTGAGGAAATTGAAATGTTAGACATCGCATTTGATAAAACTATTGAATGATATTTAAAAAATTCAGATTATCGGGTACTTAAAACAAGACAATTGCCACCAATTTTAATTTTAATTTATTGAATGTAGGTGCCAAATACCTGTTTTATTCAATGAAAAAGGATTTGTCTTCTCTACAATATGTTTGTTTTCCAGAGCTGTGTCAATATTGATGGAGTTGTCCCATGGCTTATCACAGTTGCGAGGGTCTATCACACATTCTGGTTTGATAATGTTATCAATTCCAAACATCTGCTTGAGTTTACGAGAGTTGACACTACTGGCTGTACAGTAGATAATACTGGTAGCAGTCAAGTACTCCTGAACTTCTTCCGCCACTAGGGGGAGCTGTGAGGGCAACACGCACACAAACACGAGATGCGCAGAGGAAACAAGCTTCACATTGTTGTAATAGCATTCCACTCCTCTATTGGACAAGTAATCTGGAAAGGAGCAAACACATGAATTTAACATTTTCATCATGTACAATGAAATCTCAACGGATGATTTATGTCAAATATGACCTTGAATTGTTGTCTTTAAACTTTTACTAGACCTTTACAATATGATGCTATGAGAATATTAACATTGTTTAAATCTGAAGAGATCTGGCCGAGTACAAAACTTGATATGGTTTCTAATGGCTAAAATTTTACAAAAACCATTAGAGCAGCATTCATAAGATTAGGAAGTATTTATGATACACTATTTTATAACACTGGCTCAGGATCTTTTTCCGTTGCTACCGGTATGTGCTTATTGACAAGTTGGGAGAATATTAGGTATATATATACCAAGAGTTTCAGGTCTCCTGGTGGATATCTGAATATCAGATGGGCTGACCCTGCCATAGGTCAGTAAGCAGTGAGCCAATTGACTACCAACATGTCCACAGCCGATGATTCCCACTAGTAAAGGATCCTTGCTACTCAGGTCTTGTAGAATTCTTGTTGTCCTTTTCTGAGGACTTTTTAATTGCTTCTTCATTTGTCTGAAAACAACAAGTTATTAAAGGAAAATAAAAGATAGTTTGAAATTAATTAGTTTGATTGTTGTGTATGCATTTGTCAAAGAAAATTTGCATACTTACACCCTGACCTTAAAAAGAAGTGGAAGGAAGAATGAGTACTGACTTTTATATCAATACTCTCATTAAGGCTCAGTAATGGTAAAACTACTAATAAAATGTTTATTTATAGAAAAAGTGATGTGACGACTCCGATTTTTTTCATCACTACAACAATTTTTAAAAATAAATAAACATGAGAAATTTTCAGCAGTAATAGAAAAATTAATTTAAACTTTATACCACTGTGAAAAAGTAGATGATCATGCTCGCTTTGGTACTAGCTCCCCTACGCTCTGCAGTTACTGAGACGTGGGAACGGAGGTTTACCGGAGATAGTCACGGCGAGCATACATCGTCTACTGAAAAAGGTGCATCGACAGCTTATCACGGCCCCGTTAGTCATGTGATCTCGAATACCCTGAACTGATTTGGAACTGCCGTAATGATGGCTTGTTTCTTTCATAATTTTTCTAAATCTCATCAGAGTTGTATTTACGTCTTATTCCGTGTCAAGTTGCATGAAACATGGTTTAAAAAAGAAATGCTCTAAGACTATTAAAATATCTTTCTGGGAAGGCACATGCAGCCGATTATTCCTTAGTGATCCAGAACTGCCTGACATACTGTATCTTTGACAATTAAAAATCTTTGATTTAAATCCACCTGAAAACAATAGTCTACGAGCAATTTTCTATAAAAAAAACCTTCCTAAACGACTGGTTCATACCAAACTTGAAATAAATCTATCCGAAACAAATCAGAAGTGAACAAACCTTCCTTCATTTAGAATGTCAACAAAGTATGTTGCTTGTGCACATAAAGAAACGGCAATCGCGTGTGACCTTGTGCGTAAAGAAAGAAGTTCTCTTTCTTCATCGTTTAATGCACTTTCAAACTGTAATGATGGTAAATTGTGAGTAATATCAACGACTGATTCTTCTGTCTTCCCTTTCAATCGAGTCAACAACGCCATTTTGTATCCATGTACGCCGCGCATGAGCAGAAACAAAATGACATTCGGAAAGACTTCGATTTGAATGGCAACGCATTGTAAAGGTCTCTTCGTTCGCCCCGAATGCATATATTTCTGCGTGCGCATCTTTCATTTGGATATCCTACGAAAACTTCCTGTTTCGTGTCTGAGAAGCAATGTGAGATTATTTTCTGAATAGTTATATATTTTGATTGTTTATCAAGGTAGATATATAGTCTGTCTGTTCAACACTACACATGGTATCATTAGAGCATCTACTACAGTTCATTTCGTTATCAGATTCTATTGTAATATCGAAGTGTTTGAAGAAAAATAAGACCCTCGAAATTCGCGCAACACAGTAGGGTAAATCTTAGACGAAGGCTATGCTTGATTCGTCTAAGAGGCGTATACGCTTGTCACGTGTCCGGCGTAATCCGGGTCCGCAACAGGCTGAAGTTGAATCAAGTGTATCGGCGTATGGGCAGGAAGTAATGAGTATATCTCAAAGTAGCTGCAATTAACATCTTAATTCATGTCAGACGAATCTTGATTTTAACATTTTTTCGAAATGTTGATAAAATATCAACTTTCGTTAAATGCACTGTATTTAATGAGTCATGTTTGTTTGTTCATTCGGATTATTCATAAGGACATTCATAATAATAATCTTGATATGTTAACATCAAAAGTATTCATGTCACAAATATTACACAAGTTGTCCCCCATGATACGCCGGGTTCGCAGGTCTTTCAAACCGGCGTATTGTGCACATGCCTAGTGCACACACATGGTACCAATAAAGTGCTTTGCACGTTTCGTCACTTCCTGCGGCGTACGCCTGATAGTACGCCAGGTTAGTAAGTAATGCTCGCCATGACTATCTCCGGTAAACCTCCGGCTCAGGGGAGCTACCAAAGTCAGTTTGCCCCAGGGTTGTTTCGGTCCAGAAATAAATAACGTAATAAAGTTGATGTTTTATATGATAAAGTTGTTATTATGGTAAGAATCACTTATTGAGATGTTTTTATATGTTTTTATGTATATGCTCGCCATGACTATCTCCGGTTTTTTAAATGATATCATCTCATCTGTCACCAATAAGATACGTTTCTATTTGAAAATGCATCTTAATTGTTATTTCAGAATACCCGAAACTGATTCGGAACTGCGGTATTGACGGCATGTTTCCCATGTAAATTTTCTACAGCTTACCAGCGTTGTATTTAATTATCATTTCGTGATGAGTTGCATGAAAGATGACTTGAAAAGGAAATGCTCTTTAACAATCGAAAGTTATCATTTAATTTTATTTCAAATACATTTCATTTCCTCATGTATTTTTACTTTGGTTCTTATTCCATGGTCTTCCTCACTTTCTGTAATAAATAATTAAGTGTATTAAAATACATGCATTACAATTTCATTAATTAAGAATGATATCAACATTTACCGCTGAATAATGTTCCCAATTTTCGTGGTCACGGATCAATCGGTAGCATATATCGAAGTCAATCGGTTTGTAAAATAGGCGTAATTTATTGTTTGTTGTTAAATTTTCGTTATACATAATCAAGTTCACAAATCAAGACATAATACAGAAAAAAAACATTAGTATTTGGTCATTATAATTCAATTGGGGCGAATCGACCTGGGCCGAAATGGTTTTGGGGCGAACTGACCCGTAACCGAGGCGAGCATGATCGAAAACAGAGTAATGCATTGAATGATAGTTCTAGATGTTGTTCAAATCATTAATGAGAGCTTTAATGAAAACTAATTTGGCGGGGGATGTTGATGACCATGTCTTCTTGTTGAATCTAAGTATTCATGTATTGACATGTAAATTGATTGATTGATGATAGATTAAATTTATTCCTTTTCAGAAATTCACAATGGCTACTTATAAAGGAGCTGCGTCCGAGGCCGGTCGTGCTCAGATTCTGATAAAGAAGCGACAGAAAGAACAGGATGAAATTGAAGCGAAAAAGAAAAAGATTGAAGAAGAGTTAAAGATCGGGAGCATCAACAACAAGTTTGCGGCCCATTATGATGCTGTCGAGCAAACACTCAAGTCAAACACAATAGGTATACTTGATTGAAAATATTGTTAAAACAGGGCTACAGATAAGGGGCGTACACACGTAATGTACGCCTTAAAATCGACCAAGTACGGCCGAAAATAAAATTTCAAGCGTATCATGTACGCTCATACATACCTGTGTTCGTCTACTACTTTGTTTCGGTGCGTATCATGTTCATGGACTTTCATTAGAGTGATATGATTAATTTGATACAACGAAAAATCACAAGCGGAAACGCATCATGCTTTAAACAGGAACAGAGTTATATGCTTGCTGTGCAATGAGGTACACCTTTATTTTTTCGATTGGCCAACGTTTCTTATGATTTGAATATCAATCATTACATCTCTTTCTTTAACTCGATATAAAAGGGTATGCAATGTCTGTTTTTTACTGTCATGACTTATGACTTATGACTGAGGTTCATTACAAATAATCAACCTTTCTTTTGGACTAAGTGTAATGCCCATATAACATTTTACATTATGAAAAGGTAACACTTGCATCTACCTTATCGTGACAAAATCATTTTAGTGTCACATGCTGACAAAGTATATTGATATGTGCAAAATATGTAAATAAAACATTTGTCTAATACTTATTTTAGTTTCCCACTGTTTAGTGATTTGCAATTTCCCATTTTATCCAATATGTGAACATTTTACATGTCTAACTTGAAATCGATTAAGTCTTCATACGATACTGCTATTTTGGCTTTTCTTTCCTTTTGTTTGTGAATTAGTTGTTAGTTAACAATGTTGGAAAAGCATTGATGGTTTCACGTATGTTGAATATACCATTTAATTAACTGAAATTAGCCAATTATCAATTATAACCATAACACCATATGTTAGGGTAAAAAGTGATCGCGTCAACTTTACTACTGTATCAACTGTATACGACTTCATTTGTAAAAAGTGATTCTGATTTTCGGATTTTATTCACAGACCAGTTTCATCAATTAAATACCGTTACATTTCAGTTACACTGATAATGGGGAATCATAAGATCAAACAAAAAATGAAGAATTTGCCAAAACAATATTTTTCTAACAAATTAGTTAAATTGAATAGAGCATTGAGTATTTATTTGTATTTTCAAAATATATCAACATAATATTGTTTTTACTAATTGGGATGGATAGCGAAAAATATAAAACTGGCGATGATCAAATTTAACAACGTATAAAGCAAACTCTTTAGCACTATGTCAGTACACCTTCATACTCTTGAGTACACCTGCACTTAAAATTCAAGGCATATGTACAACTTCACTCAAAAAGTTATCTGGAGCCCTGTTAAAAACTATAGTGTAAGCCTGTGTAACAGTGTTGTATTTAGAGGGGGTCTTGGGAAATTTGCTTACCCTTTTGGGAAGGATACTTATACCATTGCAAAGAGTCCCATATTCTTAGAATTAGCCAAAATGCCCCCTTTGTTTGATCACCGAGAAACAACACTGACTGAAGGAACAATCTAATTCAATGGTGATTATTTCAGCAGACGCATACAATATTTATAAACAATCTTATTCAATTTTTAATCCCCTCACACTTTAACTACAAAATGCACCTAAGAGTTTTTATTTTCATTATTTCATAGATTTATGGCACCAAGTTTGTGAACCTTTTAACTGATTCATATTGAATTGTATATGAAAATTTGTAAAGTAATAAGTTTATGGTGCAATCGTAACCATTAAAACTGGAATGTTTACAGGCATGATTTTTTACTCACTCGGGAATTTATGAAGTAATGGTTGACTACTTTGCAACTTTAGAATTATCAAGTATTCTAAAGATAAAAATCTAGATAATGTCATTCTTTCAGTAATAAACTTCAGTAAAGACTTGCGTTTAAATTGTGTTTTCTTCGGGTTTTATTTTATAACAAAATTTAATATATTTACTACTTAAAATTATTTATCATTGATTTACATATTACATTTTGCACACAATTCTTGATGAGAGTACTTTAAAAAGTAAATTCAAAATTTTGAATCGGTGATAATTTTTTTCCATTAGTCAGGTCTTGTAACTCTGGACGAGATGAAAGTTCCATGATATAGTTTCTTCTGTGAGACAGGTCTGGTAACTCTTGACGAGATGCGAGCTAAACAGGAGAGTGTTGTGAAGGAGAGAGAGAAACAGCTGGCTAAGAAGAATGCAGAGGCCAGGTTGATGGAACAGCAGAAGGAAGACAAAAAGAGGAAGGAACAGAGGAAAGTGAGTCTTTAAGCTGCTGATTTATAAATTTTATTGTCCTGATCCCGATAGAAGACATAGTGAAGATCAAGAAGGGACGGGCGCAGTATTATTAGTGTGTGAAACAAATAATCATATGAAAAGTAGCAACCAAAGTGGTATTTTGTAGAATGCAGGGTAAAATTGAAGAAAAATCTTCAAAGTTTCTAGCCCCATTAAAAGTAACCAGGTACTTGGTTGGCAGACCTACTTTATTTTATTCCCTGGTATTATATGGAGGATATTATATTTGTGCCCCTGACATTCTATTTTTACGACACGAGTGCCTAAAATTGGCATTTCCCACCGAGAGCGAGGGATGTACTGATATTGAGGCACATTTGTTGTGAACATACTGTAGCTTGCCATGGGCACGAATATAATCTTCTGGTAATTACAAATGTGGCAAAATTATGGCTCACATAGAATGTAACATTGTAGGCGATTAGTGACATCAAAACATTGTTTACTACGTGACATCATGAAGGCAAAGTGATCTTCTGTCCTAGGGCATCATGTGAACTCTGATATGACTGCCCTTGTAGGCAATATACTTTTCATCAGCTGCTTTGGAATATTATCTGCTCTAGAAGTAGAAAATAATTATTTATCAAGATATAACAGACGATCAGCATTGAGCCACGATGGGTTAATAATAGAGAGGCAATGTGAACTCTTCAAAAATAAAATAAAAACGTTGGAAAGCTAAAATATTTTGTACACTGTTTTTAACTAGCTGATTAACATTGCATATGACTTTCATAGATACTTATAATTTCCTTGACATTTATTTTGCATAGATTGATGAGCTACTGAATCAATTTATATATAAATTTGTCAAAACTGATGAAAAAAGTATGCATGCTTAATTGCTTATGTTTGTTTCCTTTTGTTGGCTGCAGATTACAATGCTGTCATTTGATCCCGAGGAAGATGCAGAAGAAGATGAGGAGGAAGAAGAAGAGGAAGAGGAAGAAAAGGAGGAAATAAAACTAGAAAGGGAGGAAATAAAACCAGAACCTGTTGAAGAGGCTGTAAAATCTGGAAAGAAGAAACGTTTTGGTAGGGTTTCATGCATTGGTCTCTGCAATGATTTATTATTCTCTCTGACAACATTGCTTATTGGTCAAGTTGATCAATAGATCATAGATTTTTCAGTCAATTAAACTGTCTCTTCCCTTTATATGAAATGAAATGTGTACCTTTATTCATTTTGAAATGTTTATAGGAATGAACCCACAAGTTGACACCAGCTTTCTACCTGACAGAGATCGAGATGAAGAAGAAAACAAACTCAGGTATCTAAGCTTTTTACCTCAAAATGTTATCATTTCTTACCCTTCTTTTAATCATTGTTGTTGGTTTGATTAATTCATTGTTGAAAAAAGATTGATTTGTTTCTTCAATAATTTAATAACTCTATAGCACTTTAGTGCTGAGGAACACTTAAAGTATGAGAAGAGTTTTTCTTTAAAAGCCTAAAAGATATCAATGTGTGAAGGACTCATCGACAAGAGCCTTAAAATGTGCAGTCAAGGGCATAAATCCAGTTTAAGTTTTGTATGATACATGTTTTATGATAGTTTCATATCACATCTTGTAACATCCCTGGATAACTATCAGCCAAGAGCTGAGACAATCCTGAACATATGGTTATGAAAATAGTATGCTTGGCAAAAATGATTAAGAATATGTCAAAAAGTAATGAATTTCCTCATTGACCACTATATTAAATATTCGTCATACAAATAATGATATCCCCAACTTATTTTGTTCAGCATATTATTTCTGTATATTTGCAGAGAGCAGCTGCAGCAGCAGTGGGAGTTGAAGCAAGCCAAGATTAAGAACGAGGAGATCGACATCACCTACAGCTACTGGGACGGGTCGGGACATCGCCGCCAGGTGCGCATGAAGAAGGGCAACAGTATCCAGCAGTTCCTTCAGAAGTGTCTCGAGAGTCTGAGGAGGGAGTTTAACGACTTGAAGTCAGTGACTGTGGACCAGCTTATGTATGTGAAGGAGGATCTCATCATTCCTCATCATTATCTCTTTTACGATTTCATCGTCACGAAGGCCAGGGGTAAAAGTGGAGCTCTGTTCAGTTTTGATGTTCATGATGACATTCGAATGATCAACGATGCCAGAGTTGAAAAAGACGAATCTCATGCTGGGAAAGTTTGTTTACGAAGCTGGTACGAGAGGAATAAACATATCTTCCCAGCCAGTCGTTGGGAACCGTATGATCCAGAGAAGAAATGGGACTCTTACTCGATTTCTGACAAAAATGCTGCTAAAATCACAGTGAAGTGATGCGAAGATGATTCAGGAATGTTTATCTATGAAAGAATGAATTAGAGATGAATTAACTTAAGAATTGTTTAGAAGTCTTCTTTCAATGGTGTCTTGACATTTTATCCTGGTGTACTTAATTTGATTGAAAAAGGATTCTGAGGTTAACAAATGCTTCTAATTTTAAAACTGATACCAACTTATTTCACTCCTACAGTATGTAAATGCAAATTGGATCCTAGCATCAATCTATTTTGAAAAGTGTTTTTATTTATATTCATTAATACATTATTCATTTTTCCACCTTCATCTTTTTCAAGTCACAAGGAAGTGATATTGTTTGTAAGACAAGATCATATACTGGCAAAATTGAAAAACACAAAACCAACTGTTTCATATTTTCCATTTAAGTAACTACATAAATTACAGAACCCAGAGTTATCTTTCAGCATTTAAAGTTATCAACATACATTAATATAAGAAACTATTCTTGGTTTTGTGTTTTTCATAGTGTGATCATATAAGTGTAAAGCATATTGTGGTAAGGTGTACATGAAAAGTTCTTCCATGTCTTTGATGTGTCATCATGTGAGCAAGAAATAACAAACTCAAATCATTCTTTCAATTTTTATTCTTTTTTACAATTCATTCCTATGTGTGTTGGACATACATGATACTGCGTGTGCAAATGTCAGCACGTACGTACAACAAGAAAACAATAAGTTTACACTGAGAAACTAGTGATGGTGTTTGTGATGTCAACCTTCTCTCTGCATGCTTCCTAAAGTCAGCATTTTGCATTGTTCACTTCATCTCTCAACTTAACAATGAAATTCACCTGTTCACTAAACTATTGTGGATTTTCTGCATGGTCAATATTTTGATACATAGAAAACTGATCAGATTGTTACACAACAATTCCTTAACACTATTTGGCTATCTTTGAACATGGATACAGTTATCGAAGTAATGGTACCTTGACAGAACCTTGAGAAATAAAAGCATCATCAACCTTCATACTACACTTTTGTATTTAACCTTGCTTGTCTATGACAAATACAATTGTTAGATGGCAATGGAGTGCAGTTATTATTTTTGTGCCTTAAAGATCTCACTGATAGATTTTCCTGTGGTTGGTGATATTAAGTAATATTTGGTTTCTGGAGCTCAGTGCCAATAATTCAAATCAAATTCAGTGTCACTTCACAAATTTATACAACTGGCAGTAGAAAGTTATGTCTATGGAACAATCCACTAAAGTATTGAAATTATTTTATTTACCAAATTTCTCTTTAACATATTATTCCTAATTTTCAGATAAATCTTGACCTGGACCTTTGCATCCCAATAATTTTCTTAGTACCAGAAAGCCAAAAGAGTGGAAAAACTAAACACACCCCAAAGAAAAAATCATTTGGAAGCACCTACATAATGTATTGCAAACCGTGTAGACAATACAGTTGAATAACCCTATCTGTGGGATACACAATCCTACCTACCCTGTTTCTTGATGAACATATTTTCTAAAATATTGTCCTGAAAGCTAATATCCTGTATATTCTTTGGTTAATTTTGGCATATAATCAATTGAACAGGAAGCACCTTATTATGAACACATCACTTAATTAGGACGATATCTACCTTCCATACAATATCTGCACAATAAACATCAAACTCTTACTCTGTAGGTTACAGTCTTCCTAGTTCAGTGGTTATATGTAATATAAATTCACACAAATGTTCATTCTTGCAGCACCTTGTCAAGATTAATCTTCAGGATTATCTTTCACAAGATCTTATCAATCGTCAGTGTCAATGGAATTCACGAACATTCAGATACATGCAAAATACTGAGAAAAAAACCACATCAAAATGATGAAGGCACGGAAATGTTTGCCAATACCTGTACAAATGTCCACGATGGCTGTGTGATCTGAAAAGATCTTAATGGATTTATCTTCAATTCACTATACGCTTCAGAGAAGTTTAGAAACTTGACATTTACATGTTTATTTCTTATCACGAATCAGAAAAGAACAAGTATTTGTCACAAAGGTGACAAGATCCCCCGCCGCAAATTGATGTTAACAACAAGAAGCGGGACGGACGTACGGACGGACGTACAGAGCTGAATACTATGTCCCCCGTGAAGATTCAAGGTTAATGGGTTCATGAGATATGGCCCTAACAACATTTTCAAAACTGGCCAAAGTCTCACTGTGACCTTGAAAATGAGGTCAAGGTCACCAAAAACTTTTCAAGTCTGCGTATTCCTCAGATGAAGACTGGTACCAAGTTTGAAGATTCTAGGTTGAGCGGTTCATTAGATATCACGCTAACAACATTTTCAAAACTGGTCAAAGTCTCGCTGTGACCTTGAAAATGAGGTCAAGGTCACCAAAAGCTTTTCAGGTCTGCAAATTCCCCAGATGAAGAGTGGTACCAAGTTTGAAGATTCTAGGTTGAGCGGTTCATTAGATATCGCGCTAACAACATTTTCAAAACTGGTCAAAGTCTCGCTGTGACCTTGAAAATGAGGTCAAGGTCACCAAAAGCTTTTCAGGTCTGCGTATTCCCCAGATGAAGACTGGTACCAAGTTTGAAGATTCTAGGTTGAGCGGTTCATTAGATATCGCGCTAACAACATTTTCAAAACTGGTCAAAGTCTCGCTGTGACCTTGAAAATGAGGTCAAGGTCACCAAAAGCTTTTCAGGTCTGCGTATTCCCCAGATGAAGACTGGTACCAAGTTTGAAGATTCTAGGTTGAGCGGTTCATTAGATATCGCGCTAACAACATTTTCAAAACTGGTCAAAGTTTGCTGTGACCTTGAAAATGAGGTCAAGGTCACCAAAAGCTTTTCAGGTCTGCGTATTCCCCAGATGAAGACTGGTACCAAGTTTGAAGATTCTAGGTTGAGCGGTTCATTAGATATCGCGCTAACAAGAAGCGGGACGGACGGACGTACGGACGTACGGACGGACGTACGGAGCTGAATACTATATCCCCCGCTTCGCGCTAAACGCGCGGCGGGGGATAATAACCTTTGAAAACAAACAAGCAGTTTTGGCTTAAAATGCAAAAAGACATAACTGGAAGTCCATTGGAAATCAAGGAAGAAACTAAAATAATGGTTGCAAATATCCTTTTTCCAGTTGCAATTTTCTGTCAATTCTAGGGAGAATTTCCAACTCCTTGAGACAGTGTGATTTACAAAGATGCTATCTTACTGTTCAACAAAACAATTGTCATTTTCATCTTATCAAATGGAAGAAATTCTTAGCTTTGGTTTGACTTTTGTTCATTATGTAACGCCCAAGGGCAATTTTACAGTATACCGGTAGTTTTTACCGTTATTTCATATTCAGATGAATTTGATTCAAGTGTGGCTTAAAGCACATACAGCAGTGAAAATGTGTAAACTTTGAGATTAAGAGCAGATGTGTCGTGTGCCTTATATGTATGTCTTTTTGAGATCTAGTTCTTGAGAGAAGTCATTTAACAAAGATTGCAGGCAATTTAGATACATTATGTACAAGAGTTACATTGTTACACTGTCACACTCAATTGATGCATTGCTGAAGATCCTTGTCATCAATCTTTTAAATACAAGTAATTGCTAATGATTCAAATCTGCATTAACAATGGTTTAATTGTGAAGCATGAAATTAAGTAGCAAACTTGATAAATTTTCCTATTGAATAACCAAAGTTAAACCCTAACCTTACAAAAATATTTAATTGAAAACCTTTCACTTGAAAACTTATCAAAATTTTTAATGAAAGAAAACATCTGGATTGTTTGTGAAGAAAACAAACAAAAAACAAACTTTTAAAAAACTCTTTGAAAATTAAGATGATGACAAAGGCATGTTTTAAGAATAATTCGGAAAATGAAATAAATAAAGAAATAAGCACACATCCAATGCTAGCTGAAATAAATAGGTATTCCTACATACAAATGAAAACATTAATACAAAGAATATAAACAGTCCCATGTACAAAAACATTAAATCTGACTGTAAACTGTACAGGAAAATAATGAAAACAAGAAAAATCCCTTAATCAGAGCGTACATGTTCGTGTTAAGTTCATTTTCTTGATTAACCCTTACAGCCGCTGTAAGAAATGTACAAACATAATAGATCAGGATATTGCACAAATCCCTCAGCACTAAAAACAACAGAATTAATATACAAAGCAACAAAATGTAACATAATGATAATACATAACATGTTTAAAATAAAGTATTTGACTCTGTAGCTCATCAGTCTTTGCAAAAAAAGGAAACTTAAGTTAAAGACCAACATATGCAATAATTGGACTATTATATCGGTGAAAAATTTAACTGCTGATCGAACTAGCCTTACCAAGATTATTACTGCTTTTTGATAAATCGGAGTAGAAAGAAGTAATAATCTAATGCACTTCTTTAAAAAAAAATTGATTTAATGATTCAAACAGATACTAAATGCAAATTACTTTATCTCAAAATTTCAAATTGAGGGGTACACCTCTTCTTGAGGAGTATCTAAAATGAGGAGGATATGTGAGAAAAACTTTTGGATTCCAAATGTAAGCCGGACGACTGCCCATATGATAAGCTCAACTACTTATATATGATATATGCCTGGTGAGCCAAAAATGCATCCAGAAATTGTAGTTTCTGATGCAAACGTTTCAAACAATCAAATTAATGCCTTTGATTTCATGATAAACCATTCCAAAGAAGTTGGTCAAAAGTAAAAAGTCCTAGAAAAACTGTCTGTTAAGGTTATAACATGTTACAAAATCAAACACACAGATGAATGAGAAATGAAACATGGTATTAATCAACACTGTTCCCATAGCGGAATGTTCTATGTTTTAGTCCTAGAAAATTGAATCTCTGATTGTCTTAAGTTGCAAATATACATGGGTTAATGTTATGCAATGTAAGATTGCAACAAATGCTTATTGTAAATGAGAAAATATAACACTAGCACTTCTATAAATGACAAATCACTTCAATTTTATCATGATATGCTTGCTTAACATCTATGCCCGTCAGCTGACTACCTTCAACAGTGAGGTTTCAATGAATGAAAATATACATAGGATTAGATAACATAGGGAAAATCACTTACAACTTGTCAACAACTATCAGAAAAATTATGATCAAATTGGCCAATCTATTCAAAATATAATAATCTTTTGTTTTATCATAACTATAGTCACAATTCCTGCAATAACCCTGATCGACCAAACATTTTATTTTTAAAATCAAAATTAACAATTTATTTTACTTTTCTCCTTATTTTGTTCAGCTGTCATACTGATTAATTTATTCTTCAGTAATTCACTACTCACAGTGATGAAAGATAGAGGTTAGAATTTTCTGTCTCTTAGCAAAAATGAGTGAAACCCTTTCAATTTAAGGGGAAAAGGATTGAAATCAAGCAATAATAATCCTTTTAAAAGAAAACACTCAAATGACTACAAATTTCCAAATCCTTATCTGACATTTATCATTGCATTGCCTAGATTTTTAAATTGATTTTGTTTTAACTCAATTTACTCATAGAAACACCTTTGAGCTAGTTACTATTCAAACAAATGTCATCCACTGCCTTAAGCTTTGCCTCGAGAGCATTTATCCAAAACTTGGGAGTCAAGAACTGAAGATGAATGAAATCTCCAAAAGTCTTTGGTCACAAAGCAGGGACATCAAAAACAGAAAGGAAATCTGGTATCAATACTGTAAAACAACAAAATGGTTTCCATCTGGGACATGCACTGGTTTCTCTTGCTGCAGATACAAGCAAGCACACAAAGCACATCTTGCCTGAAGCACATTGAGATCCAAGCCCATCAACAAAGCACAACTTGAGGGAAGATCTATGTATCTATAAAACTCCCAGTTCACGGCCTCTCCTCTTCACTGAAGCTACAGTTCAAGGGCTGTCAAATATATAATTCCCCTCAAGAGTCATTGATAAATGCAGCTACAACAAGTTTGTAGCTGGCGGACAAATGCATCCTCACAAATCATTCAATAATCGTTCAAAAACGAGAAAAGTAGCTGTCAAATATTTACTCACTGTACATTGAGACTGTGGCAAAATGTAATGCTCCTGTCTGCTTGTATTGAATACACACTGTACACACAATGTAGACCATACCATGTGGCAGTCTCTTTGTATCAGCTATCATAGACCATAGCCAGTTTTGAGCAGTCCAGTGCTTCTGTCGAACAATTTCAACTGTTACAATCAGAAATATACTTATGCACATCCTTGCACAAAATCATCATTTGGCAAACAATCCAAGTATTCTTGTATTCCTGCATACTCGGTTTTCTTGTTGTTCATAGGGAGCAAAAATGGTTGAAGCAGACGTGCATGGCGGCCATCTTGCAACTCCCAAATCTTCCTTTGTTTCAAAGCGACGAAGTTTACAACATATAAAGAGACCTCTCAAGACTTTATCTCCTCACTAAGATGGTCTCACTTCAGTGGTTGCCACACTTCCTGTTTGTCTTCAAAGAGTTCAGAAAATACACATGGTCACAAGTCTCCACAAACATATCACAATTTGTCAATGTGGGACCAGCCCCATGCATGTCTGTATCTCTGTACAAAAAACTAAGATTTGACAAAAGCTGGCGAGACAATACAATGTTCAACTAGATAATCAGGATTGGTCGATGGTTTAAGACGCTGATCTTTCAAAATCAGTGTTGATCATCATATAACTTCACATCAACTTCTTCGTCAAACCAACTATCTTCAAGTTGGCCAAAAGCTCTGGTCAATGGCCTAAACTGCTTTACAGCATTAGACAGAATGAGGGGAGGTCTTTTTAAAGACAACCATTTTGGATGTTAAACCCTCAATTAGCAAGCAACAGGGCAGACAATTGGTAATGACTGCTGAAGGTAACAAATCATAACCAAAAGTTGTCCATTACTTCAAGATGACCAACTGTTGATTCTGATTCCCAAAGAATTTCTTTGACCAAAAGTTGATATCATGGTATCGACCATGCTGGACCAATCAGGAAAGAGGATGAGCAACCAATGATGTTTGCTCTCTATATGGACGTGTCGTGGGTGCTGAAGACTGCGATGGGGAAGTACTTGATGTGCGTCTGCCACTGAGACGACAGCTGGAAAAACTTCACGCCTGACCACTCCACTCCGTCAATCATCACTGGAAGAACAAAACAAAGTTTCCATTACATTTTGGTTCACCACCAACGGCTATTATTTTAACACAACCTCTAGAAGTTGGTCAATCGTAACTGAAAGAACAAAACAAAGATTCTAAAGCATTGATGATTGATCAACCACAAATGGTCATTATTTTCGATATTTTAGTCTGTCAAGCAAACCAAATTGTTACAGAGGTGAGCACCAAAGAGAACATCACTGCAAATCATTTAGAATATGGACTGATTAATTCTTCCAAAATGAAAAATTGTTTCTCAGGTCCAAGTCTACATTGCTTCATAGAAAATACTTTTTGGTTGAACATTCTCACACTACAAGATTACAGATGGATAGAGATCACTTCTATACTAAGGGATTAACAACGTTAAACATGGATCTTATCTCTGTACATGACATGGAATTATGGTGCACCTTATTTTTTCAATGAGATAGTTTTTCCATAGCAGGTACTCTTTCAGTTTGACATTTTAATTCTGCCAAGAACATCAAATATTATTTACTATTGGCCATATTTTTTAAATTGGCTCTTTACCTTTGAGTGTGAAGTTCTGACTCTTGGAAGTGCAGATTAACCGGCTGATGCTGTCAATGTTTTGGCTTTTGGACTCAATCTCTTTGGCTTTCTTTCCAATTCTCATAACTGAAAAATCAACAGGTATATATAAAACCACAAGAAATGAGACACTTCGATTGCATGACCTCAGCTTTTTTTTGAGAAACATCTTGTTGCTACACAATATCAGTTCAGCGTATTCAGCAAAATATATCTCATCTGGAGCAAAAACTGACTTTCCTCTTATCATTGGAGAATCAAGGAACTGAAGGCAAGTGAGACTCTCCTCCCTATACTTGCAGCAACACAATCAACCATTGTTGAAGTCAGTTAAAACTTACTGCAAATATCTCCTTTTACCTTAACTCAAAAGGTATTTACTTTTCTCTTTCTTCCTACAACAAAACATAGTCCAGCAACAAATTCTCAATTAAACAACTTTATCAAATTCTCATGGGCGTACTTGTCTCATGAGCGACAACCACCATGGCAAGCAAAGATTCATGGAAGATCAACCGATATATCATCCTATCTGCTCCATATCCTGGGAAGTATACTCACTCTTCTGTTTTATCTCGCAAGTGTCGACCATAATGTCAGGCAAACATAATTTTAACTGATAAGAATATCTGATCCTACCTGCTCAACATCCTAGGAAGTAGGGTAAAATATCCCTGTCACTCGTAAATTATTGTCTAAACTAGATTAGCGTTTGCGGGATACCGCAAAAGCAGAGCAGCCCCGGAACTTTGGGTTTCGCCTTACCCTGTTCCGCCTTTTACAGGCCTCACCAAATTGGGAATTTTCTCGTGACCTTGACCTTTGACACTCAAGGTCACACAATCAATGAACACATTTCATTGAGTATAACATTATTGTAATGAAATAAAGTGTTAAAAATACAATTAATCCATTTTCTCCATATATGTTGACCTTGCTGTGACCTTGACCTTCGACAGTTAGTACCCAAAACTTTTTGAAAATGTTGAACTTCTCAAGAGATAATATATACAAAATCTAAACTTCATAGCACAAAAACTTTTCAAGTTATTGTGTTTAGAAGGAATTGCAATAACTCATATCTCATGACCTTGACCTTTGACCTTCAAGGTCACACAATAATTGAACACTTTTTATTGAGTATAACAATCATGTATTGATTAAAAGTGATCATAGTTAAAATTAAGCATTTTCGCTAAACCATGCTTAAGTCATGACCTTGCTGTGACCTTGACCTTTGACAGATTGTAGCCGAAACCTTTTCAAAATTTTTTACTTTTCCAAGGATGATATATACCAAGTTAGAGCTTCATAGCACAAAAACTTTTCAAGTTACCGTGTTTACAAAGAATTTTGTGGTGATTTTATAACTCGTGACCTTGACCTTTGAACTTGAAAGTGAACATGTCATAATGATTCCCTGGAAGTATTAACATTTAGACATGTTCATGAGTTCTGAAAAGCTAAATGGGATAAAGTTATACCCCAATTTAGTGCATTTTGTAACAAGGCAAAAGTGAGCGCGGCTCACATACCCCCGCTTGAGTTTGACCGCCTTCACGTAACATTAATTTGAAAATTTATGATTATGACTTAGAACACAATGATCTTGCAACCCTAAAAACTATTTCACTTCAAAACATCCCCGGCTATGTAGTTTTTGAATAAAATTCTGGGAACCCTGGAATTACCCCTAAAGGGCACAACAGCACTATACAGTCGAACCTTGTTTTGGTTACAGGTGAAAATCGTCCGGATAGCAAATCGTCCGGTTAACTGGGTCATTTTTCTTAAGAAATATAGACACATTGTTTGAAAAATATTTGTCCGTAAGGCGAGATTTATGGATATACGGAGTCTGGGTATCCAAGGTTCGACTGGATACTTCCATACCAAATTTGAAGTGTGCAAGTCATTTGGTATTTAAATAGTAAAAAAATTTGACCGTTTTTGGTTAAAATTTCAAAAATTATTTGGACCATTGAGTTGAAACCCCTAAAAGGCACAACAGCACCATATAGGCTACTTCCATACCAAATTTGAAGTTTCTAAGTGGTATAGTTTTTCAGTTATGCTCCGGAAACGAGACAAAGTCCAAAAATCGGACCGTTTTTGGTAAAAATTTCAAAAATTATTTGGACCATTGAGCTGAAACCCCTAAAAGGCACCACAGCACCATATAGGCTACTTTCATACCAAATTTGAAGTTTCTAAGTGGTATAGATTTTCAGTTATGCTCCGGAAACGAGACAAAGTCCAAAAATCGGACCGTTTTTGGTCAAAATTTCAAAAATTATTTGGACCATTGAGCTGAAACCCCTAAAAGGCACCACAGCACCATATAGGCTACTTCCATACCAAATTTGAAGTTTCTAAGTGGTATAGATTTTCAGTTATGCTCCGGAAACGATTTCGGACGGACGGACGGACGGACGCACGGACGGACGGACGGACGGACGGACGGACACGCGGAGCGCTATATACCCCCGACTACGTCGTAGCGGGGGTATAATAACTCATATCTCATGACCTTGACCTTTGACCTTCAAGGTCACACAATCATTGAACACTTTTTTTTGAGTATAACAATCATGAATTGATTAAAAGTGTTCATAGTTAAAATAAAGCATTTTCGCTAAAACATGCTTACGTCATGACCTTGCTGTGACCTTGACCTTTGACGGATTGTAGCCAAAACCTTTTCAAATTTTTTTACTTTTCCAAGGATGATATATACCAAGTTAGAGCTTCATAGCACAAAAACTTTTCAAGTTATCGCGTTTACAAGGAATTCTTAGTGTGAATACATAGCTCGTGACCTTGACCTTTGACCTTGAAAGTGAACATGTCAAAATCGTTCCCCCGAGATATGAGGAGTAAGGTATGAATAAGAGTTCTGGAAAGCTTAGGGGAAAAAAGTTATAGCTAGTAGTACGAGTGCGGCGGCGGCGGCGATGGAAACTTCACAAAAACTGATAGCAGCCCCGTCCTTAGACGGGGCTGCTAATAATCACCTAATCGCAATCATTTGACTTTTTATCCGCTCAACATCCTGGGAAGTATACTCACTCTTCTGTTTCTTCTCGCGAGTGACGACCACCATGCTGAAGGAGGAAGACTGCTGCTCCCCCTGGTAGGGGAGTCGACACACACTGAGTGAGCGGAACGCCGTCTTGAGGGAGCACTTGTTGCTTTCCTTCTTACTGTCAGGCTTGCCGGACGTTGTCCAGTAGTCCACTTGGAGGTCCATGAACTCGGCAGGGGAGATTAGGCCGATGTTCGCGTTTTGGCTAAAAATGTAATTTTAATACCTTTAGTATGGTATTTCATTGAAAGGCAGCCATGACCTGCTAGACCAGACCAGTTCAGGAAGGATGCTAGGTTATTAATAATAATAAATAATAATTACAGACGATTAAGATTTTTCTTGGTCAATAAGTTCCTAATATTCCTTTTAAATTGTATATCAAGACACACTTAGCATGACAATATAAGCAATGAGTATGGTATGCATAATATTTATCAAAATAATGTATTTCAGTTACAATATGTTTCAAGTTTATGATTGCTTAAAAAGTCACTTCACGATTTTCATGACAAATTGTATAGTTTTGAACCACACCGTAATGCCCTATGTGGTGATATAAATTCAAAACACCTTTAACTACTCAACCCCAAATGATTGATTAATGACAAGTACTGTTTTTTTATGAAAATATAAAAACAGACAACCACAGAAGTTTAGATCACACCTCCAATTTACAGAGATGCTGTTCATATAACCTTTCAAACACTATCAACTCTTAACATTCCTCCTGGCTGCTTTACATAAATTTTAAAATAATACCCCACAGAACTCTTTTTGATCATAAAGGCTTTCTATAGCCAACATCAAATCTAAAATGAGTTGTCTTTAGAATCAGTCACATGACGCATTTAAGAAAAGTTTGGCACAAATGACTCCAACAATAACACAGAGTGTCTCTTTAAAATATCATAATGTTGGAGACATTGAAATAAGAAAGTAAGTAGTACCTTCCGGAGGGGGACATGGTGCTGATGTTGGGAGAACTGGGGGGAGTCTGGGCCTCGCTCGTCTTGATCATGATTGGCGCAGTCGCTGGGGGCGAGCTGGATAAACTCGGGGGACTTGTTGCCCCCTCCTCTATTTCCACTGTAATAGATCATTTCATCAACAATCTGAGGATTTTTGAAATCTGGCAGTGATCCAAGTTGTAACCATTTGAAATTAGTCATTGGCTTTGTAGTGACTGTGTTTATTCATACAAATGTACACAAGATCTTAAGTTTCTAGCCCTTTGCTTCTGGAGAAGTTTCAAGGCCATCTCTGAAGCTAAGGAGTCGGCACATAAAAGTTTCAGCTATCTAGGCTATCTGCTACTGAGGGGAGCAATTCAAATCTAATTTAACGATCTGGGCCCTTTCAGCCTTATTACTAATTTAGTAGTCACAATGTCACCACTTTATAAATTATAATGGTATCGGTTAAGGAGTCTGCACACATGGTTTCTGCTTTCTAGGCCCTTGCTTCTGAGTGTTATTATGGTGTTGCCACTGTGGGCCTTTTTAGGGGTCAAAGGGTCACCAAATCTATAAATTATAAGCTAAGGAGTCTGTACACAAGATTAAAAATTTCTTAAGTGTCTTGAAAAAGTCGGCAAAGTGACAAGCTAACAACAAGACAGACAGATCTATGTCATGAGCCAGTTGGGCCTTTCAGCCAAAATGAGCTAAAAATGATACATTTATTCCTGTTGAATTTGAAGTAACACTAAGGCAATCAAGTTTTTTCAATTTCTCACTCTGCAAATGTTTCAAGTTTTAAACATCAAAACTTTATGTATCTATTCCTGTTGAATATGAAGTACCACAAAGATAATGAACTTGATAAAAGTTTTCTTCTCAAATTTTATCTCAAATTAATGATTAAACAATTCACTCACATATACACAATCTAGAATTTTAATAGCTGAAACTATCAACATCATGTTGAATTGGAAAGTATATATGAAATCAAACTGTGTTTGTTGAAATTTTACATATGGTGTAAGAAAAATTTAAAAGGTAATAGAGGTTTTGTCAACTGTACAGCAATACCTTTGAAGCTATTGAAGAAAAAATAAAAATAATCAGTCCCTAGAAAAACTTAAAATTGTAAAGATGAGACACTATGACCAACTTGCAGACATATTTTTTTTGTAAAGTTGCAAAGTTCACAATTCAACCAACTGTCCTCACCTGACATACTGAAGACTTCAGGCGTTCCTATCTTCACTTCCTGCAAAGAGAAAAGAAACTTCTCTTAATCCGAATTTTAATAAGTGTTGGTTAGGAAAAAAAACAACATCAAAATACATGTACCAGTATTCCTTAGCTTTAATGGTTAATCATCATAACTCTATCTATAGCTATCAGAACATTCCTAAAAAGCCTACTAATCATTACTACCAACAAGGAAGTGCATATCAGGCGTTATATTCTATGGCAAAATATCACTTCCCATCTTAAGTAACAATTCGTTGAAATGACAGTTCCTGGTGTTCCAAATGCTCAGGTGGATTATCAGCCTATGCTTGGACTTAGATTTTTACTATTTCCTTTGATTTTTCAACATTCAAATTGGTAAAAAGACAAAATCTATAAGTCTACGAATTAACCATATGTTTTTTAAAAGAGATGCATCATTTTGGTATAGATACTAAAACCGTTAAAACAAGTCCTTGCTTGTACACCTGTATGACCCTAGTAATAGTAGAATACTTACTGTTAGGAACGGGACGAACTTCTGTGAAGATTCTTCATCTGACCTGATAAAAGAATAGCAGAGAAATCATAGATGGTATAGAAATAACTGGTATTTCAACAGGAGCTATTCAACAGTATGGGAAAGGATTGAAAGATTGCCATCTGAATCTTATGAAACATAATCACAATTATCTTATGATGTCACAGAAATGAACGAACCTTGCCTAAATCAATCAACGTTAGCAAAACATGAAATGAACTTACATATAGATTTATATATATATATATATAAATCTTAAGCCTCTATAGTTTTACCATAGAGTTAAAACATTGGACTGATGATTGATGTCTCATATGTTATCAAACAGTAAATAAATGGCTGAAACTGAAGTGAAGAATACAACATTGCTCTCACGTTTTGCCCTTGCACATGACCATTGCTTCTGCTACCGGCACCTGTTGGATTCCCGACGCCCCACTCATGTATTTGGACAAGCGGTTGATAATCTCTTGTGAGTCTGTAACAACAATAAACAGGGAACTGATGAATTTGATAATTAAACTTTTGTAGGATTAAAACTAAAAGAATCATGTTCCAGAATTGCCAGAATGATCATTAATCTCCTTGTTTATTTCCTGTAAATATGCCCTTAAGTATGGTTATGCACAAACTGATTAGTCTTAATGTAATTGATTAACAAAATATGTTATTTTATTCCAGCAAAGAAAGTACGGGTTTTGTTACACAATTGGAGACAAATGTCATTTTGATAGTGAACAAATGTAACAATGTCATATTTGGGATCACACTATCTTGAATAGTACAAATTCATGTACTTTTACGAGCCGAGTTCCATGCGACCATACCAACATTGTGGATGGCGAAACGGGTAAGTTGATTAGCTGTTGGTATGGTCATTGCTGGCGTTGTTGCCTGACTCTGAGGGTGTGGGTTCCAATCCCGCATGGGACTCAGCCCAAAAAAGTACAAGAATCTGTACTATTCAAGATAGTACGATCCCAAACATAACATTGTTCCATTACATAATTGGTGTTGAAATACTATAGTCTATCAGCGAAATAAACAACCTATCTGTCTGTGAGAACATGTTATCCTCACTGTGTAGAGTTAACGTAACATGTTATCACGACTATGGCATCAAGAAGCAATGGCCCGATGTAAACAAATTCTCTTATGATGTCACCGAGGTGACAGGCTCTTCCAAGCGACTGCTTAACTTGAACTTGGCCCCTTTTAGACAACATTATAAGATTTTTTCATATGATAAATAGAATATCGGTCAATTGTTGAGGGTTGTTCTAATCAAAAGAAAATTGTATTACATTTATGCTTAAAATAATATGATAAATATTCTCTACATATGTCATTAGAATGAAAAACCGATTGAAGATTGATTGGGTGTAGAATGATCTTCAAGATTTAAATGGAGCTGGTAAATATTGAAAATATGTTCCATACATCAAGTCAAGGCTAAAAGGTATAAATGTTACAAGAAGCAACACAAAATGATATAGGATGAAACTCCTGAAGCCTAAAATATTTTCCGTCTTTTCCACATTGCCAGTGACTGAGTTGCTTTTCACTATCATTGGACAGACTGTTCCTATTGTGCAGCCTGTCATTACTGTGGATAACAAGAGTTGTATCCCTTGGCTCACCGAGAGATGGTTTAGTGACGTCGGTCTTGTCAAAGGTGTCCTTCCAGAGCGAGTCTACAAACAGAGAGCTGTATGTGCTGTCGATACTGGCCAGGTACTTCCCCACCAAGCTTGAACCTGAAATAAGGAATCTTCGTTCAACGCGAAAATCATGTCATTAACTGATATATTGTTATTTCAGAAACCTTTTGCATAATACTAAGGTATGACATTTTTCAACAGATCAAAGAAAACAATTTGGAAAATTTTCTGGTCACTCTTCACACTAAATATAATTGCAACATTATTGAAATCTAAACAGTGTTAATGAAGATAGTGTCTGCAACCTTTCAATGGAGACACAAATAGGTTTTGTATTGAAATATATAATGAATTTATAACAAAATCTTTTACAAAAACATTAATAAAATTGTTAATCATAATTTTTTATCTATCTCAATCAAAATATGACCCTTAGTTTTTAAGTCTGGGACATACAAAATTTTACAGTAATATTTACAAATTTTTGGACCATGACACACCTTCATTGTCATTTATGAATCTCATTATCAATTTTGTTTAAGATATGACACCAAGTTTTGAATTTTTCGACTGGACAGGACCTTTACAACAGTATCCTAACAGTTCCACCATTTTTAAACAGAAACATACTGCAAAACATAAATCTAATCATAATTATATAATCAAATTAAAAACACTACACCAAAATGAGCTAAACTGATTACAAGGAAGAAAGCTACTGACCAAACGGAATGACGAGGAAGCGAGTGTAGGCCTGCCAGTCATGTGACTTGGAGGACATCTGTTCCACGTATGGACGTAGCACTGAGTTGATGTAGGCGTCGCCACCTGCCACGCCCACTTTTATAGGGACTGGAGCCTTTGAGTTGCTGTTGCAGCTGGTATAAAAAATTTTGATAGATGATATGAAAACCCAATTTTTTTTAATAATGATTTTCAAATATGAAATATTTATGTATTTTACAAGATAACTAACAGCATTGAATATTTAGTCAAATTTCTTTACTTATTTATTCTTAATTATGATTCGAAAGAAACTAGATATCCATTTGAATTCCATTTTCTTGCTAATGTTAAAAAAGACTCACAATCGTTGTATCTTTGCAACAAGATGGCTAATAGCGGCACGGACATCAGCGTTTGAGCATGTACAGATGAGTCGCCATTGTTTCTCCTGGAGCTTCTGGACTAGCAGCTGTAATGGAGGAGGACAGACATGTTGAAATACAGGAATTAGAATCCAATTGTATTTCTAGAATTTCTGAACAAGCAGCTTGAGGGGAAAACAAACATGTAGAAAATCATGAATTAGAATTCCATCCTGAATTTCTGGACACTCAGCTGTAAGTACGGATAAACATGTTGAACCAACTAGCTTTTGTGAGTAACAGTATCAAACGGAAGCAGAAGAATTTATGCTGCCAAGTAAAAAATGAGCGCATGGCATGTATACCCATGCAATCCGTAATATAAGCCAAGGACTGAAATACATCATTTCTAAAGTTTGGCATTTTATAATAGGAATTGGGGATAACCAAAATCAGAAAAATTTCAAAATCACATATATGTAAAAAAAAAATGGTGTTCGAGAAAACTTGGAGCATCAGAAAAATTAATCTTTTTTTTTTGGTTCAATTGCAGAATCAAGAACCATAACTCCATCAAATATAAAAGATGAGAGTGATCTCCCCTGACTGACCTGTCCCTGCCACTCGGCGGCGTTGATAAGGAAGACACTGTCCGGCAGTCGGTCGTCTCCGTTCCCCAGCACCGTACTCAACTGGTCAAGTAACGCCTTCCGCGGCTGCAACACATGACCAACATTGGTAAAGGAATCGAGGGATGATAACCCTGTATCTTGATTTGAAGAATAGTAGATAATAAACATGTGATGAGTTATAAAATGATAATGTTGCTTCGGTTATGATCAGTTTACTTATTTCTAAAATATGAAAATTATTGGTAGGTACACTGTTATGTTTTATTACTGAAGTTATAACTTTTTTGTGATTTTTTATAATATTTGTTTATGTTTTATATCATAATTTGAGTACGATAATAATACTTTTTCGAGTATAAGATAAATCTAAAATCTTGAAAGGGATAATTTTATTATGTTAGTGCATTTTATAAATAATTTAACTTAGATCACAAAACATAGGCATGATATTTCAAACATTTATAACCATAACTGTACTCATCAGTAAAAAAATATGCCACAGTTATATTCATGTTAAACCTTTAAATGCAAAAACTTTGAAATTTATATCATAAACAAAATTCAATAGATATGATACAAAACTATCAAGAATTACAAAATATATCAATAAATACATGTACAGAAGAGGTGAACAGCTGAAATATCAAAGTGAAAAGAAAACAATATTCATCCATGAAAAGATATATTGAGGGTAAATAGAAGTTACAGTCACTACAAAGTGCCTTCCACGACACACAGTGATTTGAACCAGGCACAAGTTACAAAGCTGTATCAAACTCCAGGAGCAAAGTGTGTGAGAACAAGCCTTATGATCATCTGAAATCATCCACATACCGTATAATTCAATCTATAAGGCGACCTCCTTCTCAACTCCCCCCCTAAAAATAGCTGCCAAAATCATACATTTCAGATAAAAGGCAACCCCCTTCTAGCAGGTAATGGAAACCGTCGATATGACTGACAACTTGTTACATATTTGTTGTCATAAAGTCAATCATAAATTAAATGAAAGGTTCTTTGCCTGAAGTCCCTCAAATTGAAAAAAGTTTTATTTCATCTTAAAACTGTATGTTGAAGTTCTGCTCTTATCAAGAATGTCTAGTAATATTGCCATGTCTTGTCATCTGACATAGGTGATTATTTCCAAAGAAAGTGTATATAACTTTCACAAAATGTGAGTGAAGTTTTATACTGCCACTAGCAAGAGCAAAGGTTATACAAATTTGCTTGAGTGAGATCTGTCAAAGTCAGCCGACACACTTCTAGTGTGGATACAGACAAGGAAATAAGTAAACTCAATTTGAGCCGTTCATTGCTATGCAACAGTAGTATGTGCAAATATAAAGAATGTAACAATGCCTGTATGTTTCACCATATGAATTATTTAAATATTTGAACAAATAGTTGTCAGAATGACGTGTTGCGTAAGGACAAAAAGCACCATGCAATGGGTCATTATTGTCATACTGAAGTGTCACATTTACGGCTTGTCATTATTCTACCAACTGAGTCATTTAACATGAAATCTAGTGATGCTTATTTATCATAATATTAACAAACTTGCATTGTTACTTCGCAATGTCGCAATTACATGTTTTTATCATTGTTGTGTAATACCAACATCATTTGTGTTCCATCACATAACACTCAACAACAATCATAGTTGCCAGTCACTTACACTACTTGAATAGAGGCTACAATATCCATTCACTCTACAATCAAGTAAACTCAAACACGTCACACAGCAGGCAAAGACATAACAACCCAGTGCAGTGACTCTCTGCTGGGGAGTAGCCCATATTGGTTCTGCTTGTGAAGACTCTGCCATTTGCACATTATTGAACTCTACCAAATGTAATCAACATGGTCATCACATTACATTAAAGGATAAGGTTACACAATAAAGAGATGATGATGTATTATCATGAGAATTGAGACAGCTCATTTCCATCCGTTCTCATTAAGGATATTAACACAAAATCACGGATATTATGCATTACTGTGATAGTAATTACCTCCCTGAGTAATTACATACTTTCATGCCATAATTCTGCTATTAAGTCATGACCTAGTTAACAACAATTAACTCTACATATTTTCCATACACAAAGACAATACTGACATATGTACCAACAGACAAATGAATTATTGAACCTGAAATTGAAATCAATATAGGTATATGTATTAAAGACAAACACTGATGAAAATGACGCAACAGCTCTATAATTGTCTGTTGTACATAAGTAGCCTGTTCATAAAATATTTAAATATTGCATATTCATATACATTTGTAGAAAAAAAGACTTGTAGATTACCATCTAACTGTATTACAGTTGTAGCACATTTGTAAAACAGTGTACCTATGCTACACATTCAATACATTTGTAGCACAATTAAATGAAAACTTTAAACAATTGTTGCACATTTGCATTACAAAAAACAATTATGTTACACTTTCAATCAATTCGTAGTACACTGTTACACAACTGTTCCAAAATTGTAAAAGAAAATGTTCTACACTTTAATACATTTGTAGAACAGTTATGGTTGATCTGTAAAATGGTTACAGTCAAGCATCACTCCATCACACTTATCACAAAAATGCATTTCAAACAAAACCCTAACCCAAACACTCGCGTCACCACTCTAAAGCTGCAACATGTTGCACAATCAATACAATTGTCAAACACTGGGGATTCATCAAGTTTAAATCACCCCTCATTTGAAAATCATCTTTCCGCAAATGGTCATACATAAGCACTATGCACTTCCCTCTTAACACCACACATCTATTCAAACTAGAAAACAATTTACTTTTGAAGTTACATTTTAATAGCAGGATAGTTTAAAAAGGAGAAAGAATGATAGAATACCTAAAAGGTTACCACAAATTACAAAGACTCTTTATGTTCCTTCATAGCATTGCTATGTCAATCTCACCTTCAAATTGGTAAATGACAAGACTTGATGTTTATAATTAATTAGTTGTGGATGCAATTTAATTCCTTTTGCAGGGTGCTTTTTCTTAAAGCATATGTCAGATATGATAACAAAATGTCATTTATTACGTTTCAGATTCTTAAATTAGTTTTGCCAGAGTGACGTACTTGTGTCTTTGCAGTTCAATTTTGTTGACTTTTCAAAATTTGATAGATTCCCTATTTCTATTCCCCTTTTTAAGAGGAATTTGACAAGAAATGGTATGAAGGAAGAAGAGGTACATTACTTAGTCTGGAGTTGTTAATGAAACTATACACTGTTAGCAGTACTTGGTACATGAACTCCCACCAAACACTTAGCTCTTGTCACCCGTTGGTTAACATGAAAACTTACCGTACCCTTCATACATTAAGATCAATATACAGTCTTCATCAATATCAATACAGTATTGGTTGATTTTGGGGAAACGTTCTATTTGCAACTTGCATAATTAGCATAATTTTGATGAAAGTGAACATAATCATGCAATAGATTCAATCTTGAGGTTTTGATGAAGAGAATGTGACGTGTAGAATGTTCGACAAAGGACCAAAACATTTCAATCAACATGACTATAGCCATGCAGTATTGAATCTAACATGCAGCATGGCAGAGAACTGACGCACATTTCGTATGCACAGTCATTCCATGCTGTACAATCCCAAATTGATGATTGATCAAGACTTGAATTGTTAATAGGTCAAAGGTTAGAGGTTAAACACTACACTACAATGTCAGTAAGCAGTGCAGGTCAAGGTCACATATAGCATCACTGTGAGCGTGACAGGAAGCAGTCTACTATCAACTGACCGCGTTGTCGGTGCCGCCGGCACTGTTTCGTCTTTCGGTCAACTTGTGTTCCTTTTTGCTCTTTTTCTCCCGGTAAGATGTGCTCCGTTCTCGCACAAACCTCATACCACGTGGTTTGAGGAACGGAGTGAACAACTTGGGAGAAGACGACATGGACTCGGTGGTGGGGGTGGGCTGTGAATCAGATATATCCACATCTTGCTCCTGGGTGCGTAGGTATCGAGGTAGGTAGGAAGTCAGTCACACACACGCAGGACAAATACAAGCAGATCATTTCATGCAGGGTTACATCCGCGGTCACGTCCACACTGTCATTGTATTCTCAAAATGTGTGTTCAGACTTAGATACCCTTAATCTGGCTTTGTATGTATGACAGGAGGATTTATGTCTATATTGTTAAGAAATATTTTGATTCAGATTTTACCATTTATAGAAATCCTACAGTGTAAATACTGGAAACATTTGAACCTAGTATCATACCAATGGCTTGCTTTTCTGAGAATATAACCCCAGAGATTTCTTCATAACCACCACCTGATATGATATGAAGTGAGGTAAGATTTACTAAATTTTTGAATAAGTGGCGGTATGGTACATATACAAAGTAGCCACAATTGATGTCTAATGGTCTGTTAATGGATATTATTACTAACACCATTATTGCATTCAAAAGTCAGATAACTAGATCCAAAGTTGAACAGTTTTAACTCCTTTTCTGTCCTCTAAAATCACTAACTCCCTAGAAAAGCAGAGTGACTCTTCTTGACACAAATGAATGTCGAAATGCAACGTCTATGTTAGAGATAAAAAATGTCTCCTTCAAAATGACAATTTGCAGCCCAGCAATTAAGCCAAATTACGAATGGTCACATGGAAATGAAGGTACAAACTGCTTGTGTTTTTCAAGGTTATAAAATTTGAAGAATTTATTCAGTCAGCTCAAAACATACCAAACAATACAAGAATTTTAAGTCTAACAACCATTTTGAGAATAATTGTCGTCAACATCTACATCAATCTACTGCTATGGGCAGGAATATACGATCATAGGACACATCGATATGCCTAGATGGCACAAAAACATTAGTTTGTGTTACTTGATTTTAAAATTGGTGTCTTATTTCATTCTCTTTGTCATAATATCGCTAATAGTTCATTGAAAAATATTTCAACATGCAGTTGAATGCAGCTTATCTATTTTGAATAAATTGATATTTATCATCCTTGTTTTACTTCAATACAAATTACTGAAAAACTTGCAATTGCCCACTATAGGGCAACAGATTAATATTTTTAAAAAAATGTCCTATTGACAATATTCATTGACAATAATCAATACTATTTTTGAACTTTACAATTGGAATAAATAATCATATGTTTCAACACAAAGAAATTTATGTTCTTGTCAGATGTCAAATATTTAGAAGAAAACATTTTATTCTGTCCATCAATCTAGAATGTTTAGAGTTTATAATTCATTGACATTCCAAAATGATATATAAACTGATTTTTGGATGGATTGGTGTATCTTGAGAATTAATACTTATTGCTAGACTTTTGTTTAGGATTTCAAAAGTAACTGCATGGTTTTGTGCCATTCTTCATACAACATGAATACTTTTTTGTAATTTTTTTAACTGTTCTTCAATAATCTATGTTGAGCTAGCTGCAAACCTCACTCCCATTAAGCCAAGCAAACAGCAAATTTGTAAAGTGAATAATTAGAATTATTTTAAAAATATTTGGTGATTAGTTTGCACTGGAAGTCTTTGTCTAAATTCTGTGGAAGGCCCGCACACCCCGTATTGCAACATGCAAATATCAGCCCAATAACTAATAACTCAAATCAGTTTGTGCATCCAATGGTTTGAAAAGGTGAATAAAAAGTTTGGAAACTTAAAATATTTTTCTTTGTAAAATTTCAAGTTATTCTATGATATCCTATTGCAACATATTCTTCATTATTCCTTATTTTGTGCAATTTGTTAATATCATTGAGATAAACATTATCCTGAGAATTGAAAGTTTTTTTCTTTTTTTTAGATTGCTTTTCATTTTAATTGATATAATATTATTTTATTATTTTGTTATTTTAATACAAATTATGAAACTAAGAACAAACAACATTAATAACTACTAACAAAATGCAGTGCACATGCATGTACTCACAATGATCCCCTCATTTTCCACTTTACGTGTCACGTTGTCGTCACTAAGTCGGAACGATTCCTGCAAGAAAATGTACAGAGAATGGATATTTAGATTGTTTAGTTTATTTTGACGTGATACAGTGTTGTTTGGTATGGTGTGGCATTGAATGGTATGGTTTGGCGATGTTTGGTATGGTGTGGGGTTGTGTGGTATGGTGTGGGGTTGTTTGATATGGTGTGGGGTTGTTTTATAATGTAGCGTTGTTTGGTATGGTATGGGGTTGTTTGGTATGGTGTGGCATTGTTTGGTATGGTGTGGCAATGTTTGGTATGGTATGATGTGGCGTTGTCTTGTAATGTGGCGTTGTTTGGTATGGTATGGGGTTGTTTGGTATGGTGTGGCCTTGTTTTATATGATGTTGTGGCGTTGTTTGGTGTGGTGTGGCAATGTTTGATGTGGTGTGGCAATGCTTGGTGTGGTGTGGCAATGTTTCATATGGTGTGGTGTTGTTTGGTATGGTGTGGCCTTGTTTTATATGATGTTGTGGCTTTTTGAAATATGAAGAGGTCTGGTATGTGTAATGGAGGGTGGTGTGTTGTGCCAACTGTATATGTAAAGAGTAAATAAAGATTTCTAATAGAGGACAGTGACCAATAATGGTTGCCGAATGGTTTACATTGCAGATGAAGGTGTCAAAAGAAATGTTCAACTATGCACAAAACAACTTACCTGTCCCTTTGGTGCCTGGATAATATCACTCTCATGGGTACTTCCTCGCCCTGTGAAGAATGGTCTGTGGAAAAAGGGTTCTATCAAATTACTTTCTGTACCTTTTGTAACAAATTTCAGGTCAGCAAACAACGTAAGCTGATGGGAAAAGTTTCAAAGGGCTTTCATGGCACAATAAATACAGAAGAAGATGTAGAAGATCTACAAGGACATGAGGAATAATTGATTCAGGGTTTTCATTGTCCAATAACCTCCTTCTGGTTGCAAGAGATATGGCCAAAATGTAGAATATCTACATGGATACTAGGACATATTTTGTCAGGTTTTTTTTTAATGGTTTCATTGGCCCAAAAACATTCTGCAGGGTGCAAGGAAAATGGATGGACATGAAAACTACCTGAGCCTGGGTTTTGGTGTGGACATGACGCTCATGGTGTCCAGTTCGGGTCCACTGTCACTCAGGTCATCTAGCTCATCCAGGAGGTCATCGATGTCTCCGGGAGTGTTGTCGGGGTCATTCAGGTCGTGGTCTGCTTCTGAATCTAGTACCTGCAACAAGAGATGAAGCACATTTTACATAGGTCACATTGTGGATTTTAAATGATTTCTGTAGTTTGTACACATTATTATTTAAGTGAATTTTGAATTTACATCAGTGGATTTAACATCATTGTTGTGGAAATATAATTCTGAAATAATCAGACACCATTGTCTGATGACTCAGATTGATATTCTTTTGATTTTTGCGCAATCTCCAAGCTAACTAAATGTTACTAAGGTGTGAGAGATGTGATCTATGCAAGGCAATTTCTCAGATAAGTTTCAAATTATTATTAACACAAGAAGGTGTGGACTCACATCCTCTGCAGACACCTTGAACTTCTTCAGTAAGGCAATGAATCTCTGCTTTATGTTCCTCTGCTGAAAACATCAATTTTGAAATAAATTCAGCCATTTTCTTGTTATAAGATGATGATTTAAAAGATATGACCCAGTGATATACAGTGAAGGTGTGTATATATAATTTGGGTTTGTTAATTCTCAGGGTTAAGGCGCAATAATCGATCAGTTAACTGCCCTTGTTTTTTTATTGGAGAATTTATTATTTTTAAAAGGCTATTTTTAAACAGCCAGAAACTAGGGATCTTGTTTTCTTCAAACAGAGGTTGGATCCACATCATTTTATAACTTGCCCTACCTCTGTCGAGAGAGAATGGCATTCTCTGAAATTCAAGAAATCTACTGCAATGATTCAATAGCTACCCTGGACATGACTGGTCTGATCTTGCTGCGACTAGTCTTCCTTGGTCTGGGTCGGCCATCTTCCTCTATCATCATGGGTTCCGAGTCACTCATCTCATCGTTAGAGGAAAAGTCCTGGTCGTTAAAGTCGTGCACATCTTCCTCATCAGAGTCATTGTCCACATCAGGGGACCGGTCTGAAGACAAAGTACAGTTTGTTAAACACAGAATAATGGAACTGACTAAATACTTGTGACGTAGCTCAGTTGGTAGAGCGTTCGCACATCATACCGAAAGACTTTTAAAGATGGGAGTTGTTGCTTCCCTGCTTGGTACACAGCATGATAGGGACAGAACAATGCGTGAACTGGCCCTGTATGCACTATGGCTGGCTGCCATGGACACAAGCCAAATTTCAAATATGTTTATGTATGAGGACAATAAAGTGTTATAATCATTACTAATAAAACATATCTTTTTATTAAAAAAAACAAAAACATGTAAGCAGTTTCCTTTTCTTCCCTGCCCGATGGCTGATGTCAATCTCGACTCAGGTTTCAGTTAATGAATAAATGTACTTTGTATAATCTTGCTGTCTTTGGCAACCTAATCTAATCATACTTAACTCCATTTTCAGTTAATAGAAAGTTTCTGAATCTGTGTTAATCATCATGTACTTTTGATCAAGAAACTCTTCAAACGGCAAAAATGCAAATATCACTAGTGCTTCATGGTGTTCCATCGCAAATATGTATCAACAACGAAATCAGGCTACAAGAAAAAGACATATGAATGTCTAACTTTCTATAAAATTTCTTTTATTTCAATTTCAGCATCATGAAATCAATATCATCTGTTAAGATTATAATTAAAAAAAATATGCACAATGCAACTTAGCAGTTTTATATCTGACAGAGTATGTTGGCCATATTATTTGACAGCTGTATCATTATCTAAAAGGGATATCATAATTATCATTTTCTTTGATCTGTTAAGATTTGATAATATCTAATTTTTTATAAAGTGACATGAGATTAGAATTTTGGAGGGCAAAAAAGACAACAACGTGTGATTTCAATTATCAAATGTAACAAGATATCTTCAATATTATTTCAACTATCATTTTCATTTTATATCTTTGCCTACATCCGAATACAAGATTGGTTTTATAACTTTGCACATATACATAAAGCATCATGTTCTTACCAGTTTGTATATAACATCTCAGTTATTATTCATAAGATTCAAATTGCATTTGACATTTCACCAGTTTTTGCATTTCCAGGATAAAGGTAAAGGATATCATGTAGATTGTGCAACAGTTTATCTAGAAGCAATACACACAGTAGCAGAGGCCGGTGCTTACCAATGAGTGGGGGCACTGAAGATCTCACATTCAAATGTATACTCTTAAAGGGGCAGTAGCACGTTTTTTTAAATTTTATATTTTCAATTGTTCACTGATAATTGTATGTTAATGCTAAATTGTTTTTTTTGTTATAGCGTAAAAAATCTCATTACACAAACAAATCATCCATAGTCAGAGAACAAATAATATCCCACTAGCTGCTAACTAAACTGAAGGAATTAGTCCTGTATATAAATTGACTATCCTAATTCAAAGTTTTTTAAGGTAAGGAATAAATAAGAATACCAGAAATGTATATCCCAAGAGTAGAGTGAGTCTATACATTTGATTTAAGCAGTTCTTATGATCATGTTAATCAATTAAAATCTAATCTTATTTTCTAATTCATCTTCAATAGTACATGATAATGAAGAATGAGGATAGGCATACACAAGGTTTCTAATTCATCTTCAATAGTACATGATAATGAAGAATGAGGATAGGCATACACAAGGTTTCTAATTCATCTTCAATAGTACATGATAATGAAGAATGAGGATAAGCTAACACAAGGTTTCTAATTCATCTTCAATAGTACATGATAATGAAGAATGAGGATAGGCATACACAAGGTTTCTAATTCATCTTCAATAGTACATGATAATGAAGAATGAGGATAAGCTAACACAAGGTTTCTAATTCATCTTCAATAGTACATTATAATGAAGAATGAGGATAGGCATACACAAGGTTTCTAATTCATCTTCAATAGTACATTATAATGAAGAATGAGGATAAGCTAACACAAGGTTTCTAATTCATCTTCAATAGTACATGATAATGAAGAATGAGGATAAGCTAACACAAGGTTTCTAATTCATCTTCAATAGTACATTATAATGAAGAATGAGGATAGGCATACACAAGGTTTCTAATTCATCTTCAATAGTACATGATAATGAAGAATGAGGATAAGCTAACACAAGGTTTCTAATTCATCTTCAATAGTACATGATAATGAAGAATGAGGATAGGCATACACAAGGTTTCTAATTCATCTTCAATAGTACATGATAATGAAGAATGAGGATAAGCTAACACAAGGTTTCTAATTCATCTTCAATAGTACATGATAATGAAGAATGAGGATAAGCTAACACAAGGTTTCTAATTCATCTTCAATAGTACATGATAATGAAGAATGAGGATAAGCTAACACAAGGTTTCTAATTCATCTTCAATAGTACATGATAATGAAGAATGAGGATAAGCTAACACAAGGTTTCTAATTCATCTTCAATAGTACATGATAATGAAGAATGAGGATAAGCTCACAAAAGGTTTCTAATTCATCTTCAATAGTACATGATAATGAAGAATGAGGATAAGCTAACACAAGGTTTCTAATTCATCTTCAATAGTACATTATAATGAAGAATGAGGATAGGCATACACAAGGTTTCTAATTCATCTTCAATAGTACATGATAATGAAGAATGAGGATAAGCTAACACAAGGTTTCTAATTCATCTTCAATAGTACATGATAATGAAGAATGAGGATAAGCTAACACAAGGTTTCTAATTCATCTTCAATAGTACATGATAATGAAGAATGAGGATAAGCTAACACAAGGTTTCTAATTCATCTTCAATAGTACATGATAATGAAGAATGAGGATAAGCTAACACAAGGTTTCTAATTCATCTTCAATAGTACATGATAATGAAGAATGAGGATAAGCTAACACAAGGTTTCTAATTCATCTTCAATAGTACATGATAATGAAGAATGAGGATAGGCATACACAAGGTTTCTAATTCATCTTCAATAGTACATGATAATGAAGAATGAGGATAAGCTAACACAAGGTTTCTAATTCATCTTCAATAGTACATGATAATGAAGAATGAGGATAAGCTAACACAAGGTTTCTAATTCATCTTCAATAGTACATTATAATGAAGAATGAGGATAGGCATACACAAGGTTTCTAATTCATCTTCAATAGTACATTATAATGAAGAATGAGGATAGGCATACACAAGGTTTCTAATTCATCTTCAATAGTACATGATAATGAAGAATGAGGATAGGCATACACAAGGTTTCTAATTCATCTTCAATAGTACATGATAATGAAGAATGAGGATAAGCTAACACAAGGTTTCTAATTCATCTTCAATAGTACATGATAATGAAGAATGAGGATAAGCTAACACAAGGTTTCTAATTCATCTTCAATAGTACATGATAATGAAGAATGAGGATAGGCATACACAAGGTTTCTAATTCATCTTCAATAGTACATGATAATGAAGAATGAGGATAAGCTAACACAAGGTTTCTAATTCATCTTCAATAGTACATGATAATGAAGAATGAGGATAAGCTAACACAAGGTTTCTAATTCATCTTCAATAGTACATGATAATGAAGAATGAGGATAGGCATACACAAGGTTTCTAATTCATCTTCAATAGTACATTATAATGAAGAATGAGGATAGGCATACACAAGGTTTCTAATTCATCTTCAATAGTACATGATAATGAAGAATGAGGATAGGCATACACAAGGTTTCTAATTCATCTTCAATAGTACATGATAATGAAGAATGAGGATAAGCTAACACAAGGTTTCTAATTCATCTTCAATAGTACATGATAATGAAGAATGAGGATAAGCTAACACAAGGTTTCTAATTCATCTTCAATAGTACATGATAATGAAGAATGAGGATAAGCTAACACAAGGTTTCTAATTCATCTTCAATAGTACATTATAATGAAGAATGAGGATAGGCATACACAAGGTTTCTAATTCATCTTCAATAGTACATGATAATGAAGAATGAGGATAAGCTAACACAAGGTTTCTAATTCATCTTCAATAGTACATGATAATGAAGAATGAGGATAAGCTAACACAAGGTTTCTAATTCATCTTCAATAGTACATGATAATGAAGAATGAGGATAAGCTCACAAAAGGTTACGAGGTTTACTCAATTTCTAGAACATGTTTCAATGAAACATTAGTGTAAATTGACTATTGGAGTGCTTGATCCCGATGAAATGCTTAGCAACTTTGAAGGAATTACTGGCATGACCTACAACTAGCTAAGTAATATGTAGAGTAGAGTAGGGGCAAACCTTTGCAGCAGGCTTAATTAATTGAACAAACCATAGAACCTTTAACCACAATGAGTGTACAATATACCAGAACAACAATCAAAGTAACCTTTCGTTGATAAAAGGAAAACATTAATTCCAGTCAACAAAGATTTATAACAGAGTAAGAACAAAACTTATTGATAAATTGCTTACAATGAATCTGGAATCTTAACAGGTAGTAGCAGGTCGTATCAGCCGACCTTTTGCCAACCTATGACCCTCCAATGTTATATATATACGAATGCAGACTATTGCGGCTTGGTAAGACGATCCATGATTTGTCAATTTGATAGGTCGGCTGACACGACCCGCTACTACATCTTGCTAGATTCAATATCAGAGTTTTGCAAGTATTATTGAGGCTAGGTTTTAAAGACTGATTCAAAGACATGTCATGAAAAGTTATTCAAAACTTATCAAAGCATTTAGAATGACAGTTATTAGTTGATCCTGTTCCATAGGTTATATAAACTGGTATACATGTAAATTAAACATATGAATTGCCCTAGGAAAAAAATGACTGTTTTTAGATTTTTATTGGAAATAAGTATAAATTGTATATTTGCCATTTTGAAAAAAATGTGTTTGACCTTTTCTCAATTAGATAATTTATTATGCCATTTACATTCATATCAAGGCAAAATAATATATAATGAAAATCACGGAGTGGCTTGAGGTCGACTTGTGTACAATCATTTGATTTCTCCCTTTGATGATGAGCATTAATTCCTAAAACTGGCTTCTTAGTATGTGCTTCTTTACTCATGAAGCACAAGAAGATTTGATCTAGGTGTACATTAGTGTTGTACATCAGGGTTAAACAGGAGAGACAAGTCCGACATGTACTTATCATCTGCTCTCCCTGACACCCTCAAACTGACAGCCACAATCTATATTGGATTCTGCAGTGATATTGGACAGAAGATGAATAGCATAATGTGGAACAGGGTCACAGTGTTGCTATACTTAGATGCACCACTTCTTTCCATTCAATTTGATACATCCTGTCTGGCTGCTTGTTTACATCATTAGTCATTGGACAAAATGTATGTTAATACCTAACCTGAATTTGATAGTCTTCGCTAGATCTAATGCCACAAGGTAATTATCCCTCTTGGTATATTTTATTCCAGCAGGTCTAGATTGGATTGAAACAATAGCAAGAATGTTATATTCAAAAATATTTCATAATTACAAAAAAAGAGTTTTGACAACATTTTGTTAAGGTTTTATTAGCTTCATACATTTATTGCCAGTACATTTTAGCTCCCTTGCTTTGCTTAACTGCTTACAAGGCATTTCAAACATTAAGCTTGCATGGTCTTGGTTGATGGTGAATGACCTTTTCCTAATTCTAGAGTAATTTCTGTAATTAATCCAAGAAAATGAGTCTGGCTATAATTGAATCCCTGGGTTAAGTGATAAGTTCCTGTAGTCGTGATTAACAAATGAGCCTTTCACAAGCAAATGCTACTCTTGCAAGAAAGTCTATAAGCTTTTTACAAACATTGATTCAAAGAAGTCAAAGTTTTCACATGGTAAAGCAGGTAGTGTTCTTGTTTTATCAAAATCAATGCTTAGCTCTTAATCCTTATTGACCTGGCAACTTTTCAATTAGGATTTGAATACAAAAGATTGTCTATGTAAACATAAGGATTGATGAAAATAACTGTGAGCAGTAGAACATTATTAATCAAATAGGGGTATCTCACACCACACACAGATGATTTAAAGGTTGTCTCACAAAAATGGCCGTCAACAGGTTTTACTTGATATTTGTTAATGTATTCTTTGACTACTGGTAATGGGGTTGAGTAAAAACAAATTTGACTCTCTGAAGAAAAAGGTTAGGCGTAAAGTACATTTGATGGAGAAAACAAAATGAATAAATAAAATTTCTAAAAAATGTGCTACCTCCCCTTTAAAGAAAGCAATCATCAATCTCAATCAGAAAGTCGTACAGCGTAGAACAAACGATCTTCAGCTTACTTATGGAGGTGCGGAATCCATTCCCAACATAACAAGTTTGTTTACGACCTGTAGCCCTGAATGAATTGCCAGTAACAGCTCATCAAGGACTGATAAACAATAACACAGTATCTGGGAACAAGCTTCCCCTACACTTCTTGTAAACACTGCCTTGCTTCAAAGGTATTTGATTCATTTAATGATGTGCTCTTGATAAACCTGTAACCTGATAGAAGTGGAGAGCCTGTATACCTTCTGTATACTGAAATACCTGCACTGAACTTCATTCTGGGATGATTTGGAGGAGCGGATGTGGAATGTGCAAATGATATCAGTGCATGCAGAGTCTGTGGATTTAGTTCTGCTTCTCAGATTTTTGACACCTATTTTTCACTGTATTTATATCCTGCATAAGAATTGGCAAAATGGAACTAGAAGCTTTAAGCAAAAATCTTGCTCCCATGACAAAAAAGGAGTTAAAAATCTTGTCATTATATTTGTGCTACAACTTGTAAGTGATTTAGAAGACTTAACGATGAAGGTGATATTCTCTTTAAATGTATAATTTAATTATATGCTAGCTGTACTCCACCAAACTCCATCGGGTTTGTTTTCTGTACTTGATGAGAGTTATAAATATTTCTAAACATTTGTTCTTGATGAACCTGCACTTAATTAAATTGCAAAAGGATTCTCCTGTAAAAAGGATACATACAGAATTAACCCTCATGTCTTCCGATATCAAATATATCAGCATGAGTTGATTAAGTAACAAATGTCGAAGGGTTTAGCAATGCATGTTTACAATTCCATATCAGAAAACATGAGGATGAGATATTTTTCATCATTCCGACCTTAAGACTGCAATGAGCAGTAAAAACGTATTGAGATTTGACTAGCATTAGGACATCAAAAGATTGTTTATTATAGTTAAGTCATTGATTTCTGCAATGAAGGTATCACTTGATTACAGAAAAGCAATATCTACACTGGGGGAATGTCCTTTATTTAATTTTAAAACATACAGATAACCATGATTTTGCAGATGTAGTTCAGGATGTAGCTCTATTCTAAGAGTTAACAATTCCGTCAGTTCGGTTATTGCTTTGACCAATTCTAAGTTACCGAGCAATTTATGATTCAATTTGCACAATATCACGGATAATGCAAAGATGATTCAAACTAGATTAGCGTTTGCGGGATACCGCAAAAGCAGAGCAGCCCCTGAACTTGGGGTTTCACCTTACCCTGTTCCGCCTCTTACAGGCCTCACCCAATTGGGAATTTTCTCGTGACCTTGACCTTTGACACTCAAGGTCACATAATCAATGAACACATTTCATTGAGTATAACATTATTGTAATGAAATAAAGTGTTAAAAATTTTCTCCATATATGTTGACCTTGCTGTGACCTTGACCTTCGACAGTTCGTACCCAAAACTTTTTGAAAATGTTGTACTTCTCAAGAGATGATATATACAAAATCTAAACTTCATAGCACACAAACTTTTAAAGTTATTGTGTTTACAAGGAATTGCAATAACTCATATCTCATGACCTTGACCTTTGACCTTCAATGTCACACAATAATTGAACACTTTTTATTGAGTATAACAATCATGTATTGATTAAAAGTGATCATAGTTAAAATTAAGCATTTTCGCTAAAACATGCTTACGTCATGACCTTGCTGTGACCTTGACCTTTGACGGATTGTAGCCGAAACCTTTTCAAAATTTTTTACTTTTCCAAGGATGATATATACCAAGTTAGAGCTTCATAGCACAAAAACTTTTCAAGTTACCGTGTTTACAAAGAATTTTGCTGTGATTTTATAACTCGTGACCTTGACCTTTGAACTTGAAAGTGAACATGTCATAATGATTCCCTGGAAGTATTAACATTTATACATGTTCATGAGTTCTGAAAAGCTAAATGGGATAAAGTTATACCCAAATTTAGTGCATTTTGTAATAACTCATATCTCATGACCTTGACCTTTGACCTTCAAGGTCACACAATCATTGAACACTTTTTATTGAGTATAACAATCATGTATTGATTAAAAGTGTTCATAGTTAAAATAAAGCATTTTCGCTAAAACATGCTTACGTCATGACCTTGCTGTGACCTTGACCTTTGACGGATTGTAGCCAAAACCTTTTCAAAAAATGTTACTTTTCCAAGGATGATATATACCAAGTTAGAGCTTCATAGCACAAAAACTTTTCAAGTTATCGCGTTTACAAGGAATTCTTAGAGTGAATACATAGCTCGTGACCTTGACCTTTGACCTTGAAAGTGAACGTGTCAAAATCGTACCCCCTGGATAATGCGCATGCGCGAGGCGGCAAACACGAAGTTATTTTAGCTCCTGACAGTTTATCAATATTTTACGTTTTAACTATTACTCCAAGCCACCATCAAGCCTCAAATACTTTTAATTGAATCCTGGAACGCCATCTAACAATCTGACGAGGAAATATCTGCAGAAAAAGTTGTTAATCAGTGAGTGATTGAATCTATCGGATCGAGGTCGGTGAGTGAGAGCTTTCAATATGGAGGACATTGTTGTTTGTGATACTTCACTTACTTCTGACGCGGTGCAGGCTTCACGGAAAAGGCATATGTCCAGTGATTGTGATAACGAACTACTATCTGACGATCCATCTAATCCCAAACGTCACAAAAACTTACCGGGTAAGTCAGCCCTAAATGACTCAGACAATTCAAACATTTTAGATGCGATTCACAAACTCGGGAAAAGCCTTAATGCACGAATCGATAGACTTGAAGGTTCTCTTGCAGAGAAAGTGCAAGCGATTGTCAGTGTGGAGGTATCAAAAGTAAAAGAGGAGATAGATGGTAAAATAAATGAACTAGCAGACAAAGTCAAGGCAATTGAAAAGAAGCAAATAGCAGACGACAAAAGTGTGAATGCTGCAGTACGTGAACTGCAGGCTAGTGCTCCTGCTGACTCAGTGGACAATATGATTGCTTTGAAAAACCTCCCGATGTCCAAAAATGAAGATAATGACAATACTGTAACTATTAATAAAGTCAGTGCTTTGATTAAAGATGGTCTAAAAATAAAACATGTAAAGGTAATTAGTGCTGAAAGAAAGAAAACTACAGGAAAAAGACCAGGTGTAATCGTGGCAAAGCTGTCGGACAAAACGTCTGTAATGAAGGAAAAGGTCAAACTGAAAAATGTCAAACAGTATGAAAACGTGTACATAGAGAACTGTATGATGAGAAGCGAACTGCAGACACAACACAGTCTTATGACTGTCATGAAGGAGCTGGGTAAGCAGGACAGCTACTACGTCAGAGGGAACACCATCATCAAGCGAAGAGGTACCAACTAGGATCTACGACTGTGCCACTGGAACTGTGCAGGCTGGTCAACGAAGAATAATGATAATTCTCTCTTTAGAGAAAATGTGATAAGTAATAAATCCTATGACGTTATATCTCTCTGTGAAACATTCTTAAAAGATGATGAACAAATACAACTTGATGGATACACCTGGTATGGACGTAATAGAGACCATGTAGATAAAAATGCTAGACGAGGATCCGGCGGTGTCGGATTTTTGGTAAGAACTGAACTTTCTAGTGTTTTTAATATCACAGTGTTAGACAATAGTGTGGAGGATATCCTGTGGCTAAAATTAGAAAGCAGTGACGTCACATTGTGTTTATGTTCTTGTTACCTGCCACCCGCAGGAACTACACGTGCAGTCGACCCGGATGTCTTCAGCAAGCTCGTGCGCCAGGTATATTCGTATCAAAATGATGGTATAATGTGCATTTGTGGTGACTTCAATTCTCGTTGTGGAGATCAAATGGATTATATTGCGGGAGTGGACAGTCTTAAACCGAGGTCAGTAATAGATACATTTGATAATCAATATGGCAATTGTTTGATTGATTTCTTATGTGATGTGAATGTTTGTATGCTCAACGGTAGGGTTGGGGTCAGAAATGATTTCACATGTATAAGTACAAAAGGCAAATCTGTTGTTGATTATATTTTGGTTCCCCATGAAATGTTATCGTTGTTTACAGACTTTGGTGTGTGTCGTGTGACTGATGTTATAAACACATGTAACATCCCTCCCCCAGATAAGCTCCCTGATCATTCCTTACTAGAATTTGTCAATAATACTAATATATCTGGCACTAATGACAAACAAAATTTCACACGTGCAAATGTAACGAGGCAGTTTGTTCCGGACGGATTTTTATTAGCTGATGATGACAGAGTAAGACTATCTGACTGTATTCATAGACTGGAAAATGACATACAGCATAGAAATAGTGTTAATGACGCATATACGTCATTTGTGAACATGGTACAACATGAGATTGATAAATACCATGTACCTACTTCTGACAATAAGCATAATGCCTCTAAAAGGAAACCATATTGGAACTCGGATCTTCAATCTATTTGGAACGACGTTTGTGACAAAGAACGACAATGGTTAAAATGCAAAGCTTCCTGCAAGAGCGTCAAATCAGCTTTAAAACAACGATATACTCATCAACGGAAAGTCTTTGATAAACTTCTCAGAAAATGCAAGAAATTATATCAACAAATGAAGTGTGACCAACTCGTTGACTCATTTAATAATAACGACTCGAGAGATTTTTGGAAACAGATAGGCAAAATCGGAGTTGCAAATGACAGAACTCATCGAGTGCCAATGGAGGTTAAAGATAATGAGGGAAATAGTTTAGTTGATACAAAAGTTGTTCTTGACAGATGGAAAAATGACTTTGAAAACATTTACTCCCTACAAAATGATGACTCTTTTGATGATGTTCATCTTCGTAACGTTGTCAATCAGCTGAATTGCAATACTGCTTTATCTGATGGTCAGATGTCCTGTGATTCCCTCAATACACCTATTACTCGCAGTGAAGTAGAAGATGCAATATCACGGCTTAAATTCAGGAAGGCCGCAGGAATTGATAACTTACCAGCTGAGAGCATCAAAAACCCAATCTGTGTTGACATGCTGTACACAATTATCTCTCATTGTTTTAATAGCGGTGAAGTGCCAGATGCTTGGCAACAGAATATCATAAACCCGATCTTAAAACCAGATTCTGATCCTTATAACCCTTCAACGTACAGAGGAATCTCACTCATGGCGATACCATGCAAAGTATACTGTGATATAATCAACACAAGGCTCAGTTACTGGTGTGAAAATAATGATATTCTATCTGAAGAACAGAATGGCTTCAGAAAGAAGAGGAGCTGCATGGAACACATATATAGTTTAACAAGTATTATTAGGAACAGAAAAAATGCTAAACAATCTACGTTTTGTTGTTTTATTGACATGAAAAAAGCATTTGATAACGTCAATCGGGATTGCTTGTGGTTTAAGATGCAACGCTTTGGTATCACCGGCAAACTTTTGGATGCAGTCAAATCGTTGTATAGAGATGTCAAATACACTGTTCGAGTTAATGGTCATCTATCCCCCTGGTTCAATGCACCCCGTGGTGTTAAACAAGGATGTTTGATCTCACCGTTGCTTTTCTCGCTCTATATTAATGATCTTGCTGATAGTCTAAGAGAGCTGAATTGTGGCGTTGATATCAATGAAAGAAATATCAGCCTCCTGTTATATGCCGATGATGTTGTTCTGATTGCCCCAAGTGAAGACAAGCTTCAATGTCTACTAGATCATGTAAACTCCTGGTGCCATAAATGGAGACTAAGTGTTAACCCAAAGAAGACCAAACTTATACATTTCAGATCGAAGACTATGATGCGTTCCAAACGGAAGTTTACCATTGGGGAGATGAATATTGAATACTGCGATAATTACAAATACCTTGGACTCTGGCTTAATGAATTTTTAGACTTCACAGTTGCGATTAATGAACTTGGAAAGTCTGCTAGCCGCGCCCTGGGGGCACTGTGTACTAAATATTTTGATGCTGGTGGTTTTTCTTATGATATATTTACAAGACTGTACGAGTCCCTTGTTCAACCTATAACCCTTTACGGTAGCGCCATCTGGGGTATGTATGAGCAGAAACGTCTGAACACAATCCAAAATAGAGCCTGCAAGTTCTTTTTGGGCTTGAGTCGGAACTCCTCAAACATTGCGGCAAGGGGTGACATGGGGTGGACTGCCAGCGTAACTAAACAGAGGCTAGAAGTATACAGGTTCCTGGGACGTTTAAAGAGTATGTCTCCCCATAGACTGCCAAGTTGTATTCACAGTTGGTCTCTCCGTAGAAGCAATTCCTGGGAAAAAAACGTTTTTAAACTATCCAAAAAAATCAATTTCTTAGAGCAAATCAACAATAACTCTACAATAAACATGACTCAAATTCGACGACAGTTAAATATCATCGATGAAAACAGCTGGTTTTGTGATCTCTGGAATGACCGCGGCAATCCAAATGGCAATAAACTTCGAACGTATCGTCTCAGCAAAAAAGATCTGAAACCTGAAGCTTATGTTTTATGTAGATCGATCCCCCGATCTTCAAGGAAGATATTATCTCTTCTTCGTTGTGGCAGCCTGCAGCTGAACATTGAAAAACTCAGGTACAGTCGACCTGCAATACCTCTCAACGCGAGGGTGTGTCCCTTCTGCCCTGATAAAATAGAGAGTGAAATCCATTTCCTAGTTGACTGTGATATGTATGACGACCTGCGATACGACCTGTTCTCTGGAATGCAGCATTATGACATCTCCCCACGCTTCAACAACTCATCATCAGTTACCAAATTTACACACCTTCTGAATACTCCAGACATAGTGCATCATCTGTGTGATACAGTTACCAACATGTATAAACGCCGCCAGTCATTACTTTAACCTATAGCTATTTATTATTGTACTTTTAATTTACTTTTATCCCCATTAGTTATTATACGTATGAATGTATCACATGTTGTATGAATGTTATATTTATATATACTTGGGAGTATGCTGTGTGCTTTTTTAATGTTATGTTATATATGCTTTGTAAATTTGTATGGTATGCATGCGACATGAATGCTAGTTATATATCCACCTAGGGTATGTGTGTATGCTTTGTTAAGAATTTTAATTTTGCTATGCTATTTAAACAGTGATGTATGTCTGTGAGTGAACGTTGGTAGTACTATGTGTGTTTACGTGTATCCGTGTGTGTGTATGTATGTATGTTTGTATGTGTGAATGTATATATGTATGTATGTATATATGTATGATTGATGTGTATATGCGTGCTTGTGTGTATATGTATGCGGATATATTTGCGGGTATATGTATGTTTGTATGTTTGTATGAATGTCTGTTTGTCCGTATGTGTGTCTGTCTGTCTGTATGCATGTACGTATGTTTGCAATGTGAATCTAAGTATGTATATGATTGTTTTACATGTAGTTTTGCATGCATGCATATGTTATATAACCATGTATGTATGTATGTATGTTTGTATGTTTGTAGAGTTGTATGTTTGTATGTTTGTAGAGTTGTATGTTTGTAGAGTTGTATGTTTGTAGAGTTGTATGTTTGTAGAGTTGTATGTAGCTTTTATGTATGTATCATTTTCGTGTTTGTGTGTACCTTATGTATTGCTTTGTAAATTTGTATGTCCATGTGTCCGTGATTATATCTCTGTGTGTTTGTATATGAATGTATTTCTGTTTGTATGAATGAAAGGTTGTTATATTACGCTGTAAGTGTGATTGTATGAATGAATGTATGTAGGTTTATACTCCATTGTTAATTCATCATTATTCGTGTAACATTATGTATGTAATGCAATGTATTTCTACAATGTTTTAATAGTTTTTTATGTTTAGTCTCTCATAACCTACCCGGTGGTTCCTGTACTTTTATTCCATGTAAAAATGTTTTAAATATATTGACTATGTACAGGAAGTGAGACTTTAATAAACATCATCTCTCTCTCTCTCTCTCTCTCTCTATATACCAAGTTAGAGCTTCATAGCACAAAAACTTTTCAAGTTATCGCGTTTACAAGGAATTCTTAGAGTGAATACGTATCTCGTGACCTTGACCTTTGACCTTGAAAGTGAACGTGTCAAAATCGTTCCCCCGAGGTATGAGTAGTAAGGTATGAATAAGAGTTCTGGAAAGCTTAGTGAAAAAAAGTTATAGCTAGTAGTACGAGTGCGGCGGCGGCGATGGAAACTTCACAAAAACTGATAGCAGCCCCGTCCTTAGACGGGGCTGCTAATGAGAGGCAAACAAGTGACAAGAATGATAAATATAATACTGTTAAAACGACAATAGTTGTTTTTACAAATACATTTATTATAATAGAAGAGCCAAGTTAAATCAGAAATTCTTCATTTTCTTAAGACCTTGATCATATCCATAAAGCACAACCTTAATCTAGAATCCATTTCAACCAGTTTCTCTACAGGCAATTAGCTTACATCTGACATTCAGGTGATTACATTGAAAAAAGGAAACTTTCCTGAAGACATTTAAGAACCTGCAGCATCCAACATGTAACGGTTTGGGAAATGGTTATGTTGATTTTAGTTCACATTCAAATAAGTTTAATTCATTCTTTGATAATGGATTTCGAGTATTACTTGGCACTTGGATACAGTTTCACTGAACACTAAGGGTAATGTTAACAAGAATTCATGAATATATGGCTTCTAATCAAATATCTTATTAGCTCAGCATATTATTATAAAGCCTTGTCATATTTATATTGAACCTTGCTTCACGAAGAACAAATATAAATGCCATTTAACTAATTTAATACAAAGAAGTGAAAAAAATATTTTGCTGAAAGACTTTCATATAGGTTCCAGTTTTTTGATAAACAAAAACATCAAAGTAACGTCAAACAATATAAGGAAAAGCTCTTGGCAGCACCATTATTGAGGGAATATTCATCACTTCCAGACAATGTTACATATAAGACCACTGCCAAACTATATCTAAAACACTCCAATAGATGGAATGAACTATGAAACAGAATCTCATCATAGCTTTTCATTTCTAATCTTCAAACCTAATTTTCCAAGAAAGGTAAATCCCTGAAGACGTGAATCGTCAACGAGTCAGATTCTATTAGCTTGAGGTAATTATTTGTCACATCTTAGCACTGACATTTCGGTCAATAAACCAGGAAGTTTTTATCTTGAGATACTTACATGATCTATTCAGTAAATATTAGAATAGACAGAACATTGATATTTCAGGAGAATGGTTTGGTAATGTTGAATATTCACTTTTCATCCCTCGTGGCATTTTTATTATCATATTCTGCTTTTTCAATAATTTTTCTTAATATTGTGGCAGAGCCAAGATTATTCCATATTTCCATTTTTTTTTTGTTACTCACATTTTTTGGGATGAAACTTTATTAAGCTTTTTTTTGTACGGAAAAATTCAGCTGCTGAATAATTAACCATAATTAGAAGTAGGATTGAATTTCACCTTGACTGCCTATCTTCTTTTTCTTAGAATGAAAAAAAAGAAAAAGCAATTTGCATGTCTTAAAATAAATTTAACCAACTACATCAAATGATTTTACACCTGGTAATGTTTGCAAACAAGAATTTGACTCGAAGGTTTTTTTATAACGTAATATTCCTACCATTCTTCAGTAAGAAAACAAGTAACAAGTTAAACTTGTTATAATTCTAACAACATCCTCTTTGCCAATAACTTCAAAACATGAATTCAAAAACTAGGTTCCATCAACTAAAATCCTCTTTGCAAAACATGTGTCACAAAATGAAGAACACCGTTACAAATTACAAGTTTTCTTCACTCATACGAACAACATTGCCATAATATCCTGCAGTCTATCCTTGACAAACAAAAACACAAGTTGCCTTTTAATCATGATTTCCTGAGGCGTCATGATCTTTTGGTACACATATTGCCTAAAGAACATGTGACACGGGACAGAAAGACCATTCATTTCATACAACAAATACATCAAACAACATCTTGGCAATATCTTGAGGCCTTGTAACCTTTATCCAAATTTTGAATAGTCAAAGAAAGCTTTAATGTCATTTCTTGGACAACTTTTTACTGGCATATTGAGAAACATCCCAGAAATGATCAGTTCACAAAATACAATTACAATTTCTTTGAAAATTTTTTTGGAAACATAACAGTGACTCCAAATTTCAAAGATTGAACAGTTTCTGTTAATCAGATTGAGGAAAACAATGAAGACAATAACTCATTAATTCCTGAAAATGATCATTATTGTATTTCCAGCATCATTAACCTTCCTGGTGCCATGTGCCAAGAGCCAGACTTCATCACAGCATGGTAGAATTAGTACCACAATCTAACAAAGCCAAAACGTGACATCCTTATATTTATCAGCCAAATAATCTATATGTGGATAAGAAAACAGCTATATTCAATGTGTTTACGTTTCTTGACCTCCAGCTGACATGCCGGCTAAATACGACTTACCCCACAGTGGAGATTACACAGCGAGGTTAACTAGAGGTAGAAGTTATCAGCTGTACATTAGACGGTACGAGGATGTTCCAATATGATACATATCTATTTCATGAGCTTCATCAATATTCTGATATTATTCTCCATATTTTGCTTTTGGGCCAAACAAAAAAAATTACTTGTTTTATGTCAATGAAAATTTTCTCAAAAGCTTTAGATATGCAAAGAAGGTACAGAAATGAACAGTAAAAGCTGAATTTCAATTTATTATATGATCATTAATATCTAGGAAATTAGGAGTTTTACATGATGAAATCTAATGATAATTGTTAACTTGTGACTGTATCAAGGCAAGAGTTACATAAATGAGTGTGAGCATGCTTCTAAGACTGAAAATTAAGATTAAATTATTTCTTGACACACCTTTCACACCTACATACATCATGCAGTAGTATTTGCGAAATAAAAAAAAGAATTGTCTGGTGAGGTGAGGTGAGGTGAGGTGAGGTGAGGTGAGGTGAGGTGAGGTGAGGTGAGGTGAGGTGAGGTGAGGTGAGGTGAGGTGAGGTGAGGTGAAATGGGGTTTATCGCCGCTTTCAAGATTATTTCACTTATATCGCGGCTGCTAGTATTATTGCAGGGAGCACGCAACACCATTGTGGCTATGCATTGCGGTGAAACCTGAGAGCATCGGCTGGAACTAGCGAACCATGGGTGGTACTGCGCTGAAATTCATTGTAGCATTGCACCCAAACCTGACTGTGGGTAGAACAGTTCTCTACTACAGACTAAGTTGCCGAGCCCCTGGCGGGAATCGAACCACGGACCTCCTGATCCGAAGCCGAACGCTCTAACCACTGAGCTATCCCGCCCCGGAGGGCCCCTGAAAACTGTTAACTTCTTGAAAAAACACTGGATTCCCACACAATAGAACCTTTTGAAAGAAATGAGACATCACTGGATCACATGATAAAGAATTTGTTCACTGGCGCTGATTATCTTGTATAACAAGGACAGCTCTAGACAGTAACAATTCTAAAGAACAATGGATTCCTTTGATACTTCATGCACAGGTGCAGGTTGCTGCTTTACAACAATACATCACAGAAGTTCTTCAAGCTCAAGAATCAATGATTTTTTCATTTATAATAGGATAAGGTTAAAGTAGTTTTGTTTGTTTCCGAACAAACTTTGCATTGAAATCAACTTCCCACACTTTCATGGAAAAGAATTGATCTTGTTTTTGACATGCTTGTATTACAGTCACATTATATTTTTATGACAATACAAACACAATGCAAAGAAATTACATAACAATTGTTTCCTTGTTTGTCTGACATTCTTAGCATTTAATTCACATACTTATGACTATATGTATTGCATATATAAACTACATGTATTCAAGGAGAAGAAATTATCTAGGGTCAAACATAAGAGAATTAAAGGGGCAGAAGCATGTTTTTTTTTTAAACCTTTCTTAAAATGTTCCAAATTTGATATTAGTAGGGTCAAACATCATATTTCAAATGAAGTATCATGCAAAATCTGTTTGCAAATGCCGTTTGTTTTGAGTGAACAGCTTTTCATTCATATTAGCAGAATGTATTTGTAAAGCTAAACCAAACTTTGTATATTCATTAAAGGACTATTTTAATGTTTAAAATTGATTGCCTAGCAAGTGGTTCTATTTGATTTACTTTTTGTGAGATAACAAAATGTTCTAGTCCCTTTTTAAACCATTGTTCGATAATGTCAACATCTCTCCCAAATTCTGCAATTTCTTTTAAAAATATTTTTTTGGTCATAAATTTACATAGTAAAATGGGGTCTATCCCATATTTCAAAAACCACTATCCGAATTGGTCAAATTTTGCATATTGTACATATTTTATATATATATTGATCTTTGTTACAGAAAAATAACATCTCTTTGCTCACATTTGGGGTCAGAAGGTAACAAATCTACAATTTTGTGTTTAGGAAAAAATATGAGTCTAGTAGATTTCAAGATAGACAGACTGACATTGACCGAGGGCATGGTCATGTCATCCTGTGTCAATGGGAACTCATAGAAAACAAGAAACCAATGATCATGAATTATACAGATCTGTCACAAATGCAATTTTTTATCAGATAAAAAGGGATGAAACAAAACTCAACCAAAGAACACATGAATTTCTACACATGGAAGATGAAAGTCAAGTCATCCATAAGACTGATACTCTAATTACAAACAAGACAGTTGAATGCATGATTCCTACTATATCAAGAGCGAGAGCTCCAAGTGGTGACGAGGGACAAGCTAAAACTGTTCTTAGATCTAGACTGTCTCATAGTTTCTCAGACATAATACCTCATGCCAGTAAGATGTCGACATACAAGGCTTGATATTCAGAAAACATCCATTGTTGAACCTAACCATCATCTATCAACAAATAGGTTAATGATACATGACTGAAACATTTCTAGTTAGAGATCTTTGATGTGTTGAGACTAGATGAAAGTCCAGATAGATTCTGTGACTTCCCCGCACTGGTATTAATGACCGCTGAATCTATTCACCTCATTAGATTCACTTCATATCATCCATCAGCACTTCTACAAGAACAGGGCTCATCTTGTCTTCATTAGATTACAACTGTTTGTCAAACTGTGTTGTCATCAGTACCACCAGATCATGGTGGGAAATATACATGACAAAATGTACAAATAGTACTAGCAAGTCGATTATTTCTACTTCAGAGAATTTTTTTTCAACATGAAATTAAATTTGTAACTTAGCATAAAAATCAAATTGAATTGAAAAGCTCTTAAGCTTTTGTTTCAAATACAATGAGGAATGACATTTTTCTTATATTTCTAATTATGAAACAATCACAATTATTGTTAGTAATTATAAGAAAACTTACCTCTAAACCAACATTGACTTATTTCTCTCCCTCGGAGAGATCGTACAGAGTGTGAATAAAAAATAATTTTTTTTAGTGGTCTGCGTGTTGTTCTTACTGAATTATCTCCCTTGAAGTTAACTCCCTTGAATTTTCAAATTCAGCTGTCATTCTTTTCGATGAACAGAGAGATGGATAACGGGGAGGAAGGGAGGGAGTAATTCGTTGGTTTAGAGGTAAGTTTTCTTATAATTACTAACAATAATTGTGATTGTTTCATAATTATTGCGAAAACGGTTACCTCTAAACCAACATTGACTGAATCCCACGTACAGAGGAGGGTATCCAGATTGTATAAGAAGTGTTTAATGGGAATAATTATACCCAAAAACGTAAATTCCCGGAGGAAATACATCAAATAAGGGGAGATAATTCTTAATAAATTCCAATTTCTTTAGGATAAAGAACACAGAAAAAGGCCAAATAACGAAAATAAGCCCTAAAATATCCCCGATTCTACTTAATATTTCTTAAGGAAAGGGAAACTTTTAAGGAAAACATCGTAAAATACATCGATTTTTGGTTGAAATAAGGGTAATTTTGGGAGTTTTTTGGGATTTCCCGAAGAATTACGACACGAAGACCACGTAATTTGACACCTGTAGAATCTACTCCGAAGATAGATTATTGGAGGTTTTGTGCTGGGGAGGATTAATAACCAACTTCAAGGTGAGTGTTCTCAAAGAGTGACTATACCACATCACTCGCCACCTAAATAACTAAATGCCGTTAATACTTCCCAGAATTAATAGGGTGCAAAACCTGAGAGATATCGTAATGCCCACCTTGACAAGTGGTAAGATCAACCATCTACGTAGATAGGTCGAGACTGGAACCACACACCCTCGGGACACTCCCCCCCCCCCACCCCTTTTCCCTAGGGGAAGGGTCAGGCAGAAAGGTGCTGAGCCGCCACCAGGGGTCCCAGAGATGACAGTCCTCCCAGCAAGGAGGAGATATCCCTGAGATAGGCCCTAGTGAAGGAGCTGGAGGACTTCCACTGGCAGGAGGCCACAATCTGATCGATGGACACGGACTTCCAAGCAGCTAGCGAAGTCGATAAAGCTCTTATTTCATGAGGTGAGAACTTGGTATCTATCACCTCCTGGTCAGCTGTGGAGTAAGCCAGGGCCATGATGCAATAGTGTTTTTTGAAATCTCTGAAGATAAACCAGGCTTGCAAGGAATGAATAATCTCCTTCTTCCCTTTCTGATTGGCTGCGTTCTGACTAGATACCAGCGAAGCACTCGGATAGGACACAGAAGGCGTGCTTTATCTTTGGCGTCAGTAGGTGCTGGGAGAGCCGGAAATGAGTATACTCTAGTTCCTAAAGGCCCTGATGCAGTGGATTGATTTTTGGCCAAAAATTCAGGTAAAGCTCTGAAGAGATACCGAGGAATAATTGTGAGCAAAGTCCACAGACGCAACGTCAATAGCATGGAGTTCTGAGATTCTGGCAGCAGAGGCCAAGGCGATCAAGAAGGCAGATTTCCAGGCTAAAAACTTGAGGGAAGTCAAAATTCAGAGGTTCGTAAGGAGCACGTTGAAGTGATTGGAGCACCAACAGAAGGTCCCATTTGGGAAAGGTATTGGGGAATTTAATATCCTGCAACTTGTATGATCTTAAAAGTCTCGTGAGTGTTACATCAGTCCCAATAGTTAAGCCTTGTAGATCAGACACCGAGGCAATAGCTGACCTATAACCTTCAATAGTACCAGCTTTTAGCTTCCGATCCTGGCGTAAGTAGTTGAGAAAGTCTGCTATCATAGGGATGGATAAAGGTAGATCTGCTAATCCTCTATCTCTTCTCCACTGTTGGAATCTGAGCCACTTGTGGTCATAGAGGGCGGAAGTGCTAGGTCTGACTGATTTGAGAATAGCGTTAGAAGTGCCTTCCGCGTAACCTCGTTCCTGCAGCGTTTTCTTGATATTCTCCAAACGTGTAAGTTGAAGGCCTGGAGATTCACGTTCTCCGGCTGCCACCTCGGCTGTTGCAACAGATTCCACCACATTGGGAGTTGGAGAGGCGGTTCCGTGAGGAGATCGATTAACGACGGAAACCACGGTCTCTTGGGCCAAGCGGGAGCCAGTAGGTAGATGACGCAATTGTGCTGCCTGACCTTGTTGATCACATCTGGAATGATTTTGAACGGTGGAATGGCATAAGCTATCAGATTTTCCCATGATATTGAGAGTGCGTCCACTGCTATCGCCTGAGGATCTGGGACAGGGCTGACATAACTTGGGAGTCTGTAGTTCAAGGCTGTGCCGAACAGATCTATCTGTGGTCTTTCCCATTTCTCAGCAATTATATCCAACACTTGTGGATGAATCGTCCATTCCGACGACACGATGAGATTCCTGCGAGACAGAGAGTCGGCGAGGAAGTTGAGCCTGCCCGGAATGTGCCTTGCTTGCAGTGAAATCGACCAGTTGTCCACAAGAGTATAAAGATCTCTGGTTAGTTGCATTAGCGGAGCCGATCTCGTTCCTCCCAGCTTGTTTATAAAAGCTACTACCGTTGAGTTGTCCGTTGCAATCATTATGCTGGAACTCTGAAGTTGAGACTTCCAAGCGTGGAGAGCCAGTAACACAGCCTTCATCTCCAGAAGGTTTATGTGGAGATGTGCATCCGAAGGGTCCCAAAGTCCGCTCAGGGTAAATTGGAGCCAGTGAGCGCCCCAGCCCCGAGTCGAGGCGTCCGTGTAAATAGTGTGTGTTGGCGGAGGCAGAGTGAAAGAACAACCCGACATCACGTGAGAGTGCAGAGTCCACCATAGTATCTCACGACGCACTACATCTGTCGGCACAATCTTGGTGTCTAGAGGTAAATGGCGGTAACTGTTTATCCAAGTCTGCGTATGCCCAAGATTCAGGCGGCCTCTGACAGTGAAAGACTGGATTGAGGTTAGGGATCTCAGCAGAGACATCCACGACCTGAGAGCTTGAGGTTGGTTCGAATCCAGTAGCTGATGGATGGATTCCTGAATCGAAGTCCAGCGACTCTCTGAAGGAGCAATGGTTCCCGAGATCGTATCCAGAATGGCTCCCAGAAACTTACCAGATACGCTGAGTCGGGATCAGTTCTGACTTTTCCTGATTGATAATCCATCCCAGGTGGGAGAACACATGCTTGACTGACTGTATATGATGGTAAAGGATGGACAACTCTTGGTGTCTCAGCAGGAAGTCGTCCAAGTAGCCGTGGATGAAAACGTGATGAATGTGCAAGAACTGAAGAACTGGAGCTGTTATCTTGGTAAAAAGCCAAGGGGCCACTGCGATTCCGAATGGAAGGACCTTGAATTGAAAACGGCGGCCATTGAGGGCGAAACGTAGATATTTGCGGGACTTGATGTGAATGGGAATATGGAGGTACGCATCTTTCAAGTCGAGGCTGGCAAAGATTGAAGGGGGAAGAATCAGTTTCCGAATATTGTTCAAGGACTCCATAACGAACTTGGGGGGCCTGGTGAGAAAGGACTTGTTTAACAACCTTTAACACCCCCACGGGAGAGGGGAGGATCGGCTGAGGAAACGGAATCGAGACATTCAGGTCGAGGGACGGAAGCGGCCGTAAGGGTAGACTGAGAGGCAGAGAAGGGGCGTGGCAGTCAGCGTCGATGCCCCCCTTTCGATCCACGAAAGGGCCTTGATTGCTCCTTGAAGAACTGTCTTGATTGATCCTTAGGCTGAGAAGGATGGAAGTCCCGCCGACCTCGGGGAGTGCCCCTAGACTGGAACGTAGAAGGAGGAGGATGAGGAGTCGATTGCTTGGAATGGTAGTTAGGTTTGGCGCTACTATTATTCCCACAACGCTGTCCCTGGAATGAACCCCTTGAAAATAAGGCCTGGGTTAATTTCAAATTCAAGGATTTAGAGGTCATAGCATCCTGTGATTCGCTGGCTTGAACACAAGATCCATTGAATAAGGAGGGAGCTTGGATGGGTTGAGTTAGTAAAGAGTCCTTAACATCCACTGGTAGGTCTCTAATCCTTGCAATCTGTTGTTGCCTTTCGCCCAAAACAAAACGTGCCATGGAGTTGGCTGAAGCCGCAGTCAGGTCCTGAGACGCCACAAAAACAGAGTCTAAAAAACCATGCGCCATGGCCACATCATCTGCTCTGATAGTCTGTAGAGTATCCGGGGCTATCTCCTTATAATCTTCGAACTTGGCAGGAAGCATCTCCCTGACTCCTGCGCAAAACCAATTCATATAAGAGAGAATGTCCATAGACGCACGAACATTCCGTTCGATTTCGGAAGCATCAGTCTTGGAAATCGCAATTTGATTGAAAGACACCGCCTTAGGATTAAGCCGATCAAAATCACTATCTAGCAGAGGGTCTTGAGCCACGAATCTGTTGTGCATCTGATAGGCCGTTTTGGGTCTAAACTTTGGAACTGTAACTTGACCCGGTAGATTGGATAACTTTTCATTAAGTCCGTTGCACGCTGTCTTAATGACTGTAGAGTGGGGCAAAGAAAACTTGGCAGGCCGTGAGGGGGGAAGCGACCCCAAATCTCCCAACTCGTCGGGCCTAGGAGAGGCCGTATCCTCCGAAATAACAGGAGCCGTGCACGGCTTAAGTCGTTGGAGATATTGGATTTTGTCAGGAAAGGTCCAATCCGGATTAAGAGCAAAGTCAAAAACATCCGGAGGAATGATTAACTGTCCTTCCCGAGAAAACACTGAGAAATCCGCAGAGTCCGTGTCCGTAAAGGCTTGTTAGTGACATCATGAATCACGGGGATAAGCGGCGGGTTAGTCGTGTCAATGAATGTGGTCTGCTGGTCACGGGCCGTCCATGCAGGGGCCTGGATACCGCTATCAACCGTCGGCGCGGTAGGACCCGTGCCGCCCGTGCTAACGGGCTGTTAACGGGATCCCCCGAGCTACCCTGACCTCCCTGTGAAGTCCGTGCACCACAGAGTAGGTTAAGGTGGACAGCATAGCCTTAATTTGCTCTAACTCCGTAGGCTTGGGAGGCGAGGACTTGGCTTTCTTAGAGTCTGAAGGTGAAGCCTTAGCCGTGGACTTACGCTTGGGCGTGATAGGCTTGGATCTCTTATTGTGCATAATTTGCCACTCATCCAGGGGCATGTGATTACACATCAAACAATGTTTTTTGGCAGTACAAGAGGACTCGTCAGCACAAGAAAAACATAGAGAATGTGGATCGCCTTTATAGAGATACTTTTGACATTCGACACATTTCTTTTGAGAAGCCATTTTAGGAAAACAAACACGCAAGATGATCTCACCCAAGAAAACTTCCAGGAGTACAAGTAATCCAAAAGAATCACAATCCAAGGAAAACACACAGTAATCCAAAAGAATCACAATTAATCCAGATGAATCACAAAAAATCCAAGGAAAAACGTATCCAGAAGTAATCCAATGAATGAAAGAAAATGAATTCACACAGAGTACGACCGGTCTCTCGGCGTACAGAGAAAAAGAATGACAGCTGAATTTGAAAATTCAAGGGAGTTAACTCCAAGGGAGATAATTCAGTAAGAACAACACGCAGACCACTAAAAAAATTTATTTTTTATTCACACTTTGTACGATCTCTCCGAGGGAGAGAAATCAGTCAATGTTGGTTTAGAGGTAACCGTTTTCGCAATAATTATATTAGCTTTTGAATGTTTTAGTGAAAAGCATGCTGTTTTTCAATTTTACAAGAACAGCTGTATAACTGACAAAGGAATAATCTTGGATTTGATTTATAATAGTTTATCAATTGCAGTAAATGGTTAAGAAATATAAACTTAGTGAGTAATGGTCAATAAAAAATCAAAATAAAATAATATGAAAACTATACAAATCATTTTTTTTTTTTTATACAAGATTATACGGCCGTAAAGATCGTGGGCTGAAATTTCCCACCACGTTTTTACTTTTTTATACAAATGGGAAGATAACTCCAATCCTTGGATCATTCATCCAATCACTTCCAGTTACACTAATAGACAGCCAAATAAAAAAAAGATGCAAGGCATATAAGAACGATTTGCAAATAAAAGTTAGATGAATAACTGAGATTAAGAACCCATTGAATAAAGGTGAACTTAGTGTACTTCATAGCCATTAAAGTAACATGAAGTCTTGCTTACAGCGACAATATTTAAACTGACATTAAATTCAACTCAATAAAAATAAGGCAATTCAGCAGGTATTATCTTACAAGAACTTTTCTCAGGTATCAGGCAATAAACATTATATTAAACTCATAAGCGATCATTTTGGATTAATGTTTTGAATAAAGTTAAATAACAAAGATTATGACAATAATAGCCAAAAATGTTTGTAAAATTCAATGCAAAACTTCTTAGATTTTTTCAATCCCAAACATTTTGCAATTCATTCAAATGATAACAATTACAAATTGCAAAAATGACAGCATATTGTTCTGTATCGTTGAGTGTATCTGTGCCCAGACATTTACCTAACTTTAATCAGCCTTAGAATAACATAAGATTACATTGTATCTTTTTTCTCTCTATAAATTTATAATGAATTTTGTTTCAACAAATCATCCCCCAATAGGATTGCGCCTTAAAGGGGCTGTAGCACGTCTTTAGGGGGAATGTATACACGTAAGGTGATGTCAGGAAAATGAAAATTGATGGTTCCAATTGAAAGACAATTGTATTTCAACTAAATGAAGCAGTAATAATTTAAATATATAATGTAAAGTTTAGCCATGCAATTCCTTTTCCTAACAAAAACTTAATAAAAGGTATTCACACAAAATGGCCGCCAATGGCTTTTATGTGAATCTTTATACTTTGTGCTCTGACTATGGATGATTGATTTGTGTTATGAGATTTTTGACACTTTCAAAATAATACATTTAACATTAACATACAATTATCAGTGAAAAATCTAAAATACAAACTTTTAAAAAAACATGCTACTGCCCCTTTAAGGACTGGCTAGGAACATGAAAGAAAAACCGAATCTTTTATTGCACATAAAAAGGGGAAAATCAATTCAATAACTTATAATAACTGTGGTACTAATTAACCAAGGTTGCCTTCTTCTGTGACTAAAAAAGATTAATGGAATTGACCAAAAAGCTATTTTTGTTACAACTAAATATAGTGCATATGGCTACTTACTGATTCATTGATTCTGTAACTTTATATAATAACAACAAACGACATACATTAAAACATTATCAAAAATTAAGGCAAATTGATAAACAGACAATTCAGAATGTGCAAATATTTCTTAATATATTATAAATATATATTTATATTCATAAGTCCCCTATTAGTAAGCAACAGCATAGATCATTAACATATACCTTTATGGAAACTTGATAATGAAAGCTTATTATAGTTAATGACATTTCAAGTATTGTGTTTCTTTCACCTGCTCTTGAATAAATTCATATTGACATATTGATCTGTTGTTGTGGCTTAGTTAGTTATATTTATATGATATCTGTTGTTGTTTTGCAGGAATATTGTAAGGTCCTTCTACACTAGATATAAGCAAACCATAAGTCTTCTTGAAAATAATGCAGTGAGGCAGTAACATAACTCCAACAATTCACGTCACAATATCTCGCAACATTTGATTAAAACCAATAAGGAAGTAAGATAAAATCTGGACATTTTGCCAAACATGTTTAGGACAGACAACATTATTGGGCTGTACATTATTATTGCAATGTGAATAACTTGCAATAATGCATTTTTTGCCATATCATTTACACTGAGGAATATATTGCATATATGTTAGGTCAAGTTCTTTCAAATATCTTAAGGCAATAAGCTTAGAGTGTAAGGAAAATCTCTTGTTGAGCATGAATGTGTTAGGCTGTTAAACGAATGAAAGTAGACATATTTTCAAATATTTGCCATCAACTTTTGTTTGTAAACTTATTCTTTTGACTTATACTCAAAAGATGAATAATTTCAAGACTGCATAAAACGCAAAACAAGCTATGTTTGTGAAACACTGATGCACCCGACGCAAAAGTCAAAGTCATAGGGTAAAAAAATTATGACCTCATTTGAAGGTCTTATCATGATAGATGCACATGTGAATAATCAAAGGTCTATCTCTATCCAATCACAAGTTAGGGCCAAAGCTCAAGTTATTTGGTACAAATAGACACACGGACAGGGCAAAAACAATATACACCCGGCATCTCCGATTCCAGGGCAAAAGAATGATTGTAGAGTTCGTTCAAAATATTGCAATATTATTGGAACAAATGAGCTGAATGTGCCAATAATATTACGATACATACTCAGCCCTAGACCACAAGATGTTCTCATTGGCAAATGTGATGAACTTATCATGAAATTAGTAGTACAACCAGGGACGGACTAGGGATTTCTGAGCAAAGAGATCTTTGAAACTATAGACCAAAGTGAGTAGGATGTGTTTTGTCTATTTTCATGTTGATTTGCCTTAGACGTAAAGGTCAGGGTAGATTTCTCACAACCAGGGACGGCTTAGGGATTTCTGAGCAAAAATCTTGAAACTGTAAACCAAAGTGGGTAAGATGTGTTTTGTCTATTTTCATGTTGATTTGCCTTAGACGTAAAGGTCAGGGTAGATTTCTCACAACCAGGGACGGCTTAGGGATTTCTGAGCAAAAATCTTGAAACTGTAAACCAAAGTGGGTAAGATGTGTTTTGTCTATTTTCATGTTGATTTGCCTTAGACGTAAAGGTCAGGGTAGATTTCTCCCGTAACGTTTGATAGTCATCACAAGTAGGATTCCTACAGAAGATCACAGATAGCAGAGTCTGTACACGTACATCTGGTATTTAGCTTTTGATATTCTTAACTTTTGTACATTCAGAGCATGTTTTGGTTAACATTGTTACCATCGAAAGGCAGTCTAAGTAAACCTAGCCTCAATATTATCCGTTTCACTCCTATACTGAGTCAAGAAAGGCCTAATAGAGGGTCCCTGTCAGCCGACCTTTCTGCGACCTATGACCCTCCAACGTTATACGTGCGAAGGCACACTATTGTGGCTTGGTAAGCTGAGTTCTGATTGATCAATTCAATATGTGGGTTGACGCGACTCTCTACTGAGCCTTTCAAGACTCAATATTTGGGGTGAAACGGATAATTTTGAGGCTAGGTTTACTTAGACTGCTTCGAAAGGTGGGGTTTGCCTTTTTCACAATGAATATTTTCATATTTAGGAATTACCCCGAAAAGAAGGAATAGAAAAGTCACGAAAACACATCTTATGAAACTGAACTCAAGATTATATATGCTCTTCTGAACAGGAAATAAGACAGCGCCCCTAGGTAAATATATCATTATGCACATTAAGCAAGCATAGAGTTCTCCCAGGCACAGCAAGGCTGTCAAGATGTCATTTTCTATTCCAACTAGACCGATAAAGTTCAATCTTCCATCAAGAGAGGGAATCAAAGTCACTTACATTTAACAAATTCTAATGTCCATCATCTTTTATGTCCCAAGAGTAGGTAAAAAGGGCATTCAAAAAGGTTAACTGCAGGCTAATACCTGAAAAGATGGTAACTCTTCTCAGACTTGACAGTGTTTTTTGTAATCCCACAATTCAGAAGATTACAGATACAAAGACTCTGTTTAAGAAAGTTGAATCCCTATTTTACACCGTCTAAGTAAACCTAGCCTCAATATTATCCGTTTCACTCCTATACTGAGTCTAAAAAGGTCTAGTAGAGGGTCGCGTCAGCCGACCTTTCTGCGACCTATGACCTTCCAATGCTATACGTGCAAAGGCAGACTATTGTGGCTTGTTATACGTGGGCTGATGCGACCCTCTACTAGGTCTTTTTAGACTCACTAGAGTCAGTATAGGAGTGAAACGGATAATATTGAGGCAAGGTTTACTTAGACTGTATTTTACAGAGATAGGTATTAGTTCTTATGTTCATCATTTCGCACACATTGCTTTTCAGGATTACTAAAAAGAAGAAAAGTAAGGTTGACTTATTCATCATTTTAAGTTTCAACAGAAAAGGCCACCTAACTACGGTAATTGTTTACTCACACTACAAATCTGGGTGTAGGCTCATTCAGAAAGAAATCAGGTTTACTACAAATTTAATCATGACAAAACAGCAAGATCCATAAAACTAGATCTGGTATTTCTAACCAACATAACATATCTAAACAAATCTGTTTGGGAGAAGCAAGGACTCTGACAATCAACCAGTTAGATTGGACCAAGTTAGATTTGGCATGATTTAAGATCATTGACATACATATATTGACCACTAAATGATTGAGGCCATCCAAATTACCGTCAGTTACTGCAATCTGGTATTCCTCAACAACATAACCTTTACACAAATTGTATTAGGAGAGAATAGGCCATTCAATGGAAATCAGCTAGAAATTCTCAAAGAAGTTGGATTGGTTATTTCATTTGTGACATATTGTCATTAAATAACAGAGAAACAGAGAATTATTGTCTTCCAAATGTGACATATTGTCATTAAATAACAGAGAAACAGAGAATTATTGTCTTCCAAGTAAGAAACAATGATCCTCTCAACAAAATCATTCCAATCTTTAAAAAATATTCTTGAAACGAAACTAAAAAGGCTGCAAACTTTCACAAACATTAATTTCTAGAGTCCATGACTACTATAAAGTAACCATATCTACAGCTGAAATGTCTAATAGAATTGATCTTTAGAATTATGGTCATCCTGTTATTTTCTGTTTATGTTAGATTGAATATATTGTGTGATTAATACCTATGTGTACTCTTGAAATAATAAAATTAAAACAACAAAAGACAGGACTTTCTGAATAAATTGAAACAAGCATCACTTGCAGTTATCTGAGACATTATAATTATTTCATATCTATTTTTGGGAAGGTGAGGGCAGAGGTTATATAAAAATTGGATGGACTGCTTAAATTATGAGATAGTGGGACAAAGATAAACTAACAATTAGTCTCTGAAAAATTTAACCTTTAAAAAATATTTCATTTTATACATGAAACGAGTCTAAAAGAATTCAAAACAGGAAAATATAAGGTGAAATCAATTCAGCACATGAAAAGAGCATCAGACAATTCAAAATCTAGACTTACTTTAAAGAGGTTATGTTCAGAAACCATGATCAATTTATCAATTGTAATTATTTACTCCCTTCATTTTCTATGAGATCTGCCATCTGTTTTCATTTTAAGAAAAACACCAAACAAAACAAATCTGAAATAACATAAGCAATATTTGGAATCTAATGTTATTCCTTCTAAGGTTACCTCTTCGCTAAGTGGTATTGTGCAAGATCCTTGTACCATTGATTTCTTAACATGTGTATGCATATAAATAATTGAAACAGGGAATAGAAACAGTGACCCAGGTCAATTCATCAGCAGAAGTAAATCTCTTCTAATTCTCCGAGACCTGACATGGGATTTCACGTGGGACTCCCGCCCAATCTAGGAAGACGAGTAGGTCACTGGAGCAATAGAGATAGTAGGTAACACTCAACAGAAGTCATCTCTGGGCGAGATTCAACATCAGTTTCCATTAGAGCACAGTGCTCCTGGAATGTGTTTGTGGCGGAAGGAGCCAGCAGTAATCTCTGTAACGTCCATCTACTTGTTGGGTGTCTGTGTGATATAGGAGATATCACATCTGGGTATCAGACCAAGGAATTAGTAAATACCATTACAGGTTTCTATCTGATCATATCTAAATCGGTTAGCCAGTGCAGGAAATCTTGTAGACTGACAAGTATTTTGTGTTAATTTCTAAAGGTCGTTTCTTTCATCAAAGACGTCAAATAAAGTTTTATTACAAGTTATTACATGTTTTTTTGGTTGAATGATTTCCAAATCAGTTATGTTTGTAAGAGAGAACTAGAAATTGAATTATGAAAGATGTTGGATTTTTTTTTATCCATACACAACTTCTTTATTCAAGGTTGGCAAAATTTTAACATATAAGAAGTTGTACTGCCATAAAACTACCTCAACTGCTTATATAAAGGAGCCTTATGGTTGTGTAAAAGGTACAATCATACAATGGAAACTAAACTTGAAGACCTACATCAGTTTCATTGTGATTGAAATGTACATTGCATTAAGAAGGTGCAAAAGACTACCAGAAAATATCTACCATAATGAACTAAAATGAATTATCAACTTTTGTTCAGAACATCACTTAACTTGAATAAGCATTTACAACGCTCAATTCAAGGAGTTGAGCCTATCCAAATTTTCCGCCAGCATATCTTTTGGATTGAAGACTTGACTGAGTGGTGCATCTCTTAGCATTCATTTACAAAACACTAAGAGTATTTTAACAAAGATGTCTTTACTTATTAAAAAATCCTAAATTTCATATTTACAGCAGATGAACCTCTTAAAGACTCACAGATACATCTTTCAGATATTGAGTTGAGAGTAATGGTGAGCTCAGAGTTCCGGATTTTAGAAAACCAAATAATTATTTACTGATATAATTTGTACGTTGTGAATCTTATCTCATTTTACCATTCATACACTTTACAATTAATCTATATCAAGTTTATGTTGTTTTGAATATGATTCAGTAGTCTCAATCAAAATCTTTATTTTACTTTTGCATAAAGAAGTTGCTTTCACGATGTTTTCTAAAAAGAAAAGCGTGGTTATTTCCAGGTATATTTACACTGAAGGAAAGTTTTCTTGGTACAAATGCCAAAGAGAAGATCACTTTCAAAGATCATGCCTTTGAAATTATTCAACAAAAACAGCTCATGTCACATGTTTTTATCACACATATAGATAAACATGAGTAGTATCATACAGGAATAAGCAGATAAAACAAAATTTCAGTGTAACAGTTTTTCTTTTTCTTTGACTTCATGAAACCATTGTTTTGTGACATCACTGTAGAAGAGTCACAAGAGATTAGGACATATTTCTGGATATCATCATGCGATGTAAAGAGGAAAATTATTGAGATGGAATTAAAAATTTCAAAAGGGTGACATCATAATGTCTTTCTTCAGTGGACTTGACCAATTTGACAGAAAACACATATAAAGCAATTTGATAGCAATATGTCTACACGATAAATAGTTCCAAAACAAGCATCATCACAGTCAACAGAGCAGAGACATCTTTCAAATGAAACAGTAAATGATTAATAGTAATACCTTGCCTGAAACCAGCTATAAAGGACTCTACTGATGAGGTCTGGCCATCTGAGGTCTTTCAGCTTAGAGGCGTCACTACCTTTGAGTTCAGTCTTAGTAATAATAATTTCTCACAGTCATCTATAAACCTTTGATCAATGATAATGGGACTGGAATCTGAGGGTCTTCTTGGTGTGAAGATTATTGATGGATTATTTCACAATTAATTAACATCTTCACCCTGAGAGAACTTTAAGGTCTAGACTATTGTACTTCTGGAAATGTTTGTAATGTTTTATGGTAATTTTAAAGTTATTTTGAACCTATAGTTTTAAGGCAACTCAAGATAAACAAACAAAAGTTTTGATAAACAGACATCTTAACAACAATGAGATTGCAAAGCTATAGAATTGTTATGGCTGGCAAAGGTTTACAAGATTCCAAAAAAATTAAAAATTCAACTTTAAAAAAAGTGTCATTATGCAGTACAAGTTAGTACTCTACACAAAACAAGCACTTCTATTCCTTGACATTTGAGGCGGATGGTGATTCCCATTTCTGATGTCAGTACTGTATCTTAAATAAGTCAAGTATAACAAAAGAACAAAAAGAGTTGAATTGAACCAACACATTTGGATACCATTTCAAACTCATCAGTTTCATCCATGGTTTAATAGTGGTTCTTCTGCTTGATCCATGTCTTACAAACAATATGACAACTGTCAAAATGTAAATTTTGTACTATTCAAGATACATAAACAGCAATGGGAGTTTGGAACTGTTTCTAGACAATGTCTTGTAAAAAATAGTGCAGCTGTCATTTTCAGCAAGCACACAAAGGTGAATTGTATAATTTTCAAGATCTAAAGCAACGTAGATCAGAATATCAAAATGTCCAACTCACCAACATCAGAGGAGGTCTGTTTGCGGTTGCCGTTCTCCTCGTGGTCGACTGGTTGACTGGAGAGGGTGAGCACCATGATGTGAGCCACCACGTTCGTCCGCTCCTTCAGGTCACTGAACATCTTCAGTTCCTTGTCCACCGACCGCTGTAATACCTGAAACATAAGAATGACATCTTCAGTTCCTTGTCCACCGACCGCTGTAATACCTGAAACATTAGAATGACATCTTCAGTTCCTTGTCCATCGACCTCTGTAATACCTGAAACATTAGAATGACATCTTCAGTTCCTTGTCCACCGACCGCTGTAATACCTGAAACATTAGAATGACATCTTCAGTTCCTTGTCCACCGACCGCTGTAATACCTGAAACATTAGAATGACATCTTGAGTTCCTTGTCCACCGACCGCTGTAATACCTGAAACATTAGAATGACATCTTCAGTTCCTTGTCCACCAACCACTGTAATACCTGAAACATTAGAATGACATCTTCAGTTCCTTGTCCACCGACCGCTGTAATACCTGAAACTTTAGAATGACATCTTCAGTTCCTTGTCCACCGACCGCTGTAATACCTGAAACATTAGAATGACATCTTCAGTTCCTTGTCCACCGACCGCTGTAATACCTGAAACATAAGAAGGACATCTTCAGTTCCTCGTCCATCGACCGCTGTAATACCTGAAACATTGGAATGACATCTTCAGTTCCTTGTCCACCGACCGCTGTAATACCTGAAACATTGGAATGACATCTTCAGTTCCTTGTCCACCAACCACTGTAATACCTGAAACATTGGAGTGAAATCTTCAGTTCCTTGTCCACTGACCGCTGTAATACCTGAAACATAAGAAGGACATCTTCAGTTCCTCGTCCATCGACCGCTGTAATACCTGAAACATTGGAATGACATCTTCAGTTCCTTGTCCACCGACCGCTGTAATACCTGAAACATTGGAATGACATCTTCAGTTCCTTGTCCACCAACCACTGTAATACCTGAAACATTGGAGTGAAATCTTCAGTTCCTTGTCCACCGACCACTGTAATACCTGAAACATTGGAAGGACATCTTCAGTTCCTTGTCCATCGACCACTGTAATACCTGAAACATTGGAATGACATCTTCAGTTCCTTGTCCACCGACCGCTGTAATACCTGAAACATAAGAAGGACATCTTCAGTTCCTTGTCCACCGACCGTTGTAATACCTGAAACTTTAGAATGACATCTTCAGTTCCTTGTCCACCGACCGCTGTAATACCTGAAACATTAGAATGACATCTTCAGTTCCTTGTCCACCGACCGCTGTAATACCTGAAACATTAGAATGACATCTTCAGTTCCTCGTCCATCGACCGCTGTAATACCTGAAACATTAGAATGACATCTTCAGTTCCTTGTCCACCGACCACTGTAATACCTGAAACATAAGAAGGACATCTTCAGTTCCTTGTCCACCGACCGCTGTAATACCTGAAACATTGGAGTGAAATCTTCAGTTCCTCGTCCACCGACCGCTGTAATACCTGAAACATTAGAATGACATCTTCAGTTCCTTGTCCACCGACCGCTGTAATACCTGAAACATAAGAAGGACATCTTCAGTTCCTTGTCCACCGACCGCTGTAATACCTGAAACATTAGAATGACATCTTCAGTTCCTTGTCCACCGACCGCTGTAATACCTGAAACATTGGAGTGAAATCTTCAGTTCCTTGTCCACCGACCGCTGTAATACCTGAAACATAAGAAGGACATCTTCAGTTCCTTGTCCACCGACCGCTGTAATACCTGAAACATAAGAAGGACATCTTCAGTTCCTTGTCCACCGACCGCTGTAATACCTGAAACTTTAGAATGAAATCTTCAGTTCCTTGTCCAACCACCGCTGTAATACCTGAAACATTGGAGTGAAATCTTCAGATTCTTGTCAAATGACCTCAGTTATACTTAAAACGATGCTGTAATACCTGAAAGATAAGAATGAAATCTTTTGTTCCTTATCCACAAGAACCACTGTAATATCTGAAATTTTAAATGAAAATAATCAAAAACAGAGTAATTGTCACTACAGTGACAAGATCCCCTCCCTGCGAGCTTGAAAATAATGTGAAGGTCACTCAAATTAACTGAGCCTGGCGCTTTTCTAATAGGCAAGCAAGAGTAATTTTTGAAGAGAATCTCGTTTATTGTACTTTAGATATGGTGCTAACAAGCTTAATATTCAGGTTTCAATGCTGAAATTTTCTAAAACTTGCTGAAGCCTTGAAAATAATGTGAAGGTCATCCAAATAGACCGGGCCCGTGCCTTCCCAAATAGAAGCTATGTGTAAGTTATGAAGAACAAGATGTGTTTGTGAAACAGGAATGCCGCCGGATGCATATGTCAAGTATCAAAGACCTAGTTCGAATAATCAAAAGTTATGACCAAGGTTAAAGTTTTTGTGAACAAACGAACAGACGGACAGACAGACGGACGGACGGACGGACGGACGGACAGACGGACAGGTGAAAAACAATATACCCCCGGAATCTCCGATTCGGGGGCATAAAAATCAGTGAGTGGTTTTTGAGATATCCCACTGAAAAGGGTAAAATGTCAAAGTCTTGTCGTGACTTTGAATTAACATCAAGACCATAAACCTCTATAGGGACCTTACTCTCATGGTGATGAACCATTACGCAAGCAATAAAAAGAATCCAGCATTTGTTTTTGAGTTATTCAATTTCGTATGTACGGACAAACGCTGCCCAATACGCATGGCGGGGGATAATTATTCATGCATTTTTTTTCCAACTTGGAGATTGATTCCCTTCAAAATCAATGGATTTTCTACAAAAACTTTTGGGACCAGATCATTGTAGTCTAAACTAGATCAAGATTGGTCTGGGAGCAAAAAAATCCTGCCGTGATTAACGTAAGAACTTGATCTTTGATTGGATTGAAAATTTGAACTGGTCTGAATAGTCTAGTAAAAAGGGTCGCATATTTCAAGAACCAAAAGCCAGATGGTTTACAGAATGCAATTTATGCAAAGGTCAAGAGTTTTATGCATTATGAAAAGTATAAAAATACACATATCAAATATTGATTGCTGACCATTGAGGTATGGACATCACTGACATATATCCAAATCATGTGTCAAATTTGTCAGTAAGAGATTGTCGCTGTATAAAGCCCCCTGGTTAAAACACAAATAAACAATCCCGAATCTAATCAAATTTTACCAATCACTGATATATATTCAAAGCATTTGTAAAAGATTGACAAAAAACTTTGAATGACAAAGTATCTGTTTTGAGATGGACTGTTGATGCCACAACATTTAGACCAATCCCGAATGAGTTAAAAAAATATTTTTATCCAAAAAACTTTTATCGAGTTTGCCAATCTGCACACAAAACCAAACACCAGGTGGGAAAACCTCTTCTAATTAGATTCTAATGAGAGGCTTAAGTGACAGGAAGGATTCAGGAAGACGCTTGATTTTATTTACACTGTGGGATGTTGTTATGTTGTGTTATCTTACGTGTGTATAAACAGCTCTGATGGCAGGGAGATACTGGTAGCAGAGACACTTGGGGTTCATTAGGTCTCCGAGAAGAAACACAACCTGATCAAATACCACAGGTGGTTCTTCTTCCCTTGTCTCAAAACCCTCTTAGAACCATTGTTTCTGCAAACAGTTTCCATGGATACCAGAAAATTCCATTCCTGCAATACCTTTCCAGCAGAACACACCCATCCCTCTTAATAAGAATGTTGCATGCAATTGGAAGATAAATCACTGCATGTAGCATATTGGATCAAGTGACTGGAACAGGCTGCCAAGTGTGCAGTCTGCATAGGTAATGAAATAGTTGGCCAACATTGGCGGAATCCATTGCCATTCACAACAACATAACTGTCTTGCTGCTATGTAATGGGGAAAGGGCTTGTAAACAAGGTTGATAGAAATAGAGTCGGGAATGGTGGAACAAAAATAAATGGAATGAGACAGACAATTGAGTAAAAGGAGGATGCATTGTGCATCATCAATGTGATAAAGAGGTTGGTAAGTGCCATGGAGTTGAGGTGAATCGGTATAAAATGTTTCTGATTTAATGCTGGAGGAAGGCCTGCAACTTTATTGCTGAGAATTATATGAAAGAAAATAACTTTTGCCAATGATACTAAAATCCATGGTTGAATACAGAAGAATAATTCATTCATGATTTAAGATTTTAATCAAACATTGATTATTTTTTATACAGCAAGGAATATGTTTGATCGCATAAATTCACTTAGCGAGTGAGTGAGTGAGTGAGTGAGTGAGTGAGTGAGTGAGTGAGTGAGTGAGTGAGTGAGTGAGTGAGTGAGTGAGTGAGTGAGTGAGTGAGTGAGTGAGTGAGTGAATGAATGAATGAGTGAATGAGTGAATGAGTTAATGAGTTACCGGTAATGGTTTAATGGGTTAATGAGTTAATTAATGCGTGAGTGAGTGAGGGTTGATGAGATATTTAACACAATGATATTGCCATCCAAAAGGTAATGGATTGGATGGGAGGTTCAGGGAACAGACAGAAAGAAAGGCAGAATACGTGGAAGACGACATGTCTTAAAACGACTCAAATTTGGTCTGACTTCAGCCTGTCCAGTGTTCGTGCCAGTGGTAGCAGCATGTTAGCTTCAAATGGCTCACTGAGGCACCCAAACCACCATCACTCAGTGTTAAGGTTTTGAGTCAAGCAGTGGTGATTGTTGAGAAGGTAAAATGTAAGAGATAACTACATCCTACAAGAGGTCTTGGACCCGACCTCTTGCCAGTATCTCTCTGTCCCTACTGACCACAGTCTCTCTGTTCCTACTGACCACAGTCTCTCTGTCCCTACTGACCACAGTCTCTCTGTCCCTACTGACCAGTCTCTCTGTCCCTACTGACCACAGTCTCTCTGTCCCTACTGACCACAGTCTCTCTGTCCCTACTGACCACAGTCTCTCTGTTCCTACTGACCACAGTCTCTCTGTCCCTACTGACCACAGTCTCTCTGTCCCTACTGACCACAGCCTGAGGAGATTCAGCTGCTTGAGGAGGTATTGATGTGTTTGTCACCGTCTGTGTCAACACCGCGCCCGTATCTCACAATCAATATCTATCTAACTCACTCATTACTTCCACTCGTCAGACACAAAGATCTACTGCCAATATTTACTTGGCTCTGATCGCAGTCAAAATAACATTTTCCTTTCTCAAAGAGGCTTCATGAAGAAGGGGTTTCCTTTAAAGAAAAAACGGAAGTTTATTTTGCTATCAATGAGTAAAAGAAGCACAGATTGGTTTGAATTTGCATTTCTAACTTGATGAAGAAGAAAGTTTATTGTATGAACCAAACTTTAGAATTGTTTTATGCGTTATCTGTCTTTGGGGGTAAACTTGGGGTAAGACTTGGTGAGACCTTCTTTGAGGATTGGCCTAAGGTGGAAATGGCCTGGCCTAAACGTTGAGAAATCTAGGTACAAAGGATTCAGGAATTCGTTGGAATTATTCTCTTATTGGAATTTTCTTGGGGATGAAATTGTTCTTTGATGGATGTCCAATGGAAAGGAAATGGTACAAAATAGATTTCCCTAGGGGCTATGAAGGTTATGTACATTTGGTGAAAGAATAAAATTTATCTCAGATGAGAATTGTCATACTAAGGAAATTGTCCTAGGAGAAGAACTGTCCTAGATAGGTAATGGTCCAAAAAAAGATATTCTGTAAATGAAAATCATGTTCTGATGAGCATAGCTTAAGAAGAGGAATTTTCTGATGGATATACCTTGTCCTTTGGTATCGACTTTCCTTTCATAATGAGAATTGTCCTACAGAAATAATATAGAAACACATGACATTATTGGCAAGTCATTTGAGAGTCACAGAGTCACCCAATCTACAACTGATGATCCTTATTGTATATTAAGTCTGTCAACAATATTTCAACTTTCTGGGACCATAGTTGTTCTGGAGAGGATGATGAATATAGGTTTTAAGCACATGTGTCCTATGATTGTTATTACAGGTGTCACAGAATAACCAAAACAGCAATGAGTAAACCCTACTGCCAAAGGTAATTGTACACAAGATTTCAACTTCTAGAGTCAATAATAAGTGGTTCTTGCGAAGAAGGTCAATAAAGAAAATGTTACGGATGGATGGACACTCGATGCAATATCATGCAATATACCAACCCTTAAGCCTGATGAGCTAAAATGAATTTGTTTTTATCCTGTGTTACAATTTTACAGAATAAAAATTCAAAAATCACGAAAAAATTTAAAATAAAATTATATCTCAAACAATATAAACAAATCTACAAACTCTTGTTTCGGCAGTACAAAAGCTGAGAACTGGAATCAGAGAGTGGCACTGCGGGTGATTTGTTCTATAATTGACTGTGACATTGAGGTTGATATGTAGGTTAGGATCGGGACACTTGCGAGACCTGTTGAATCTAAGTAACAGTCTCAACCTTCTCTCTGATTCCCGGAATCAATAAAACACACTTTGCTGTGGAACAACGGGAGGAATCACAGCCAGTCTAATCCAGAAACCCTGGTTCATGATATCTTAACCTTTGCTTCCCCTCCATTGAAACATCCTCTTGAAAGGGAAGTTAAGATATATATTGAACATAACAATTTATCAAAATCTTCTTTCAATTTTTACATTGAATAAAGATTATCGATTCTTAACAAAATAATTTTTATTGATTGAACATAAGTCTTTGACATTGACATTGTTAATAATGACTAAATGTTGTTGGAAATATTTGGTTTAAATAAATTTGCACCAGAAAGGATCATCACCTGGTGAATATAGATGGTTGATCAATAATTCAACAACCAGAGTAAGTTTTGAGTGTCAGAAAATTTAATTGACCAAACCATATTTCACTTGAGCCGTTAGTGAAAGATGGAAGGAATGTGTGAGGAATGCCTCTGGATCTACTCCTGTCTACTGTAGAACAACATTAGATGGAGGTACGTACATACACCTGTGTTCCCACTGACATTACCAGCACGACCACCACGCCATTCACTCTCAGATTCCTTGCCTCGCTGGCATTCCAGCTTTTTTAGTTAGGCACTCGCCATATACATCAGTCTGCCTTCTCGCTCCTTCATTAACCTTGTAAGTTAAATATACGTTTGAATTTTTTTCAAATTATTTCGTTGAAAGTGCAATTAATTTTTTGGAACAACCTCAAAGTTGTAATTAATGTTTTATAGTTCTTGACTATGTTACATAAAGATAATGTTGAGTGAACTAAGTTATATTATCGTAACAAAAAGATGATATTTTACTCTGCATAATAATACACATGTCCAATATCTGTTCTTTTCTTGTAATGGCAGCAATCAGAGATTTCATAAAACTGACAAAAACTTGCATGTATATTATTTTCTCTAATCTTAAATTCTAGCTGCTTAGACAATGCAAACATAGAGATCAAAGCTTGCTTTCAAATTACTTTCTTCATATATACTGACAGATCTAATACATTTCTCGATAGCACCGGCTGTCAATCTTGCATGTTCCTTTCAAGTGATGGTGTATAGGAATAGATTGGTACATGACAATATCTTTATGCTGTTTATATTTGTACATTTCTTTTCAAAAGAATGTTAATTTACATAGATTTGATTAATTTGCTGATGCCGTAAAATGTATAAAACATCATGGTGACATGAAAGTTTTAAAAGTCATCATTATGTCACTGAAAATAAAGTGCCAAAATAAATGAATTGCTTTGAGTTACGTTTATTTATATAAAATTCCAAAGGACATTTGCAAAAGTAAATTGGCAAATCCATCTCAATTGAAACCAAAAACAATACAAAACACATTTCAGATCCCTGAAAAATGTTGACATTGTAAATCTGTGTGGTGGTCCTCCTAAGATTAGGTACAAGAGAAAACTTGGAAAGAAAGGCAAAACTGTAACTTACAGCTATCATCAGATTCCTGTTTAAGGTGATAAAATTTAACAGTTGGTTGATTTGGATTTTCTTTCTGTGACTCTTGAGAAACACTTGAATTCATATCATTTGCTCCTATCTTAGGTTCCAGCTGCTCAGACAAATCAGACACAGATCAAAGTTGGTTCTCTTTGACAGTTTCAACAGACAACAGAATACTGTCAATCTCTGAGACAAATCCCAAAATGTTTTCTTTTTGCTGCTTTCATTGTTTTATTTCTTAACGGTTTTGTTTCCATCATTGAAAAAGATTTTTTTTTTTAAGTATATGAAAATGTTCTTTTGTTCATCATAAGTCCAATGCAAAGCTTTTGCTGAAATTATGCATTGGATATGAGATTTATATTTTTATTGCTAAATTGCTTCGAATATTTATGAAATTCACTCAGTGTTGAATTCAAGGAGTTGAAATGTTTGAATGTGGACGTGAGCTAATTAGATTCGAATTCACATTCAACAAAGATGATAAACTGTTTCAGTTAATCAAGCAAGAGGTATTTGAACAGGATAAGATTCCTTGTACTTAAGATGTATCCTTCTTTAACAAACAACTCTTTGAAATCAGGATTGCTTTCTGCTGGTTTTGCTAATTGAATAAATGTATCAATTTTCTTTGCAGAGAAATCAATCAAATTGATTTTGTTAAGAAGAAAATGGGATTTGCAAAGATGAATCTTGAAGTATCATCAAATAGAAGACATCAAGTGGTTTTAGGATAGTAATTAAGTATTCATTGAAAGCAATATACTTAGATAGCAACAATTAACAATCTAAACTCCTATTACACAAATAAAACAAAGTATACAATTTCCTAAGGATTTTCCAATTTAAATATAGACCAAATTCTATAAGTACAGTCGAACTTGTCTATAAAGGCCACCCAAGGGACCGACCAAAAGTGGCCTTTATATAGAGGTGGCCTTTCTATAGAGGTTCGGGTATGCAGTCATACTCAAAGACAACTAACAAAAATTCTAATATCATATTCTATTCTAAAATGAGAGCATATTTCACATACATAATTAAAAATACAATGTAGTTGTTAAAACCAATAAAGATATAATAGTCATTAAAAGTTTGTTAAATGATGATTTTAAAAATTATTTGTTAAAATAGTCACTGATTTTTTATTGTTTTATGAATGTTACAGTCATCTCACTCATAGTGTGATAGTCATGTGATTACAAATGGCCGTTACTAACAAGTCTTGCCTTCGCTCGGGACTTAATTAGGGTGGCCGCTGGCCGCATCTTACAAGTGGCCGCTCTATAGAGGTAAAATATAACGTAAAATCGCTTGGGGGGACTTTAGGGTGGCCGTAACTAGCAGGTGGCCGCTCTATAGAGGTGGCCGCTAATACAAGTTCGACTGTACATCAAAACTAACGGTAGGTCTAATATTTTCATTTGGTATTTGTTATTACACAAATAAAATGTATAAAAAGTATAAACATTTCTTAAGGATTTTCCATCAAATATATATATACAAAACTTATTAAGTAAATCAAATGTGTTTCCAAGGTTTTAAATGTTCTTTTGGTAATTGCAGAGAAAGAAAATAATCCATCATAAAAAAATTCCCTGTGAAACAGATACCATGCAAGTAAATGTCATTACTTTGAGACTGTGCTGAATTAGAGTTATGTCCCTTATATTTTCAGGCATTAGAGTGATGTCCCTTATTTTCACAGAAGAAAGGTATTTCAAGAACATTTTTCATATAATAAACAATTATAGACTTCACATTTGTTGATTGGATCAACCTCACTTGAAGTCAGCAATTGTTTAACAGTGTTTGATGTGCATGATGACGTGTGCATGATGATGTGCCTATGATGAATGCATGATGATGTGCTCATCATGTATCATCAAAACAGGATGTTCAGCTCAGGTTTTTATCATGTTGCTTGCTCCAGGTCCTCTAATTATGTCCTTATACTTAAGGAAGAAACTCATAACAGTCAAGAAGTGCATTAAGATTATCTTTCTTAATAAATTGATATACCATAATCTATGTACTTCATAAACTTACATGTAAATATAATCACAGATATAAGCCTTTGATGTTGTTTGGTTAAGTGTAAAATGCACAAGCTCTCATATATATATGGATTTGTTTGCTTGCAATTTGAGATAAAAGAAAGTCATTGGCATTGTTCACCTGATAAGATAAATAGGTTATTACAAGAGTAGTGATTTCATAGAATAAAGCCTGCAAATAAGAAGCATAAAAAATTGCAAGATATTTTGCAATGACACATGGTAGGAATGACATATGATTTGTGTTTGATAATGGTGTGAGCATCTATACACAAGTTTATCTTTGCAATAAAGAAGTTGTAAACTCCAATAATTTGTATTCTTTATCATTCCAACTTTTTAAATGCCACTGGAAGAAGTCGTACAATATTTTTGGTCTCTGAAAATCGCATGCTATGACCGGTCCTGCTTTCCCACTTCACATTTGCATTTAGTATTTCAATTGTATTAAAGGGACAGTCCTATCAGGGTATTTTTGTGGAAACAAATTTCAGGAGTAATTCCCTACTAATACTTATACATGGTTTTATTAAAAAAAAGTTAGTGAGAGTAAAATGTAGTTCTGAGAACATATTTCATCACTGCTTCCTCTTGAATTTCATTTCAACAAAAAATATCAAGATACAACTGTCCCTTTAAACTATTAGTAGATGTTCGCAAAGAGCAACTTCATGAACCGCGTTCAACCCCATCCTCCTTTTCCTGTCTTCTGAAAGAGGTGGGGAAATTAATGGATTTTTCATTATTGCAAAAAGAAAAGAATTGGCTATGACTCCATATGAAATTTACATATGATGTATGTGTGGTAATTTTCTGCTTTTTCTGCTTTGTCCAATCAGGCTTCAGAATATTGCTGAAACAGAAGTTGAAATAAATGATGTTCATTGTGAATGTAAGCTTCAGTTTTACTATCTATATTATACTTACATGTGACATGTTGACCTGGCCAACAGCAAGCGTCTTAAAGCCAAGAATTGTACGGTTCTTATACTTTTTCCTTCTTTGTAACATAACTTGGAGTTTATTGCAGTCTCTTTTGATGAAGTGAGGATACTGGAAAAGATAAAAAAATTCTCTAAATGACCTTCAACTAGGGATGTCACGATACACCGTCGTGGTACAGTTCACGATACAATACAAGATACAGTTAACTGTATTGTGATACAAATTTTAGTGAATATTGTTCAAGTTTTGTGTGAATATCGAATCAAGAAATCCAGAGTTGGTTTTTATCCTCGTTAAGATAGCTTTAATAAAGCATTAAATGACTTTTTCACGAAGAAGTTGGCTTATTTTTTTTGTTTAAATGCTGGTTACTCAATAGAAACATTAAATTTAGATCAAAGAATTTGTATCTCTCCGTAAAAATGTCGCATTTAGTGTATCGCGATAGGTATTGTATCGTGACCTTAGAATCGTGATATGTATCGTATCGCAAGGTAGCTGTATCGTGACATCCCTACCTACAACTGTGTGATGATCTCATAAAAGTTATTTTAAAAGAATCACTAATATAACAGGATGAACAATAATGGAAGGGAAAATGCTATGATTTGTATGTTTCTGATAACCATTATAAAGACCTTTGCTTTTACATCATATAAAGATTCCTTTAACAAAAAATAAAACATAAACAGTTGACAATGTAATATCTATGCATGTTACCCAAACATCAAGACAATATCAATATTGCATAAATAGAAAATCATTCATACAAGTGTCCTTCAAAAAGAATATGTATGTACATTGCCATATCAAATTCAATAAGAACCCAAATTTGTTGTTACATTAAAGTTCAAATAACCACAAACATATTTCACTATTTTCATTGGAAAATAGAAAGTCCGATTACAATATTGTATAGTGCGTTAAAGGTACTCAAATATGTTTAGTTTGGTAATGAAAGCCATTTTTCAAAGCCACTTTTGATGGGCCGCTTAGACCTATCTGACAACAAACAAGTGAATGCATGACTGGTCACGCCCCCATTTGGTGACGTCATAAACAGAATCAGTCTCGTTATCTATACATCTATTGTAACAATAACACAGGGAAAAAAATCCTAATAATTAACGATTTTCAGGAAATGTTTCCACTCAGTTAGATAAATCATTTGAAGACGTAACACTACTAAGCATTTGGTGTAAAAAAGATATCCACATCAATGGTAATTAAACAATTATTTAGGCGGTATTTCAGTTGAAATAATGATGCGTTACTCTGTATAGTCTGCTTAATACGTCACACCCGCGTGAGTTTTATGGCCCCTAACCCAGGTGGGTTTTTCACAGCCAATAATTACGCTGTCTAAATGAAAGGCTAATAAAAGGTGTTTATAGGACAAATTAACAAAAATTAAGTCCAGCTTTAATTTTTTTGAAAAATCTTTGAACGAAAATCGAGAAGTGGTAAGGTCAAGGTTAGTTGATGTTTAAGACCTCTCATGAAATGGAATTTAGACTTGAGTCTTTTAGATTTTCTTTAACAGATGACTTAAACATTTTCATTTGTAAAAATAAGCAACTCTCAAATTGCATTGATATCTTTTATTTGACAACAATATGAATTTTAACACAATTTTCATAATTGGCCACATTAATGTTTTGATGAATAAATGCAAAGGGCTATAAAGGTTATACAAATAAATGAAGACAATTATACCCAATTGTCATAGATCCCATGAAAATCCATATTAATATCCCCTTACAGCAGAGATAAATATTGGATTCCACTCTGGCGTTGTTTTACCCGATCTGTCTGGATGAAAGCGGCTGATCAGCCCAACACAGAAGTGGCTAGGTCTAAGTACACAACCTTGCTCACACCCAATTGCTATGCATGGGCATGAACATGGTTATTGAACTTAATGATTTCCACATCAGATGTGTTTGTACGGACTTAAAAACTGAATTAGTCAATCTATCAACAATCAGAATATTTATTGATTGTGTCATATTGAATCAATGAAAGTCATATTTTGGGCATGGAAATTAAAATAGATGACTTGGGTGTATTCATTCACACAATATAATTTTGACATTGGCTCAATAAGTCAATTTTGCTAATATTGGTATTTCTCTAGAATGAGATAGGTATTAATGGAAGTGGATATTTTTGTCTCAAGCAGTTAAGCTTGTAGTTGGAAAGGTACATTTGATAGATTGAAAGTCATGTTTTAGTCCATTGAATAGTCTGGTTTGGTTTATAGGGAGACAGCTTGGAATAAAGGAACTTGTCATTGATGCCCTGATTACTGACTTGTTACTTGTTACTGTTCTGCTAAAAACTAGGTTTCGTCTGTGATGGTAGAATGACATGGTTGACTGAAGGAATAGCAGCTCTTGTATGCAAGACAAATTTTCTGCAAATTAACACCATTCTGGCAGCATTATATGATGAAACTTCAACATCAACTTAGAACTTGTCAACTATGACTGATACCACAAAACATCCAAATGAAGCATTATATTCAAACTAAAAAATAAATTTGATTAAACTTCCCGAGGTACTGACAAAATAATAGACAGCAATATGGAGCTCGGTGGTGTAGTGGTTAGCGTGCTGGCCTATCAAGCCAAAGACCCGGGTTCCAATCCAGGTGGAGACACCAAAGATTTGTGACCTGGGCTTTACACCGTGTTGTGTCCTTGGGCAAGGCACTTCATCCACATTGCACTCAGTGTACCCAGCTGTAAAATTGGGTACCTGGATACGGGAAGTACGGACCTATGTGGTCGCGCAAAGCGCTTAGTAGCGGCTTTGAAAGTACTTCCTTCAGGGAAATAATGTACAGCCAATGGCTTAAAAATGTTCATTAGGTCTTCAAGACGAATGTCTGAAGACCTATTGTTTTTATCCAGATTATTATTATTTGTACCGATTTTGTGAACGCTCTACAGCCTAAACGACTCAACCGAATATCATCAAATTTTCAGGCATTGTAGCCTGTGTCCCAACTTAGATTATAGTCGAGGCGATTTTTTAATTTCGCTTTCGTTTTTGAGTTATCTCCCCTTAAAGGAAAAACTTCAAACCTCAATTTCTCGGTAACTATGAGAGATAATTTCCTAAAACTTTCACCAAAATGTGGGCAACATTATTCCCCATTGATTAAGCCCATAGCAGTTTTCGGCCGTATAAATAGATTTTTTGTTTTTTTCGAAAAACTTATATAAAAGCTCAATGAATGTTGTTTCAACGATACCCCCTTTTAATACACTATTTTCAACAGTTTTTGGGCTACAGCAATTTCAAAAATGACCTTTGAAAAAAAAGGGTTTTTGACTATTCACGCTGGAAGGGCCACAACTCGGTCAGGAAATGTAAATTAAAAAATCTGTTTATTGCATTCTGTTCCACAATGATGGGGCAACATATTCACTACAGATCATTATGATATAAAAGTTGATACTTAAGGAAATAATTGAACATAAACACTGTTTTTACATTTTTTGTTGATTTTTACAAATTTTAGAGGGTTATACATTATTCCCCATTGATTAAGCCCATAGCAGTTTTCGACCGTATAAATAGATTTTTTGCTATTTTCGAAAAACTTAAAATTTTCTGAAATTTCACGGTTCTGACGGTATGCGTCTTTGAAAATCTTCTCCTCACTAACTGCAATACATACAGACGCATGCTGTAGCTCATATGAAAGCTCAATGAATGTTGTTTCAACGATACCCCCCTTTTAATACATTATTTTCAACAGTTTTTGGGCTACAGCAATTTCAAAAATGACCTTTGAAAAAAAAGGGTTTTTGACTCTTCACGCTGGAAGGGCCACAACTCGGTCAGGAAATGTAAATTAAAAAATCTGTTTATTGCATTCTGTTCCACAATGATGGGGCAACATATTCACTACAGATCATTATGATATAAAAGTTGATACTTAAGGAAATAATTGAACATAAACACTGTTTTTACATTTTTTGTCGATTTTTACATTTTTAGAGGGTTATTTTCTTTTGAGAATTTTAGTTTCGAAACTGCTCCAGATAGAAATTTTATCATTGATGTTTTGTGAAGCAGATGTAATGAGTAGACAGAAAAAAATATCAACAAGTCATGATAAATTGTTTTCTGTCCATGATCTGTTCTTGAAAATTGCGATTTTTGGAAAATCCTCATTTTTGGCACATTTCAAAATTCCACAATTTCTTTATTAAGAAAGATATCTTAAAATTGATTGTACTTTTACATGCGCTAATCCAAGCACAACTTTTGCTATGTTGTACTTTATCACAAAAATTTTGATAGTTAAGGAGCTAGAAGGACCAACATGGAGTAGGGGTCTAAAAATCTTCAAATTTAAGTGCTTTCAATAAAGTTTCAAAATTCATTACTCCATTATTATTTGAGTTATCAAAACAAAACATACATCTTTGTATGATGATAAACAAGACCTCTTAGACAAAAAGTCATGGGAAGGTCAAACACTGTATGAAGGTCAAAGAGGAATCTTGAAGACCTAAGTATTGATGCGTCAATCCTAGTTATTATTATTTTTATTATTATAATATCAACATTATAAATTCACAGGTGTATACTTTTTTACTGACATAAGCAAACAAGAGAATTTTAATGATATCAATATAAGTGTATGTGTTAAAGCTGAGAAAACAAGATGACAAGAGGACAGCACTTATAACTTCCAATATTTCATCAGAACTAATACAGCTTATGGATGGCTGGAGATAAGTGACAGCTCCTAACATGGTGTGCAGTGGAGCTCCTAACAGTGTATGTAGCGGAGACCTTGGCAGGCAATATGAGAAGAAGTAGGCCAGTCTGACAGTAGGATTCATTAGTGATCAGTTCTGTCACTGTCATAGCTCCTAAGGGAGACAACTACATGAAAGAGCTCTGGACCAAGATTTTCAAAGCTCTCATAATGCTATGTTTGTCGCAAGTACCATACATAAACATTGACTTACGATTATCTAAGCACCAAGGAAGCTTCGAAAATGTAAGCCTGGTGTACAGTTTTGTTCCATTTTTGTGCATTAAGTATTCTTCATAAGTAACTTGAAACCACTGTTTTACCTTTTAAAAGATTGTAATTGTTGTTACCAAAGGTGGTGAAACTTAAAAGGTCAAAATTTATTTACTCTTTTTCTTGTTACTTAGTTGTTTTTTCAAACAAAATTTCGAATTAAGGCTTATTTTATTTTTTTATATCTTGGCTAAAACAGTCAAAATTTGACAGAAGCGTCCTTTACAATAAGTGGGACATGGAAACTGAGACTCGTATCTATATTATTATTATACAGGGTTATTTAGACGTTAATGTTTTACTCTGTAACACAATAATAATTGATGCACACCAGCTAATGAATTTTTTAAGAGAACTTCTTTGGCATCAACCTTCATATAATGAAAGGAATAGATCAAAGATCAGAAGCTGCTCGTTAAAGGGGCAGTAGCACGTTTTTTGACAATTTTATATTTTCAATTTTTCACTGATAACTATAAGTTAATGATAAATGTATTACTTTGATAGTATCATAAATCTCATAACACAAACCAATCATCCGTAGTCAGAGAACAAAGTATGAGGATTCACATAAAATCCATTGGCAGCCATTTTTGTGTGAACACCTTTAATTCATTTTGTGTAAGAAAAGGAATCGCATGGCTTAACTTTACATTGTATATTTGATTTATTACTGCTCCATTTAGTTTTTATACATTGTCTAAAGATTGGAACTATTTATTTTCATTTTCCTGACATCACCTTATATTCCCCATAAAAACGTGCTACTGCCCCTTTAAAGGTAGTACAATTATATATTTTAGCTTACCTGTAATGAAAATGAAAGATCAAGTTCTGTGTCCAAGACGCCCCCAGGAGGGACGATGATCTCATTTGAACGTAATATCCTCTTTGAGCTCTGAAACACAAAATTATGTACTCTAAATGATATCTGAATTAAGCATCGTTTACAGAATTCATAACATAATGACATAAGACTTAATATTTGATGCCGTTATTTGATCACAAGAACTTTAGAATGGGTTGATATGAGTACGAAAGATTATTTTATAATAAGATTTCTTAAAAGTTTATATCTTGTTAAGTATCTATATATATAAAGTAAATAAACAAGTTAAGTTAAGGTGTCCCTATGGAAAGGAGTATTCATAGGTATGGAATGTAACGTAATCTTTATTTATTTTCTTCTGATAATTAATCACATAACAAATTACATCTTTATTGTTTGTATGCATGTTTGAATTAATGCTTTTTTTTAATAAAAGACATTTTTCAATATAAATGTCTATGAACATGAAAACGTTCATTAGAGGTATAACGAGATATCGAACTATTGAACTATTGCGATAGTTGCTGTTCGGATAGTACTTCATTGATAGTCATTTTCTGAAACGATCAATAGTATCGATAGCATGTCTAACTATTGATAGTATCAACATTTTAGTTAATTCAGTTGTTAAGTATAATTTTATAAGTAAAGTTCACATAAAAAAATATATCTTTTTACATTTGGAAAAATTGAAAACACAATAAACAGGTAACTGAAAGCTTAAAGTAGCAACCGGAAGATACATTAGATAACATCTTGTTGCAAGTTTAAAATTACGACTGCCACAAGTGCGGCCGAGTTTGAAATCATCACAAACAATGCAGCAAACTCTGCCTTTCCTTCATTGATAAACTATCGCAATAGCTATTGCAATAGTACCCAACAATAGACAATTGTTATTGTAATAGTTACTGACAATAGACTCGCTATCACAATAGTCTTTTGGCGGGTCAATTGTCACCCCTAATGTTCATACAACTAGCAATACACTTAATCTTGTAACGTATCTGCTTTAACTGTAACACTGACCTTACAGCTACACTGCATGAATACAATTGAATGAATCTCAAATGTTCTTCAGCAACACATTTTAGAGCCCTAATGTGTTTGGACAAACACATTTAAAATACTATACTAAATAATGGCCATTTCTGTTGGACTGACCATTAACTCTTGTCACGTTTAAGTACCGGTTAGGAAAATAAGTCACTCTTTTGGTAGATGAACTTAATTGTTTACAACTTATCGGTTACAATAGATTTGACTTCTTGTTCAACAGTCAGTAATATGACTGGTACAAAAACATTCTCTGACTGAGCATTTTGTACAAAACTAATCAATATTTGTGAATGTTTATCAGTTTGATAAAAAAAGACAGTGTTTTGAGGGAAACAAAATAAACAAGCAGCTGACATGGTCGAGCTATATCCCCCGCAAATTGCACAATATGTATAGGTTTTCCTTATCATATTGCTGATTAATTTTTGTCGCACAAAATAACACAATTTTTCCAGGATATGAAAGAAGCTATCAAATAAAAAAACTAAATCATACCAACTTTATGTTCACTGTTGGGCATAATTCGAGTTAACTGACAAAATTAAAATCAAACGAATGAATTTATGTATTATGTATTTGGATCTCCAAGATCAATTTGATCATATTTAAACAAACATATTTTCAAAACTGTTCTTCATGGCACACCAACATATGATTTTGGTGATAGATTACGGAAGTATTGAGTAATCTATATTTAACATGGGCCAAGGCTAGGACTTGTAACAGTTTTCCAACAGAGTCCCGATTTTTTGCCAAAAAAAGCAAAATTTTATAAAAATATTTTCAAAATTGTTCTTCATGACACACCTTCAGATGATTATGTATCTCAATATCAAATTTGATCAATATGTAATGATTAGTTTAGAAGTTATGAGCCGGACAGGACTTGTAACAGTTTTCCAACAGAGTCCCCATTTTTTGCCAAAAAAGGCAAAATTTTATAAAAATATTTTCAAAATTGTTCTCCATGACACACCTTTAGATGATTATGTATCTTCATATCAAATTTTATCAATATGTGATGATTAGTTTAGAAGTTATGAGCCGGACGGGACTTGTAACAGATTTCTTACAAAATTTACCACTTTTTCTACAAAATCCTATTATTTTATGTAGATTTTCAGAAAATTGTTTCTCATGACACATTATTACATGTTTCTTCATGTCCATAACGAATTTGAATTAAAATGGTTGATTAGTTAGAAAGTTATGAGCGGGACACAAAGTGTAACGGACGGACGGACGGACGGACGGACGGACGGTACCCATTTTAATACCCCCCGCAACTTCGTTGTTGCGGGGGATAAAAATATGTATCAGGGCTTTCCTCTGCACAACGGTCTGGAAGCACCCAAGCTAGTTGCTTGTTCAACACCAGTTTGGCGCAGGAAAAACCTAGTCACAAGCTGACCTATGACATCGTCATTTAAAAACAAAAAACATGGCGGTGATCATGTAGAAAATGGAATTCACAGGAGTTACCTGCCCCTAGCTCTGATATCTGGGGGTGCCTTCAGACTGTGAAAGAGAGGTAAACCGGGCTGGGCGAGGTTCAAACCCCACTAGTGATAATATTTTTACACTCTTTTTCCTCAAAGCACAGTCGATTGTAATCTGACTGGAATGTTTATTCAAATCAACTTGCATTACTGGTAGATAATGCTTTGCATTTTCATTCAAGATTTTTTAATCCATAAACATCAGAACAAATGGGAAACAAGAACATCAGTTGCAAATATACATACCTGCATTTTGACTGCAATTATTATGGTCGTGAGATCGTTCTCCAGAGGTCGATGGACGACAAGCCGGTTAAGGGTTAAACTGCACATTCTGAAACAAGAATTGATCTATTTGAAATGGGAAATGAAAAGTACAAGTTCATTTCTTTTTTATATGACATTTTCCCCCCTCCAGAATCCACATAATAAAGCTGAAATAGAACTAATTGAACAATAACCATTGCCATACATGACTGAAGCTTGTGACAAGTGAGGTACCTTCCAAGAATCAAAGTTAGGAATGCAGATAAAGCATCAAAATGATGAATAAAAATAATATATAATATATATAATGATAAATATCTAGCATGTAACACTAAAACCAATATATTGCTAAATCTGAAGATATGTATTTGGCAATGAATTAAAATACTTAATCTGGCATTATTTCTTGTAAGCAATAATGTCATATTTGGTTTCAATTGTTATCATAGATCTTTAATAAATTTAATGTATCAATTTCAGACAACTGAAAGATTCTTATACTTCAAGAATAATTTGCGTGCAAATATACCACAACAATATTTTCAAATTATCATAAATTATTTATCACTTTCATTTGTTTAGCTTTTACAATAAGCTCAAATATCAAAACTGAACGTTATGGTTCCCATAACATTTTCTCCAAACACAACTTGTTGTTTTTATCTCTTAGCAACAAAATAAAAAACATGCCATTTGGTAAAAAAAGCTTTCAAAACACAACTTGTTGTTTCTATCTCTGCGAAACAAAATAAAAACACGCCATTTGGTAAAAAGCTTGCAGATATGCAGGTTTTACAGATTTTTTCTTTAGTCATTGGTTCATTGCAGTAAAAATGGGTACATTTTAGCTGTTGAATTTATAAGTATCCAAAACTTCTGCGAGTCAAAATTAAAAGAATCATAATACAAGGAGTATAATCTTAGATTGACTTCTGACAAAAATCTAACGAGTAAGCTTTGATTCCATCTTGGTAAAACTTCTAATTACCATTTACCAGACATCAGGTTTTCACTCGGAACTTATTTTCCTTTTCCATGTAGAACAAGCTTTTGTTAAATGCAAACAGTAAGTCTTTATTGACATCAATCATTTAATGTACAAAAATATTTTTAAAAATATTTGAAACAAAATCTTCATCAAAATTTGTATTTATGTACACCATAATTCAGATTTCAATGGCACATAAATCCTTATACTTACAGATTAACTTTTTAAACAGCAGTCAGCAAAATTTATGGAAACATAAATTAAGTGCTATATTGATTCTTTTTGAAAGCTTGTCAGATGAAATATTGAATTTAAACTTCCATGCTTTTTTTTATAATTTTCATTAACTTAGGACAATATTCTTTGGGAGTGGAGGGGAGAATGAAATATACGTTGAAAATAATTAATAAAATAAAGTTTATTACATAGATATTCAATATTTTATTTTGTTACATAATTGTGACGTTTGAGTTACCTACCGGTACCTCATTAGGCAAGGAAGAGAGTTATTGTATCACATAAACATCCTTCAACCTAACTTAAATGAAACTCCATGGACCATTACCTTCTATACTGTTTTATATGGCAGAATTCCATAAACTATTCTCAAGAAGGAACATTTTTGTAACGTGAACAGATTTACCTTAACCACAAGTTGTTTGAACGATTCACATAAGTATGAAATCAATGTTACAGATGAGTAATTTTCCATAAACTATTCTCAAGAAGGAAACTTTTGGTAATTTGAACAGATTTACCTTAACCACAAGTTCAATAAGGAAGATTATTTTATGGATAACGACATTAGGATCTATGTTGAAACGTCGCTTTCAAAGAATAAAGAAGTTCATTAGCCATAAAATAATTTTCCTTATTGATCATCACACAAACTTCTAGAACGCCAATCAAAGAAGAAACAAGTTGCTTGAATGATTCATATTTGTAAGAAATCAATGTTACAGGTGAGTAATTTTCTTCAATATTAACTTCCTGAAGGTAAAAACTGGCAATAAGCAAGACAAGGAAATCCCTTACTGCAACATTTCATTTATCAATAAAACTCAATTGATGAACTCCCATGATGACCTTGTGGTCTTACTTCCTGCTGTAGACACCATTGCAACACACTGGAGATTCAAAGATAGGATGATTTTACAAAACTAAAACCATTCAACTGCATCTGTTGCTTAATCTGCAATACCAACTAGGTGGTTCCAAGACATGGTGATTCTACAAAACAAAATCCTTTCCACTACAACTATGCTTAAACTGCAATACAAAATTGGTGGTTCCAAGACATGGTGATTCTACAAAACAAAATCTATTCCACTACGGCTGTGCTTAATCTGCAATCAACGTCTTCTTGAACATGATGAGAAATATAGATTTCCCTTGACACCTATGACTAGCGGCTTGCATGGTTAGGGCAATGTACTTCCTGAATGGCTGCCTGTCTTCTGTGATTACAGGACACAGAAGTCTGATCATTGTAACTGTAACTGTAACTGTGATTTGTAACTGATTTCATTCACAATCTCAATTCAAACTAGGCCAATAATTGTAGAACTTAAAACGACAAAGTAAAATTTAATAATGTGGAGAGATATAAGTTATTGGTTAAAAATAGTAAAATAAATGTAGGACTTTAAACAACAAAGCTTAATTTAACAATATGGAAAGACATGATGTTTTTCGAAATAGTAAAATAAATGTGTAACTTGAAATAACAAAATTTGATTTAACAATGTGGAAAGATGTACGTAATTTGTTTCATATAGCTAAATAAACGTAGAACTTAAAACAGCAAAATTTGATTTAACAATGAGGAAAGATAGAAATTATTAGTTCAAAATAGGTGAAAACTGTAGAACTTGAAAAAAACAGCATTAAATTTAACAATGTTGAATGGTATAAGTTATTGGTTCAAAATAGGCCAAAACCTGTAGAATTTGAAAAAAAACAATGAAATAAATTTAACAACGAAGAATGGAAGTTATTATTATTTATGTCATATCAACAATCCCAAATTGGTCCCTTTTTGAAGAATAGAAATAAATCTAATGACTATTTTGCTTAAAAGTGGAATTGAAATTACATTATCTATGAGTGGACTAAGAAATGGATTTGTACTTTTTTAAAGTGATTGCTCATGAAACATAAATCTAAATCCCAAATTTCAAATTGACTCGTATTGGGTCAGTCAGATAAAAGTGACACAAAAGAGAACATAAACCATATAATTAAAGTCAAATTATAGCAGTTTATTTATGTGGATTCATTTTTATAATTCGGTTTCTGTAAAGTTGCCGAATGGGAAAATTTTGGTGTGCCTTAGGGAAATTTGTCAGTTTTTTTTAATAGATAATTCAATTTCTGAAAAGCATTTCAAATTTCAAATTCAGTGATTCAGAATTTCTTTGGTTGAAGCAAAGAAGCTAGTCACAAACTAAAGCAGAAAGTTTGAAATGAAAAAAAACCAAAAAACTATAATTTATGACATAATTTTCTTGTTGGAAATTAAAATTTTTAACACAAATTGTTTTTATCAACCTAGAATACTTTTATTACCATCCTAATGCTACATTTAAGGTTAGAAAGGACACATGGAATAAGCAGTATTCAATATATAAATCCTGTGAACATTACACAGTTTACTAATTATTGAAGGTTACTGTAACTAATCAAACATAGGAATTTATGATCACAGTCAATTAGTCAAATCAATCATAAGACCCATATAATTGTTGTTCACAGCTAGGTTTTCTTTGTAATCAATTCTTCTGTTTATTGATAAATATTTTCATTCAGAAATAATGATAATTTCTATTTGCCTTGGTTGATTTGCCAAGGCCATATGCCTCTTTGACATGCAATAGATAATCTGGGATTCGGCAGTCGTCTCCAACAATACCAATGTCCCGGAAATTTTAGATAAGCAAAGCAAAATAGCTTCTCCAAGGGAATAAGGTATAATAAAACTTAGATGTCAATGTTCAAGAATGATTCAAGAGAAAATGAACCAGACAATTTCAATCAAAAGATTAATGCTGAGACACTAACAAATAGTGGTAGGCAATCACAACCATGAAATGTATCAAAAATATTTCTCAACAAAGAAGGAAAAGGGAAAAGGGAGAAGGGAGAAGGGAGAAGGGAAACGGGAGAAAAGGAAAAGGGAAAAGGGAGAAAGGAGAAGGGAAAAGGGAGTAAGGAGAAAGGGAGAAAGGGAGAAAGGGAGAAAAGAGAAGGGTAAAGGAAGAAATGAGAATGGAAAACAGAAAAGAAGGGAAAAGAGATAAGGAAAAGGGAGAAGAGTTTAAATGCCAAGTTCAAAGAAGCTAAGTTCAACTGCTGATTAAAGAAGTGTAAAAGAATGAATCATGAAACTGGAATACAGACAGACATACATATTTTATTTAGTGTTACTCGCCAATTACATGTTAGAAACATAGTATTAATTGAGAAAAATACAGTGAGTCTATCAGTATAGACAGACCCTGACATGGACTGTTAATCCAGTGAAGCAGACTAATCATCACGCAGTGTATCTAAATCTCCTCTACTGGGTGGACATCGGGTCATCTGCAGGTGCCCCTTGACCACTCACTAATAGACCAATCACATGGCTTCTACAACACTTACTGACCAATCAATTACCTAGATATCGGTCAACATGCCAATTTGCTGTGCTTTATTGATTTATGTTCAAGCTTCTGCTCGTTAATATACCTTTGTGCTAAATCATGTTTACCTATAACGCTTCTAACATGGAGAAAATTACCGGAAATGGCAGCATTGGAATAGTGACAACATATTGTTAACTGTGTGGTAGATACATTAAATTAACAGTCTATTTCTTTATGATATATTATTTCAAACCCAAACTTGATTTTTCTCCTATGCATATTCATCTTTTATGACACAAGACATGTGTCATAGGCTGGATTATAAGAAATGTTACACAAATCCATATTTCTATCTATAATGATTCAAAGATGTTCCCACTAACATGGCAGCCAGCAGTTTTTGCTTGAAACTTAAAGATTTCTTCAACAACTCAAAAGAATTTTTGACCAACCAACAATAACACATTTTACATAAACTTCTATTTATCAGAAGAAGAAAAATTCTCAAAAAAGTGCTTATCTCCCTTTAAAATGAAACTGAGCGAATAATGACTGATTCAAGTTCATATGTAGGCAGCCTGATCAGTCATTATCATAATATAACAAGCTGCTAAATCATCCACTTGACGTCTACACTATCCCTGTTAAGCTCAATCAGCTTTCCACTACTAATTAGTTGCTAGATAAATAACAGCAGTCACTTAACAGACAGGAAATATTTATGACCATTATGTGAGTCGCATAAGTTAATCGTTTCAGCAAAACAGGTTGCAAGCACTTATTTTAATGTCACAGTGTAAATCCTATGAATAATATTAATTTCAGTGTGCGTTGAATGACAAGTCGAATTAATGTCCAATGAGAGTTTCTCCATTGAAAAGTTGAGTGAGGAAACAACCAATATTTTAGACAAAATAAGTGGATATTGAAATTAGGGCATTGTCTCAATTATTATTTTGATTAAAGTTAATGATGAAACAATAAAAATATGTCAACATGGATTTCAAAACAGACATGAAAAATAATTAAAATTATGGTTTTTCTTCAATTACAAATTTTAAAAGATTATATAGTCATTTTATTTTACAACCAAAACAAAGATATGAGACATTAGAAACATTCAGGGATAACAATAAGTAGGCACATCTGGCAATCTCAGTACATATGTTGTATTATGTATGAAGTATTAAGTATTTACTCCATGATCCAAAACACATTCATTTAACAGGTAATTAATTATTATTGTTAGTTATGACAAAAGTGAAGGAGATAAAGTTTAAATTTGTGCCCCCCTTTACAAATTTTAATGAAGTACATAACTTGACAAAGATCTGACTACTTTATTCACAGGTTAGGTATACACAAAACTTTGTACTTCATTACAAATACAAATTTAGAATGCCATTATAACTGTTCCCACAATTTAATAATAAAAGTTTGACATTTAATACACACAAGGAAGAAAGAACGGAAGAGAAAAGACCAGGTAGGTCAGGTAACTAAACGAGTTACAAACAGGTGAGTCATTCACGCAACAGGTGAACGGTAAGGTGAGAGGAATTCCATTCAGTCATATCACAATGGAGTCTCTTACATTGACAGTCATTTCGGCCCTATTTCCAGTCATATAAGTCAAATTATTTACATATCTTAATTTTCTTAAAGCAGTAGGTGACACTCAGTGACAAATTCACCCGTGAGGTCTGCATCAAATACTCATAAAATTTTGAAAGGACCTATTAAAATTTAACCTGTGAGATCCCTGGGTGAATTTTTTTTCTGGTATACCATTGCATGTTTCTGGAGGGACTCACTTAAATCTGCATGGACTCACAAGACTTTATTGAAGCTATTCCCTGAACTGAGTCGATAATATTTGTAGATTCATCGCTTGACATTGCAGTGAATGTTGCATCCCTATACAAATATTTCATAATCTCCAAATAAATTGTCATCATAAAAAAAGAGTTATCGGCAACTTTATGATGCAATCCCTATTTTTCTTTAATTTTTCAATTCTTCTTTAAACAAGAAATGACACTACAGTATATGATGCATTCTTCACTTTCTTATGAAATGACACTACAGTTTAGTATGAACTTCTCAAAAGACAAATCATTTTACTCATATAAAAGAAGGCTTGTAGCTACTGTGTGTAAGTCTTGTAACTAAGCAGTATGTTCTGGTGACCTGCCCTCGGCTGACCTGGCTATGTTAGGCTACTATTCTGTTCAGCAGGTACCTTGGTCAACCGGTATACATTGGGTCAGATGTAACAGTAAGTGACTCATCCATTTGAGTGAACTGAGAAGATTTCTCTGTAGAATGAGTTGTTGAGTTATGTTTAGCGACGTTTGGGCAATATTTCGGTTAGTTGTCCCCTCTTTTTAAAATAAATAACATGAATTGATGATGTCTATGTCACTGACAGGTAGAACAACACAACCATAACATTTAGTCCCTGAAAAAAATAGTTCTTTCCTGATTTTATTATTTGTTTTTTCATCTTAAATGAAAAGAACCCAGAAAAATACTCAATTTCAGACTGAGGCATCTAGACATGTCAATATTTTCTAGACTTATTAGAATTTTAGAAGTTGGAATGACAATAGTGCTGAGGAATATATGGATGACAACTTCTTTGTTCATTGTATGCGACTTTATGACACAGATTCTTGTGTCTTTCTGCTTGAGAACGACACAAGAATCTATGTCCAAACGTCGCATACAATGAACAAAGAAGTTGTCATCCATATATTCCTCAGCATAACTAAGAAGGCTCCTTTAATTTTTTTGGCTTGAGGGTCTGGATTACAGACTAATTGATGATATGAAAAGTAGCATATAAACGTATAAAAAATCTTTCTCTGCTGCAGACATAGTTATAGAGCCCCTGGCGGGATTCGAACCACGGACCTCATGATCCGAAGTCGAACGCGCTAAACACCGCGCTATTCTGCCCCCTCAACATTTTAGGATTTTATGAAGGAATGATTAATCACAAACGAAAGTATTCTTTCAAGAAGTTGGAACTCATCCACCTGGTTGAAAAATTCATGAAATAATACTTTTAAAAAAATTCCCCATCAATAGTTCCATTTTTATTCTACCTTACCTCTAATTTTCAACTCCTTAGACTCACAGCACATAAAAAAGACTGGCTCTGATCCAGAAAAGACAGGGCTGAGCTAGATTAAATATTCAAGAAGGGTCGGTTACTTACTTAGAACAAAAATAACAATACCCACATCACCTCAACTGTTGAGATGTGCAATGGATTAATATTGCAAAGTTTGGGACACTGCCAACTTTCAAACTGCATTCCTCATAGGACATGGCAGTCCAATTTACGAATTCCCAAATCTAATAAATCATTACTTGGCTGGGCATTAGGGAGAACGATGTACCTGCCAATCAAACGATTCATCAAGGCTTGTAGAAAAGATTCTGTATAAGAGGTTTTACAGAGAACACACCATTTACACATATCATTGAGTGGGTGAGTTTGGGTTTAACGTATTGTCAGCAATATTTCAGGGATTGACCTGGTCTTTCAATAGGAAGAAAACTAGATGAATGATAAAACCAAAAGAATCTGAAAATTCATATATATAAACGAATATGTTTTTAAATAATCGGGGTTTTGGGGGAAAGCAGCTATGATAGTGAAGTCAAAGTGTTAAAAGTTTACAAACAAAACAGACAACAGGGCCTGATGAGCTAAAAAAGAACCAAAGAGGTTCACTCTGGATTAACAGCTAGTAAAGGGCTAAGTAATACCAAAGGCACCAAAGATCAATAAATTTGCATTTTCCAAGTGTTTTCTGTTGATGCACAATTTGTTTTCATGGATGATGTTTTGACACTTAATGAGAAGTCGAAGTGATCACAATAAAGTAACATTATTATAATGGTGACAATACGGACAATTTTAGTAGGAATACATATCAAGACGCCTCATAATGATATTAAATATGATATGTGATATGATATACGTCATGTTTAGTATTTGTTTTTAATAAAAAGAAAAACCAATTTGATAATGGTCAGATAAGTGTCATGATTAACAAATCTTTATGCATCGTCACTAGTTTCTAGTTATCATCATTGCCACAGAACATTTTCAGAGGAAGTGTTGTATCCTACCCTGCACACAAAGCTTGCTGGATTGTTAAAGATTAAACTAAATTTAGACCACATAAGATAACATCAGTGAAGCTTAACTGGGCTCTTGAAAACAAAAGGCAGGTGGTTTGTTCCTCACCCTTGCCACATAACTCATGAATGTAGATTTTGTACGTGATTGTATCAAGGCCATTTGTTTTTAGCTAGGAGTGCGTTAGAAATTGCAAAACATAAGTTATCAAAATATTAAACATCATTGGTGGACAGATTTAAACCTCCTCTTTAGTTGAATGAACCCATGCTTGCAGCTCTCGACCTCTCAACATTTCTAACTCCTTTATTGGAGATGTCATATGATCTACAACAGAAAACTATTTTAATTGATACAAGACTCATCACAAGATGACATAACCCAAAATGAAATTATGCAAGATTCATATAGAAAATCCAAAAAGGCTTGTTTTCACATACTGATTGCTATATTCAAAGTTTCAATGAGCTAGGTCTAATAGTTTTGCAGTTATGCTCTGGAAACAGAGCAATTATGGACAGACAGACAGCCAAATGGGACGCGTACTTTATCCGACAGTATTACATATCTGTGTGATAAAAGAACGTGTACTTCATATTATTGTCATGAAATTGTTTTTACTTCAATCATATGCAGAAATAATCATAATAGTTGTTTGGCGGGGGGAAGAGAAATATATGAAATATATTTTTCATTAAATGTTATCGAAAAATGGTCAAAATTTCAAAATAGGTACGTACTTATCTATTTAACTATGCTGTGGATCTACAAGCTTAATCCTTGATTATTGAGTGTACTCAAATTGTTTATTGCACAATTGATATGGAAATATGCTAACAAATGTAGAATAATGAGGCCTGAATATTCATTTTCTTCAGTGATACTTATCAGCAAATTACTGACATAAGATTTATTTTGGTTGATAACAAATTTAAAACAAACTGACAGCTTGTTTGATTAATTAGCTCAGAAAAAAAAAGATCATAAAACTAAAATTTACATGAATATTAGTAACAGATGTATATCTCTTAAGTCCATGTAACATTATTGATTTCTTACTTACATAAGTCTATGGTTATCAACATGATCAAGATACAATTGAACTTCATAACTTCACCATTATGTTTCCCATCAGGGAATCACGTTAATAAGCTAATTAGTACTTGTGACATACATCCTACAATAACTAAACCAATATTTTCGGATAATCAAAGAAAGAACTAACGTAATTGCATGGCACATGTGTTGTTCTCTCCATAATTACTCTAAATGTATTTCAGCTTCATAATCCTTTCTCCAAGTTTCCTTAGGCCATGCATTAAACTGGATAAAGTAACTTAATGGATGTTATTATACAAGTACATTATTTGTAATTTATCTTATCAAATGTCATCATTGCAATATTTCTTCTACGATATTATCTTGGCGGATGTAACTTAATGATTTCATAGTAATCCTGGAGATCTTGTTTACTCAGATGTACAAGATTAATGTATTATCTTCAATATTAGAGAAATATCTGCCAATATAACTAAACAACATCATATGTGCATGAAAAGAAAGCATGCATTGCTAGCATAACGTGTTGGAAAATGTTTTCTCATTGTTAAACAAACTTGGTGGTCAGGATCATGTTTGAGCCATTGGCTCTGTAACTCATTATGCCATCTATGACATATACAAATGGTCAAACAGTCACAGAATCACTAAATTTATAAATCACAATCCTCATCGGCTAAGGAGTCTGTACACAGAGCTTCAGCGAGTGCTTTTCCTTCTAATGATTAAATGAAGATTAAATAGTTTTTCAGGGTATTGTTCCTGCATGGATTGGGAAAAAACATTTTTGATAATTTTCCATTTTCAGGGCTTTCAGTACTTTTCTGAATTTAAATTTAGCAATTTTTATCCAATGTACAAAATTAATCATGGCCCTGCCTTTCTCAATCACAGTCCCTGTGGCCCTTTTAAGGAACTCAACCAATGTATTTGAAAGTTATGAAAACCGTGTTCAAAGATATTAGCACAAAAAGATTTCCTCTGTATTTCCCTCTTCAAACTCCATCACATGAATATTTATATCAACATCTGACGAAAATAAACTATTTTTAAAAAACACTGCTAAATTATTTACATAGTTAATCTATCTCATTTGTACTCAATTACAAAAGATCCCAATTAAGACTCATATGTCAAACAAATGTGTTCTATCACACAACTCCACTATCACGCATGAATTAATATACCAACTGCAGAAAATAGCAAACTAAGTCCGCTTACACATGCTTTCATCGTAGTCCACAAATAAGCATACTTATCACAATCTGTCTGCACTTGCTGTGTGCAATAAACTAACAACCAACAGGATCAGACCTAAAGCATCCAAGGAGGACCCTCCAGGCCCTCTCATTGATTCTTGTGGAGTTCAACAATCTCCCGCCCTTCCAACAACACCATCCAATTAAACAAGTTGAACAAGTTGGAGTTGAAACTTTTGATCATCCATGTTTGACTTATCCAGGTTTTCTAATTCTTAGTTAAAGTTCAACAATCTCCCGCCCCCTACACAAGATATTCAGTGAAACAGCATTTGAACAAAATGTAGTTGAAAGTTTTGATCATCCATGTTTGAATCATCCAGGTTTTCTGATTGATTCTTAGTAGAGTTCAACAGTCTCCCGCCCTTTTAACAACAACATCCAGTTAAACAAGTTGAACAAGTTGGAGTTGAAAGTTTTGATCATCCATGTTTGACTTATCCAGGTTATCTGATTGATTCTTAGTAGAGTTCAACAGTCTTCCGCCCTTTTAACAACAACATCCAGTTAAACAAGTTGAACAAGTTGGAGTTGAAAGTTTTGATCATCCATGTTTGACTTATCCAGGTTTTCTGATTGATTCTTAGTAGAGTTCAACAGTCTTCCGCCCTTTTAACAACAACATCCAGTTAAACAAGTTGAACAAGTTGGAGTTGAAAGTTTTGATCATCCATGTTTGACTTATCCAGGTTATCTGATTGATTCTTAGTAGAGTTCAACAGTCTCCCGCCCTTCCAACAACACCATCCACTTAAACAAGTTGAACAAGTTGGAGTTGAAAGTTTTGATCATCCATGTTTGACTTATCCAGGTTTTCTGATTGATTCTTAGTAGAGTTCAACAGTCTTCCGCCCTTTTAACAACAACATCCAGTTAAACAAGTTGAACAAGTTGGAGTTGAAAGTTTTGATCATCCATGTTTGACTTATCCAGGTTATCTGATTGATTCTTAGTAGAGTTCAACAGTCTCCCGCCCTTCCAACAACACCATCCACTTAAACAAGTTGAACAAGTTGGAGTTGAAAGTTTTGATCATCCAACGTTTGAATTATCCTGTGTGTCCGCCCCCTCCTGAACAATCTACTTCATGAAACAGCAGTTGAACAAGATGGAGTTGAAAGTTTTGATCATCCAACGTTTGAATTATCCTGTGTGTCCGCCCCCTCCTGAACAATCTACTTCATGAAACAGCAGTTGAACAAGATGGAGTTGAAAGTTTTGATCATCCATGTTTGACTTATCCAGGTTATCTGATTGATTCTTAGTAGAGTTCAACAGTCTCCCGCCCTTCCAACAACACCATCCACTTAAACAAGTTGAACAAGTTGGAGTTGAAAGTTTTGATCATCCAACGTTTGAATTATCCTGTGTGTCCGCCCCCTCCTGAACAATCTACTTCATGAAACAGCAGTTGAACAAGATGGAGTTGAAACTTTAGATCATCCATGTTGAATGATGCAGTGTCTCTGATTAATTCTTTATTCTTTATTACTCTTTGATTATCCATTTTAATCTTGTTAAGGCTTTGTAGTTACCTCTTTCAATGAATATCATAATTTCTGAGTTGGCATTCGTATTGATATCCAAATGATGCACACACAAAGTTTTCAGTAGGAATAAACTTTCATTTCTTCTTTTGCCATCTTATGAGTTTTAAATTGTTGAATGATGAACTTCAATATTGTGATCACAAAACAAAAGATCAAGGAGAATGACTATGTTAACAGCAGAATTTTTATTCTTTCTCATTGTCATGTGATCAACCATTAAAACTTTTGTTGGATAATGATAATGATATTATCTGCCAAAAAAATTAGAAATCGATAAACATTTAGTTATTTTGAAAGAAATATTCAGTGTGGTATTTATTGCAACTAAAAACAGTAAACTGGACTTACATGAAAAAAAAAATCATATGTATTTACACCAAATAACTTATTGTTATGCAGCTTAAATATTCATTTGAAGTGTTGGATTTTATTTGCATGAAGCTTAAATTTTTTCGAATATTGTTTCATTATATGACATTCAGCTTTTGAGATCAATAAAAACAAAGAAAAAAGATCATTCTTAGTCTTCATATTTAAATATTTAATTTTTTCATTTCACACAAATTGAAGTCAAGGAACTAAAACTTTTTGATTTGACAATTTCAAAGAGCTAGGTACTAGTCACCTTTTTGTTTTTCATGCATAAAACTCCCAGAATGTATCTATTTTATCACAGGCTGTCTGCTACAAGGGAATGGATAACATTGAACATCCATGGTTAATAGTTAATTTCCATCTCTCATTCCCTTTCATGTGAATACTTGTCAGTGAATGACTGTAATACATGGTGAATTTTACACAAAACCCTGAAACTTATATCACAGATCTGAGGGTGACATAAGAACATCACGTAAGATATTTAACATCACTTATTGGTGTCCATGGTGTTTGTAATTATCAGGATAGATTTAGTATTTTTCTATACAATTTTTGTTCATTGCAAGTACTGGACACAAGTGATAAATATATATACTATCTGAACTTTGTTATTGATATGTTTCTCTTTCATAATTTACAATTAAAGATTTATTTTTTTATAAATGTTTTATTTTCTTTATCACCTTTTCCCACTTCTATGTTGAAATATCAATGTTACCATAGTTCAATTCAGGAACAATTATCAAAGAAAAAACATATAACATTAAAAGATTGAAAAAAAAGTGAGATATGAACAAGATGTGTTTGTGAAACACGAATGCCCCCGGATGCATCCTGCTCGCTGTGTCAAGGTCAAGGTCACAAGGTCAAATGTCATGGTGTCATCTGAAAGGTCTCATCACAAGGGATCCATATGTCAAGTATCAAAGACCTAGCTCTGACCAATCAAAAGTTATGACTAAGGTTAAAGTTTTTGTGGACAAACGGACAGACAGACGGTCAGACGGACAGGTGAAAACCAATATACTCCCGGAATCTCTATTTCGGGGGCATAAAAATGCTATCTAGTTGTCTAGGCTTCCTTTGAAATTCAAAATGTTTCCCCTCTTTCTTTCAACCGATTTTGACAATAAACTGGTCCATTTTCAAATTCCATCTGCATGCAAGCATGCAATAAGTCTTGACATCATTGTCAGATATGGAATCAATTTGTCAATTAACCTTTTAATGTTCTCACAAAGAATAACATAGTCAGGGTTATTCCTAGAAGAGGTCCTTGGGATATTTGTCCACATTTTGGTTTTGTATCCCTTAAACATTTGAGAGGTAGGATTTGTTTACTGTTGCAAAGAGTCCCATATGCTCTGAATATGCTAAAATGACCCTCTCAGCTGATCACCTAGATTCAACATTGTTTTTCTTAATCGGAAATACAGTTAATCTACACCAAAAGTATTTCTAGAACAAGGATTGTTCTTTTGAGGTAACTTGTTATTTCAATTGAGTTGTGGATAGCTTTAAACTCTTCTGCAAATCTTTTCAGTTGTCTTAAATCCTAAACTTTTTAAAATTAAGATTCTTTTTCTACACTGAAACTGTGAAATTGTATGAAATTTACCATTATAACAACGATGGAGGTATAATTTCCCTCAAGTTTCGCTCAATACAAAAACAGGTTGACATCATAAAGTTCAATCTCAAAAAAGACTTCAATCAAGTTTCAATTGACTCATAACATCATATCCTCTTCAATAAAATCTGTTGAACGAAATAGACACATCACAAAATAAGGATTTGCATCCAAAGTCACAGTGACCCAGGAAATCACATCATGACATAAGAGCTGTATAAGCTGAATACAGACATTGTATCCTATTACACCTCAAGTCTTCTGCGATATGACAGTTTGTCAGAAAATCTCATATAATATCGACTCAATATTGTCTGGGAAATAAAGACAGCACTCCAGCTTAGATGGTTAAGTTACAAGGCACCAAAATGAAGCTGAAACTTTTCTGATTACAATGGTCTGGTCATGGCTCCATATAGTTGCTGTCTGCTTGTCTATTAGCTTCAAAGGGTCCTGTTGGTACAACTGTGATTTGGCTCAACTACCTTGATAATGTCTTCATTAAATAAAAATTAACAAGTCATTGATGAGCATTTAGAAGGGTAGTTTCAAAAAACTTCTAGAAGCCAAAACTTCTAGAGCTAAAAACAGCTTCAGAAGGAGCATATAGAAGAAAACAAAAAGTGATTGAACATTATGAATATCTTAGGAATCTTGCTCTTCCTAATAATTCATTTCCTGTGAAACATTAAATATATTGAGTTTTTTCCTCTGATGGCAGGCCAACAACAACTTGTCATTATGCTCTGGGAGAAGTTGATTTTTGGCTATTGACCTAGACAGTAACCTCTATGCGTATAGTGTATTATTCGAAATTTCATTTTGAGATTGAGTTATCACTTGTCTAAAAGTTTTGTCACAAACCAATTTTTTTTCTATGCTTTCTATTGCTTTCAGCTGAATTGTGATGTATTTTCATCTGTAAATGAGGTTTTGGTTTTTGATTCCATTGTTTCTTTGTTGGGGCCATCTCTGAATGAACTAAGTGATAAGGAGACAAGGAGTTTTATGGATTATCAACTTCTTTATTGTAGAATGTAGTGACGTTTGGTATAGATTCTTATACCTTTTCAACCTTGTCTTCTTGATACTGCAACTTCTAAAATGCCTCTCAAACAACTTAAAGTGATACCGTGCTGAGGCCTAAAGCAACTCATCAAACCTTGCATCTCAATCAGGAAATGATGAATTCACTCTTTTACAGTTTTACCTACATCTTCAATAGGCCGGCCACTCTTAAGCATATTATTACTTCCAAGGTGTATAACAACAGCTCGACCTCCTCAGACCATTATCTCACTGTATTTGGTACCATTTCTTAACAAAATCAAATCCTTAAAACCATTACTGTGATAAATGAAGATTTTGAAAGAAATGAACTTACCAGTACTGCAACATTTCAATCAAAGAGACAACAACATACTAATAATTGTAATGTAACTCTTAATGCTACAGTTTGTTTCAAACTCTATCTCAAGAGCAAGATTGATCAATCAAATTTCTTCAAAGCATTGTAAAAATAATCTTTTTGTCAAAGAAGCATATCTTTTCAATCTTTTAAGTCTTTATTTACACCATTAGTTCATTAATCAATTAATTAAAATGTTGCTAGATAAAAAGAGGTGTATCAAAGGTCAAAAGTTACACTTGAAAGTACTTATACCCATAACAACTTGGTAATAAGCATGTTAGCAAATACATTCAGCATTTCTCTTCCAATGTTAAATTAATGTATGGTTGTAGCTTATAACTACATGTATATACAAGTTAGATCGAGTTAATTATGCATTTAGGCTTCTAAGTCACCAATTATCAGTAGCAACTATGCATGAAAAGGCATCTTCATTTTCTATCTATAACAATAATACATTCCAAATTTAGTAGCATCTAAAACTTAATTTATTACTCATACTGTCTGCATAAAAAAATTGACATATTTTCAATGTTCAGTTACATTGAACAATATCAAAAGAAAGACGTTAGAACAATTGGAACTCGAGAAGAAAACATGGAAATAACTTAAATACAAGCACAGATAGGTTTGATACACGTACAACTGTTCAGAGAAAGACAACATCAAATGATACGGTTTACCAATCTATCTAAAATCTAGAAATGTTGAAATTCTCTGTCCAGAAAATCAACATTGAAAGCAGAAACATGTTTAAGAAAGTATAAATACTTTAAACAACTAAATAAACTAGAGCAGGGGACTACTTCAGAGGAACCATCAGTGATAAAATATTCACACTAGTCATACCAGTGTTTAGGTGGGGTTGGAAAAGGTGTGCACATAAGTCAAGTAGAGAGTAGACCCTGTTGCTGAGTTTGATCATCCCAGTAGGTAGGATAGGCAGATTGAAACAGGAAGTCAGCTGCAAGGAGCTTCCAGTCATTCATGCTCTCCTCTCTGTGAAGTCAGAGACAGATGGTTTCTATATCTTCTTTCATCTGGAGATACTTCCAAACCACAGGAATGTCTGTGCTTACTACCTACTGTTTACCATAGCACTACACTCCAATACTGGCTTTATATAAAAGATATGTGCATCCTTTGCATTGCTATTGGATTGCCGTTGATCTTCACAAACCTTTCACTACAAATAATAGCTTAAGATAAAAGATATGCATATACTTCACATTACCATTACCTAACCCTTCACTACAAATACAGGCTGAATATAGAAGATATGCTTATCCTTCACATTACCATTGATCTTTACAAACCCATCACTCCAAATACAGGCTATAAGATATGTGCGTCTTTCACAATACCATCGTTTTTTACTAACCTTTAATGACAAATACAGGCTGAATATAAAAGATGTGTGCATCCTTTGCAATACCATTGGACTGTTTTGATCTTTACAAAAAACTAATAAATTCACTGATAAACCTCTCTTTTGAATGGCCTTTTTTATACCAGCAACCTAAGAAAGTTATATAAACTATCAATCATAATTTGAATAGGTAATGTTCTAATTGTCATGATCTTCTATTACAGGAACAATCAAATTGGGCTTGAATTTTGGATTAATACTCAAATCCTATCCTGAAGTTTTGTTTTTATGGTGTTTTGCATGGTTGAAGGTTTTCCTCAATCAACTATTTTGTGGTAGGTAACCCCTGGCACCAAAATATTTTCAAAATATGATGCTTTATATTAATGAAATTCACTATAATGAGGTAAATAGAGTTTGTTTATCTTTAAACGTTGAGCTGATAACACAGACATAAGATGCTGGGTGTTCAACATTGTTCATGTTCTGGAAACCCTTGACATGTGGCACAGACTCAAAAACACTTATTCTTTATCACCATTTTAATGAAATATTTCTGGAATTTGTAGTTTGTTGTTTCTCAACATAATTTAAGCTAGGAGTTAAGACAGTTTCATGTAAGACATTCATTGTCAATGACTGCTAGATCTTCTACAATAATAACCAATCTCTACAAATTCAAGGTACACCAAGTGCCAATCTTTCCTCCGCAAATTTGATTATCAATTTTCAAGTAAATCGCAACAAGCGTGCACTTTATGGCCTCACATTGTCTGCAACCAACAAAACTTCTCATCTAAAATATGTTACCTGGTATAATTAAAACAAAACTTATATATCCACACATGGAAGACATTTTAACCCAAATTTACGTTTACCAAAAAGTACCAATATCAGTGTTGTCCCACAGTGATATCTTGGGGTTATTTTGACCAATTCTAAAGAGATTGGATCGTTAACAATTGCAAAGGTATCCTACTTCACACAATGAAATAGATAGATACATTTTTCCAGAACTTCCCCTAGGAACAACACTCATCATAAATGCTCCTTTCATTTATTTTTTTAAATGCAAAAGAATGTCTCTAGGTTGGCTAGGGAGGACGGGTGATATACAAGTACTACTTTATACCGAAGCTTGAATATTTATGTTATCTACCTTGTGGTACTCAATACAAACAAGTGACATATTAAACCAAGCTCTTTTTATTTATTTTTTTAAATGCAAAAGAATGTCTCTAGGTTGGCTAGGGAGGACGGGTGATAAACAACTACTACTTTATACCGAAGCTTGAATATTTATGTTATCTTCCTTGTGGTACTCAATACAAACAAGTGATATATTAAACCAAGCTCTTTTTATTTATTTTTTTAAATGCAAAAGAATGTCTCTAGGTTGGCTAGGGAGGACGGGTGATAAACAACTACTACTTTATACTGAAGTTTGAATATTTATGTTATCTACCTTGGGGTATTCAATACAAACAAGTGATATATTAAACCAAGCTCTTTTTATTTATTTTTTTAAATGCAAAAGAATGTCTCTAGGTTGGCTAGGGAGGACGGGTGATAAACAACTACTACTTTATACCGAAGCTTGAATATTTATGTTATCTTCCTTGTGGTACTCAATACAAACAAGTGATATATTAAACCAAGCTCTTTTTATTTATTTTTTTAAATGCAAAAGAATGTCTCTAGGTTGGCTAGGGAGGACGGGTGATAAACAACTACTACTTTATACTGAAGTTTGAATATTTATGTTATCTACCTTGGGGTATTCAATACAAACAAGTGATATATTAAACCAAGCTCTTTTTATTTATTTTTTTAAATGCAAAAGAATGTCTCTAGTTTGGCTAGGGAGGACGGGTGATAAACAACTACTACTTTATACTGAAGTTTGAATATTTATGTTATCTACCTTGGGGTATTCAATACAAACAAGTGATATATTAAACCAAGCTCTTTTTATTTATTTTTTTAAATGCAAAAGAATGTCTCTAGGTTGGCTAGGGAGGACGGGTGATAAACAAGTACTACTTCATACCGAAGTTTGAATATTTATGTTATCTACCTTGGGGTACTCAATACAAACAAGTGATATATTAAACCAAGCATGCTTTAAAAGCTTGGAAACGAAAAAAAAATCTGTGCTATAAATCAAATAAGCCTGTAAGCCTTATCAATAATGCAGATACTTTCAGATCAGACTCGCAATTAGAGTGACTCACACATCCACTCACATACACGTATATCAGTTTTCAAATATTTTTCAACACACGATTTTTATAGGAAGATAAAATAATGGATGTTTTTTTTATAAATCACATCAAATTAAATGTAAGAAAATAAGGAATATTAATATTTAAAACATTTCATTTTCCTGCAGACAAGTTAATGGTTATTGCTGATGATTGATTAATGGCATTGTTCCCAACAACAAATGAGCATACATGTATTTACATTTCTCAATTAAAGAATCCAATGAATATACAGTAGAACTGGTTTTCGAAATGGACATGTTTATTTATCATAACATTTACCGAATATACTGTTTAAGATAATTTTATCCTCTTAATTCCAAGGAATTTCAATAGAAAAAGACAATACTGATTGGCCTTCATGCTAAACGTAATGACTGTGTGTCTCAGTTCACCAAGCTGTGAATGGGTACCCTGTGAGGCATAGAATAGTCCCTTACCTGAGCGCCACATATGGATGCCGGTTGAATACTCCCCAGGGAGTTGAAATGGAAAAATGATCGGATGGTGAAAGAATGCCATTGACCAGGGGAAAATGTAAGCGCCTTGAGCAACCACGAGTGGTTGGATATGAGCTCTATATAAATATCCATATAATATATAATAATATAAATTTGGGATCGAGGCAGTCAACTAAACTGCTTGCAAATAATGCCTCTTACAGCAAAATCTATTTTCAGCATAAAAAATGAATGGACAGTCATGCTTTTAAATCAATTTGTGTAAGAGCAGCTCTTAAGGTAATTCCATTATCAGGGCTGCTGTGTGAGATAGAGCCGGAAACTAACATGTTGGAAAATAACCAAATGTAATGTTTTAATTCACCTAGGTCCAGGCACTTGTAATACTGACTACACACTGACCTAATCTTTGAAAAAAAACTACATTTACATGAAGTTATTGTGATTATTAGGTTTTCAGTAAACTATATTAGAACTTGAATCTCCATGGAAAATGCTTTATGAAAGAATCACAAGAAGTTAAGAACTGCACAAAATATTCACAAATTTTCATGAAAATAAAATTAAAAGTTTTAAGTTACTCTTTGAAAACTAAAGTAAGGTCTGAGAGAGACAGAATAATTTCTTATCCCGTCAGTCATTGTGGTGGGGGATTATAAAGCCACGAGTTTTGTTTGTTTGGTAATAATACTGTTGTAAAACAACAAAACACAATAGACACAAAATAATTAATATATACATTTAATTCATTGCATAAAGTGTAACACAGTGAATACGCATTATTTGTACTGATGTTTGTGTTTGATCACTTATATTGATTTTAACCTTATAATGAGCTATAAGGAAAGAATGCTTAGTCAAGAGTAATATTGTAGAATACGATTGAATTATGAGGAAAATCAATATGTCATGGTTTGATATATTTCAAGTACATAGCTACACCATGTGCATGGGTGGTTTTAAAGTTACTTCATCAAATGAATAGAGAATCTCACACAAGTGTCTTCTGTTCAAAATATATTGAGGGTTAAAAAATAGTCATATTACACCTCCTAGGAGATATCAATAAATGTTTTTCAATTTCATGCTAAATGACAACCCTCATGAATAAGGAATGGATATAACACAACTGGGTAGACATGAACATTCATTATTACTAATATTAGATCAGAACAAATTATTATATTTCTCGTATTCCCATCAATGAGGTCCTTTCCTCAGTAGGCAGTTTCTTTTAAATCTGTGTCAAGAAATATCAAGATGAATATCTTAATTTGTAATACTGTTCAATACTCAAATGTTACTTATTGACGAGTGATAGATATTATTATGCGGCCACATTAGTTATCCAAAGTGTTTGCAAAGGGGATCACAGACCAATTATTAGACCATAGCCTTGACCCAATGATCATAACCTTTCATGCTTCACTTATAAGTTTTTCATCTCCTAATCTATTGATCTGATTGGTAAGTCTTACTGAAATACATTTTCAAAGCAGCTTAGATGGTGGTAATGTTACAGGTAAATGACCTAAAGATGGAACAATTTCACCAGACACTAGAATCCCAAATTCTGAGTCACAAGCCATTTAGTGAACACCAAAACATTTGAACTATTTGATAGTTTTTGGTCTTTCATCAGTTTTGAAAACCAAAAACGACAACTGAGATTTGTCATTCTTACTACCGGTAATGGAAACCTAAACCTGCCACTGGCCTAGACAAAAAAGTAAACTGGTTACAGACTGGCTATAATTTTACTTCAAGGAAACTCAAAAGATTACTTTACTTATATATTCAGTGTTATCAACAAGATACTGTTCAATGTCAAGTATTAATGTTGTACAGAGATTGGGGTCCATGGAAATTGCTACTCACCATTTGCCCTGGTTTATATTTTTAATTAAGGCACTTTTTTCTCAACAAAGGGTTCAAGCTAATCAAAATCAACAACATGGGAATTAAAAAAACCATCAATTCAAGTAAAAGACACTGTTATGGATACACCAACTTCTTAATGTCTCTCAAGAATCTCAATGTGCAATAAATGTAACTCAACCTCATTGTGAAACATACAAATAAACATGAAATCAATTTAAAAGGACCTCACACCATCAACTGACTAAAACCCACTCTGACCCAGACAACTGACACCTAAACGGGGCTAAACAAAGCCATGGACCCCCTGCAGAGCCCGAGACTTATGGAGCATGAATTGTAGGCCCGGGATCAAACTGAGGCCCATGTTTATTGGAAGTCAATGAGATTACCAAGTGCTCGCTTCTCACACTGTGATTGATCTACAGACCTAATCTCAGATTGTAGGCAAACAATGTTGACGTCTGCATGAGTGACTCAATGTCACTACAACAGGTCCACACACTCACACATATTGATATAAATTTCTTAACATTAATGCTACATGCTGAAGATGAGTTTGTTGATTATAACAATGACTACATTAGTTTTAGGTCCATAGACTTGCAAAAATTGACTTCAGATGAGAAGATAAGATAATTCTTAATGAAAACAACAAACCTAAATGTACTCTTGAGTTAAATGTCCTCAGACGAGCTAACCACTGCCCTATCCCGCCCCAAATAGTTATGAGAAGAATGGTTTGAAGCAACTAATGTGAAACCTCGTGGGTGAATGACTTGATCTTCCCTGATAGATATGACGCAGGACTCTTTGAGCTCCTTAGTCAGACCAAGTGACACATTTAAGTTACAATTATAATCCGAGGTAAAATATTGAAACAATAGTCAATAAAATATAGCAAGTATGTAAACTTGCTTCTGGAATCTCCATGGAAATTTTGTACTAGGAAAAGGTGGACTAGTTCTATTTTGAAATCTTTAGAAATTTCTGAAATTTCAACTTTTTATAAATGTCATTTAATTAAAACAATTTGAAAAGGAATTAAAATCATCGATGAAGCTCTCAACCTCAATGATAAAGAATTTCAGAATAGAAAATACCAAAATCTTGATAACCGAGACAAGTCATCCAGAGCAGTGATAAAAGTCTATCAGAAAATGACAAATTCTCCTGAAGTCTGTCTTCAATCTTTAAATAGTATTGAATAATCCTTTTTGACTTAATTGATAAAAATCCTAGGACATGATCCTGCTTGTAAGAATAATATCCCGAAATTCATTAAATTACTTTTTCTGTTGGACTGTTACGCTCTAACTATTTACATAATCAATAATTGATCAATTTGGATAACCTGTTAGCACTTAGGTATTGATCCTTGCCGATTTTACAGATCTGAGTATGTTGGTTCAAACATAAATGAGATTAATTGGAAATAAACTAAAAGTTGCCTGAAATTTTTTTATTGGCTTAAGACTCAAGTTTCCAGATGTTTTCTGTTTCTGTTAAACTAGGGGTTTAATGAGAAGATAAATGGACAGATCAAGTGACAGACAAGTCTTATATTAATATCATTTAACGTTGGAGGGTCACAGGTCGCAGAAAGGTCGGCTGACGCAACCCTCTACTAGACCTTTCTAGACTCAGTATAGGAGTGGAACGGACAATATTGAGGCTAGGTTTACTTAGACTGGACTATATATAAAGTTTGTCAGTCTGACCCCTTAAAGGTTCACTGGATAGTAGAAATTAAAGTTAAAAGTTGACAAAAAACAAGGTCATACCTGAATATCTTTTTTGGTTCTATACTGAGTCTAGAAAGGCCTAGTTGAGGGTTGCGTCAGCCCTATACGGATAATATTGAGGCCAGGTTTACTTAGACTGAATAGGAGCCATTGGTCCATTGATGAGTTTGGCAATGTTTCCTGACACGTGAGCTTGTCCGATTGAGGATGACACCTCACGAGAGATGCAGGAAGTCAGTGAGTGAACCTTGATACAACTCTTACTCCTGTATTGATTCACTTCACTCCACTTGTAACTCACTTGTGACAATTCTCTAGTTTACGTTACATACAATCTTCATCTTACTAGCTAATGGCTGAAATATTGGCCAAGCGGAATAAAATGATAACTTACTAATTCTACCTTCAACTAAGTTCCCTTCTCTTGTATTCTTCAACGATAACAGTATAATATAGATCATACCTCATGCATTGTATTGATATTACCCTGATATTTCTAGAGGATTTTCGGTAAATTTTTCATATTTTTGGCTTTGTATCCCTAAAGTTAAAGGTTAGAGAAGCAGGATACCTTATAGAGACAGTGATGAATTAACCTAACTTGCAATATTTTGAAAGAACCCATTGCAATTGAAGCTGAGAGGTGCAGAATGGAAGTTTCTTTTAAAAGGTGCTATTGCTTAGGACTCTTTAAGCTATTGGAAGAACTCGCATAACATTATGCTAGCGTCTAGCCAGTCCTTGAACTCAGCAGGTCATGATCTTTGTAGATTGATCACTGTAGAGTGTCAGGATTCCCACAAAAATACCTGCTTAGAATTGACCAAAATGACTTCTTCAGCTTATCACCTAGGAACAACACTAGAACACATGCAGTTAGCATTTGGTACACAAAATTTGGGTTTTTGTTTCCAACTATTCAAAATTGTTAGTTTTGACTGACTTTGCCTTGTTAGAGCAGACTGTCACTTGTGGAAACATTATGAATGATCAGTTTGAAAACAAAGATAAAATGTTAATTGTAAAAGTAATTTTGATAAAGCTGGGTATAAATATGTCACCAGACAACAGCCTATAGGACAAAGTCGCTGTTTGGATTATTTGAATTGTGAAAAGAAAATCTGAAGACTTATTTATGGGCCTGGTTTGATCTACATACATAGTGTAATGAAGTACTAAAGATCATATTTCAACAAGATTGAAAAGCATACATGTTGCAGGTTGAATTGGGAACGACACTCACTACCCATTGATCTGATGTCCGATACATGTACTGAGTACTGACTACTGACAGCACTTTCACAGTTGAACACCTGTGCACTGAATTGGGTCTATTCCACCACAGAATGGGGTCTACCATCTCAACAAAGGGAAATCAATACGATCCTTCATACTAAGCAGAGATAAGGCAGTCTGCAGAAACTCATTCATTTTCTTACAACTTAAGTTTTGAAAATCGATAGCTATTGTTTTTTTAACACACTGTTATTGATTGAGTCTTCATGTGGAATATATGTTCTCTCGAAGGAATTGATGTGACGACTGCTGATATTATCTGATATTCCTTTTACAAGAAATTGTTCAAGGATGACAGAGAAACTAAATGAATCCTTTCTCAGATGAACATAATACATGTACATCAGGGGTCGAAATTAGTCCTATTTGGGTACTAGCCATTCGGACTAGTGCATTTCTGTGAGCACTAGCCCAAAGATATTCTGACTAGTCAAATACACCGATATGATCTAATTTTCTTTAAATTCAACTTTAAATTCAACTAGTCCTTCGGACTACCAATGATTGCACTTTACTAGCCCAGCATCTTTTTCACTAGCCATTGGCTACTGGGCTAGTGCTAATTTCGAACCCTGTACATTAAACAACATACTGAAACACTTCTGTATTGCCTAGTTAATTACATATTAGTCATCTTGTCTTCATAGGTCATTTTTCAAATCATATCTCAATCAAACAAAGACTCTCATATCTCAAAGGCCAGAGGGCTTATGGGAAAAGGGATATATATGTTATGCTAAGGAATATGACGTAAGGATGGGTATAGTGACTCTTTTCTGTATTGCATTATATTGCAATACCGAGGAGCATACTGCAATATATTGGTAGTTTTCAAATTACAATTTTGCTAACTCTCTTGACTTAAAAAAGAGCGATAAAAACAGCATTCATTACTGAGCTATGAGTTGTTTTGGAAAGGGAGATTTTTCAATGACTGATTATGAGTTTTTACAAAAATTTTTTATTAAAGGTCAGATATATTGGATATCTATAAAGCATCCATTGATATGTTCCATGTTGTTCCTGTATTGCAATATACCGATAATACTGCAAATTCTTAACATACAGTCAAATTTTTATCATATAATATATATCCTTTTTATCTTGTGCAATAAGATCAGTTTAAAGAAATCTTAAAAATATGTTTAATTCATAGAAAATATTTTTTTTTTTAAACTTATACTTTCTAATTAGGAAATAGAGCAGTCCTAACCATTATGTGTTTTTCAATAAATCATAGTTTTGCCCTATATATTATAAATAAAGCGAAGGCACCCAATATCATTGAATTTATATCAATAAGTATCTGATAATTCATACAATCATAATAATTTTTACTGTGACAACAGGACAGAAAGCAGTAATTTAGTTGTGTTACATGGACTAGGTGACATAAAGGATGAAATGACAAATAAAAGATTTCCCTTGAGAATGAAATTTTGCTAATTCTTTGAGATAAAGTACTTGTCAAAATGAAACCGTGTATAGGCTTATTTCAAACCCTGAAAATCTTGTTACTTAACATCTTTTCATAGATGTGTATCATGTGATCCCTAATGATGATTAAAGAGCTTTGTCAGATTATTACCATGTATTAAGCAAATGTGACTTTATTTTGACCCAAGATGAGGTTTTAATGTATCCACGTTAAGTGATAGATACTTAGAATTAAAATCTATAGATCATGTGCTGAAAATTACAGTTCAAATTGGGTATTCAGAGCAGACAAAAGTTACAAAACCTATAAGTCGACCATAAGTCAGTCACAGCATTGCATATAAAAAAGCAGGATGGCAATGATCTTGGGAACAAATAATTAAGAGTAATATTGTGAGAGGGATATATTATGAATGATCAATCCAAGACTGCATCATAGATACAGGTTTATTAAACACACATTTTAAAATACTCAGAATACTGTTTTTATATCTGCTCAGTGCTGTTATTATATCTGTATCTGAAACAGTACCATCTATTTTTATTGCATTTGTCATTTTCAGATTATGGACAAATGTTGGTGCCATTGATTGTCAATCTTTTAGTTGTAAGATAAAGAGACAGACACCAGCTGTCAGTTGTCAATCATATATTATAGACAGAATTAGAGTCTGTCATAAGTGTCAATGCTTTTAAAGGGATACGGACGAAACGGCGACACGGCAAAACGGCGACAAAAATTTAGTTAAAACGGCGACAAATTGGACTGAACGGCGACAGAATTGTATTGGACTGAACGGCGACACAAATATTTTTTTGTAATAGTTTGTAACATGTTTCTTATATTCGATTGCAGGTTTTAGACAAGGTTACACAACCATTTATAAAGTGTTTATTCTACAAAGTGTTGTCAAGAAATGTCTTAATGTTAAAGGTGGGAAATTTTATGCTCTATTTGTTGACTTTGCGAAAGTTTTCGATTCAGTGGAGAGAAATAAACTATGGAATATCCTGAACATGCATGGCCTTAGTCCAAAAATGAGTAACCTTTAAAAGCAAATATATGAAAATGTAAAAGCGTGTGTCAGAAATAAGGATACTCTATCATAAACATTTGAGATACAAATAGGTGTCAGACAAGGTTGTGTATTAGGTGCTTTTAGGTGCTCGTCTCATGAACTATTTAACGAGAGAGGGAGATATCATATAAATTTATTCAACCTATATTTGACAGTTAACTTAGCCAAGTGATTCCAATCAATTCCAAAGTTAATCCTTGGCTTATGCTATGTTTTTTAAGTGATGGAATTTAGATTTTCATAACTATTGGTAAGTAAGTTAATTATCGGAACTCACTGTGATGATAACCAAAATAGTTCAATTAACAGAAAAATAGAGCCATGGGCTCTGTAGCTCATCAGACTTTTGATGGAAAAAGGTTTTGATCCCTGTGACCCCATGTGGGGTCATGGGGTAATCAAATCTACAATTTAGAATCCTCATTGGCCAAGGAGTCTATACACAACTTTTCAGCTCTCTAGACCTTTTGGAACTGGAGAAGAAGATGAAATTAGGTTTTTAAGGTTTTGACCCCTGTGACCCCATGTGGGGTCATGAGGTCATGAAATCTACAATTTAGAATCCCCATTGGCCAAGGAGTCTACACACAACTTTTCAGCTCTCTAGACCCTTTGGAACTGGAGAAGAAGATGAAAATAGGTTTTTAAGGCTTTGACCCCTGTGACCCCATTTGGGGTCATGAGGTCATGAAATCTACAATTTAGAATCCCCATTGGCCAAGGAGTCAAAGTCAAAGTCAAAGAGTGTTTATTGTACTTGAGGCCTCTGGCCCATATACAGTTCAAAGTATATACACGTATACAATATTGTATATAATATAAACAATTTCATATTTGTATCTACATTCATATTCACAATCATTTTGCTATACGCAAGTTTCTGGCAAAAAATCGTCTTAATCTTGATCTACGAGTTAGTATCTAAGTAGTTCTGTCTTAATTCCGTACCATGCTTTATAAACAATGACAACTTGAATAACATCGTCCTCCTTTGATGTCAAAATAGAGATAAATCCTGTTGCACTCGTTTTTCGAAGGAAGCGTTCAGGTATATATTTAGTTCTTAGTTCAATATAAAATGGACAATCAAAAGTGAAGTGTATTTCATCTTCAATAGAATCATTACATAATGGACAGAGTCTCTGTGATCTTTCAAGTGAGATATATCTTCCATAGTTTATCATAAGTTTAAGTAACCCAAGTCTGAACTTAGTGTATAACTTTCTAAGATAACTATTTGTCAGAACTGATAAATATTTTTCTGGTTCTAATAAACTCTTAAATGTTTTGTACAAATCATAACGAGAACTGTTTTCTATATTTGATTGCCATCCTTGATAAAACATATTAGTTGCAACGATACGGAAATCTTTCAAAAACATTTGTATATCCCCTACATTTTGAGCAATCCATATAAAACCATATCCATGAGAACATAATATTGTTCTTATATGCGATACCCATGTTGTCTTACCGATATTATCTAAGTGAAACATCATATTGTAAGCTACTTTCGGAAGTCGATGTTCAGCCATACGGAGAATCTTAAACCAATATTTTAAACATCTTATCTGTGAGTTGATATAAAGTGGATATCTTCCACATTCTCCATAAATCATACAATTAGGTGTAGATATTCCAACACATAAGAACTTTTTACATGCTAGAAGGTGAATTCTTTCTAAACATTCATATCTTTGATAACCCCACACTTCAGATCCATATAATAGAATAGGTTGTATCTGACTATCAAACAGCTTAAAAAATACATGAGGTGTCAGAACTCCAAGTTTATGTGAAACAGACATGATATTGAGCAATGCTCTTTTGCCACGCAGTGCTAAGTCCAATACACACTTGTCCATGTTTAAGCTCGAATTGAACGTTATACCAAGATATTTATAACCGTTAACTACATTCACTTCATTTCCATTAAAATACCATTTATCTTTATTACTTAAAGGACCACCCTTCCGAAATACAATAATTTCTGTTTTCTCTAAATTTACCGATAATTTCCATTCTTCGGTATATCTATGCAGTATATTTAACTGATTTTGTAAACCAATGACAGTATCTGACAGTAAAATAACATCATCTGCAAAAAGGAGCATTAGAATTTCAATGATGGCAGGATACATCTGTATCCCATGTTTACCGTTACTAGCAATTTCATAATATAACTCACTAATAAAGAAGGAGAATAACAAAGGACTTAATACGCATCCCTGGCGTAAACCAGATGGACAATCGAAAAAGTCAGTAACACCATACTCACTTCGTACACATGATTTGACATTAGAATATATAGATACTAACATATTATACATCTTCCCTTGAAGTCCAGACTTCCTTAAACAGTACCATAATTTAAAACGATCAACAGTATCAAATGCTTTTTTAAAATCAATAAAGGCTACATAAACCTTATGTAATCAAATCTACAATTTAGAATCCTCATTGGCCAAGGAGTCTATACACAACTTTTCAGCTCTCTAGACCTTTTGGAACTGGAGAAGAAGATGAAATTAGGTTTTTAAGGTTTTGACCCCTGTGACCCCATGTGGGGTCATGAGGTCATGAAATCTACAATTTAGAATCCCCATTGGCCAAGGAGTCTACACACAACTTTTCAGCTCTCTAGACCTTTTGGAACTGGAGCAGAAGATGAAAATAGGTTTTTAAGGTTTTGACCCCTGTGACCCCATTTGGGGTCATGAGGTCATGAAATCTACAATTTAGAATCCCCATTGGCCAAGGAGTCTACACACAACTTTTCAGCTCTCTAGACCTTTTGGAACTGGAGCAGAAGATGAAAATAGGTTTTTAAGGTTTTGACCCCTGTGACCCCATTTGGGGTCATGAGGTCATGAAATCTACAATTTAGAATCCCCATTGGCCAAGGAGTCTACGCACAACTTTTCAGCTCTCTAGACCTTTTGGAACTGGAGAAGAAGATGAAAATAGGTTTTTAAGGTTTTGACCCCTGTGACCCCATTTGGGGTCATGAGGTCATGAAATCTACAATATAGAATCCCCATTGGCCAAGGAGTCTACACACAACTTTTCAGCTCTCCAGACCTTTTGGAACTGCAGAGGAAGATGAAAATAGGTTTTTAAGGTTTTGACCCCTGTGACCCCATGTGGGGTCATGAGGTCATGAAATCTACAATTTAGAATCCCCATTGGCCAAGGAGTCTACGCACAACTTTTCAGCTCTCTAGACCTTTTGGAACCGGAGAAGAAGATGAAAATAGGATTTTAAGGCTTTGACCCCTGTGACCCCATTTGGGGTCATGAGGTCATGAAATCTACAATTTAGAATCCCCATTGGCCAAGGAGTCTACACACAACTTTTCAGCTCTACAGACCTTTTGGAACTGGAGAAGAAGATGAAAATAGGTTTTTAAAGTTTTGACCCCTGTGACCCCATTTGGGGTCATGAGGTCATGAAATCTACAATTTAGAATCCCCATTGGCCAAGGAGTCTCCACATCAAATATCAGCTCTCTAGAGTCATTGGTCCTGGAGAAGAAGTCGAAAATGTGAAAAGTTTACGGATGGACGGACGGACGGACGGATGGACGGACGGACGCCGGACGCCATGCCATGCCATAAGCCCATCGGGTCTTTCAGACCTGATGAGCTAAAAAGCAAGTGTAAGAGGAAACAAAATTGGTGGAATGAAACTTTATGTATGCTTTGGAGTGATCTGTGCATAGCAGACTAACTGTCTTTCAACATGAATATTTGTATAAACGGAAATTATTTGATACATAAAAGCAGTCAAAACAAGTACATTTACATTTCCCAATGGAATTTTGGAGATCTATTGGGCGTATATTTGTTGGAAAGAGTGAGAGACGTAAACTTTTGAAACATTTTAAAAACTGAATTGTGTTATGCAACAATGGAGGTGACTCTACAACAATACGTAATTAGTTAAGAAAACATATAATCAATCTTCTACTGCAATACCTCTTGTTAAGAAAACAATTATTTGGATTGTGACAACTACTCGAAAAGTACATTGAGTAGTTTATTAAGAAAACAAATCAATCAATACGAAATCGAAAATTCGAAAGAGTGTATTAGTTATGAGTCAAGTGAAGTTTATTATCATAAATCATGACATAGTTATCAAATAATATATTGAAGTAATAGATATGAATTATACAATTAATTGAGCATACGCAAGTCATATTTGATATATAGAGCATTTTTATGGGTTTTTTTATGTGCTGGACATAATTGTAACATATCCCTTTATTGATAAAAGATAAAAATAATATGCGTATCAGACATGAAAGGTAAACGAATCAAAGTTAAACAATGTTTTCTTTGAAAAAAGGTGTCGCCGTTTAATCCAAATGCGTCGCCGTTTTGTCAAGCAATTTTTGTGTAAAATTTCATTGAAAATGTGTTTCGCCGTTCTGTCCAACAATTTTTTGGGGTGTGTCGCCGTTCCGTCCAAAATGTCGCCGTTTTGGCTTGTCGCCGTTTTGCCGTGTCGCCGTTTTGTCTATAACCCCTTTTAAACCAAATCCAATAGATGTGGTTCAGCATTGCTACCTTTTCCCCAAAGACTGTTTACCATTACAATGAATATTACAATACAACATAATTAACAAACAAGTCCTGAAAAGAAGAAAACAAACAATATTCAAAATGAACATAAAGACAATTTTAAAAGTAGAGATAAACTTAATTTTGTCAATGACAGCAAATAATGACATTGAGTATGGAATATACGTTATGTCGCAGAAAAAAGAGCGATTATACATAATGTATTAAATGCATAACAGAATACAAACGTGTTTTGAGTATTGCAACACCCAGATAAAACTAAAAGCACACAAATCCTGACCGCATGACATGACATGTCATTAAAAGTGGATTAGGAAAATGCATGAATCAGATAAAATTGGATGAAAATACTTTGGGTTCTGCTTAATAATTTCGAGCTTTAACGGCGAATTAGACCTTTGGCAGCTGTGTAGATGGTAGGAAAATATAAACATACCTTGGTATACAATTTGGAGATGTCTTTTCAATTTCCCAAGTGGCGAAGAGTTTCATTGGCACGGGTTTTACACCCGGGCCAGTATTCCTAGACGTCTTGTCCGCCATCTTCTACAGTCTGTGCTTCGCGCATGCGCAATGCGCATCTGCCAAACCCGGAAGCGAGATTAGTAATTTTACTGTCAAAATAAAGTCTACCCTTGTGCAATGTAGGGGGTGCAGCATTTATATTCGATAAAGCACAGGTTTACAAAAACATCTACACTGGCAGCTTTGTCATCTTTAAACTTATAACTTTATTCATTTAGTTTGACATCTTTCAAAATTATCATTTATGTTTTCTGTAAAATATAGGCCTATTTAGACCTTTCTTTTTCTAAATACTTTGTCTTTAAATTCTTTTTTTTTTAGGTTTACATTTTGCTTGGAATATCATTCGTTTTCACATGTCTTTGATGATTGAATTTCCTAAGCATTGTGTGCGATATAGAAACAAAAAATAGCCATTAGGTTTCTTACTTAATTTTAAAGAATAATATCAGAAAAACGAATGTGTATCTTCCTATAGTTCTTGATTACGTATGTGGGACTGTCACATACTAATTTCACTATTATTTATAACTTATTTAAGTTAATGTTTGACCAATATTTGTGTAAAAAGTGTAAAGTTAGAGTGAGCTTATGCAGCATATATATTAAACTAATTTGCTATTAAACTTTAACTGCAACATATATACAACATAAGTTTCCTTTGGGGGTACAAGGTCTAGTTTATTTAAATGTCGATCACAAACTTGACAACAATGGCAACAAACCTCCAAAAAGTGTAAAGTTAGAGTGAGCTTGTGCAGCTAGCATATATAAAAAAATAGTTCGCACATAGCATAAGTTGTTATTTTTATATCCATTGCACAATACTTAACGTAGTACATAAATAATGTTTACAAAAAAAATCAAAAACATTTCACTCTTTGTTATCTCCTGTCTGTTTGCATTGTGTTGCCCTCGCTTGAGCCATAGAACATCTTAATCCGGGATAAACAAGTGCGTGTTTGTATTATTCAAGAAAAAAACACAAAATCGTCCAGGAAATATACTGACATTTTGACGAATGTCTCCTGTAGCGTTTCTTAGAGATTTATATTTTATCTAGGTCAACACAGTTAAACATTTCACGATAAAAATAAATTACTATACGAATAACGTGTCCTTCAATCATTGTTTATATTTAGTGTTGACTTATGACTGCAGAATGACAACGTCTTTCTCTTATGAGCATTACGTGTATATATCTTTAATTAGTGTAAATCATCATGTTTATTCATCCGTATTTATGAGCGATTTAATAAATTTCTTTAAATTTGTTTAATTCCTTTCACGTGTGGCCTCAAATGATTAAACAATCTAACAGTTCATAATCAATGAATGTTTCTATCAAGACTTACATGCAAGCTAACTTAAAGATTTTATTGCCGCTTCAACTCAAGGATCTAGCCGCCTTTGATATTTCGATAGTTTGCAAAACGTTGGATTAACATCCTATGAACATTTTTCATTGAAGAACAATTGGGAATCAAGTTGTGTAGATTCATTCTCTCCCCAAAGAAGCCACAGAGGTTCGAATCTCGGAGTGGACAGTGTAACACAAAATATTCAAAACCTGGAATTTTGCACTCAATATATCGTTTACATATGTTGAGCAAACCTACATCTCAAATTTGAACGAAATCGATCAAGAAATAAAGATTTTAGCGTAATATATAATAGGTAGAGATTACGCTAAAATCTTTATTTCTTGACTGATTTCGTTCAAATTTGAGATGTAGGTTTATCTCAACATATGAAAAAGATATATTGAGTGCAAAAGTCCAGATTTTGAATATTGTGTGTTATACTGTCCACTCCGAGATTCGAACCTCTGTGAAAGAAGCAACTGAAATCAAATATTCCCAAAGTAACCCCATTACACTTGCAGGTGGTTCAATCTTTAGTCCACACATGTCTCTCAAGTCCTAAAGAGTTTCCTTTCAAGTAACCAAAGAATCAATAACTCGAGGGGCGGGTTGAAGAATAAAATTTGCATATTATCTGTTCTTTTAAAATTTACAAAACAAATACTGTCGGTAACTTGTTTTAGAGTTAAATCTTCAATTGATTTCCATCGAGTAAAAGATACGCGTGCAGTGTTCAGTTAAACGTCTTTTACATCTATCAAAGAAAGTGATCTTCGTGTATTAGACGTTAAGAAAGAAAACTAAGAAACAGTAGAATATCCTCTGAATTGAGAGATATTGTAGAGTGGAAATGACTACCCTATATATGATATTTTACCAACGCTTCACACAATAAGACATCGAACTCAATCCAGTCTAAGTAAACCTAGCCTCAATATTATCCGTAACGTTTCACTACTATACAGTATAGCAGTGAAACGGATAATATTGAGACTAGGTTTACTTAGACTGAACTCAACCCAAATATAATTCATCATCAATGCTCAACTTAGATTAACATTTAGTCTGAGAAGTATTTTTTACAATATTGAAAATATCTCATTTTAAAAAATAATGTATTATACAAAAATGGAACCTAGAAGATTGCTTTAACTTCAACTATTGCTCTGCAGATTAGGACGGACCCTTAAGCTGAGTGATCTAGACTTGCTATACTTTAGTAGACTTTGTTGGTCGTCAATTGAACATTTTTGCTTTTGGGTCTGGATGAAAGACTATGCTCATCTCTATGAGAGTATTAAACTAAGACATATATTGTTCTCATTCTTTTTATTTCAAGTTTTATTCCCCACTATGGGACACGATAATATTGGATAGACAATATTCAGACCGCATTCATATTCACTGCTATAGAGGATTTAAAAGTAAACGAAAAATGCCTTAAATCGAGGGGGAATGCAAAAGTATGCCAGTCGATTGGATATTGATTTTCGTATGCGTGATGGGCAGGACAGGGCAGGGAGGCTGTATTTGTGTACTAGGACAAAATAATGCGCTGTGTTGAGTACTTTATTATACAACATTAGTTTGAAAATAGCATTTCACAGCTCATGTTGCCCCCGAAAAGCAATGTCTTACTGCAGTGCTTCTTCCACATTCAAGTCAAATGAAAGAACTAAAGAATTATTCCGGAATTTGTTTACACTTCTTTGGGTTTCTTCTTTAAGAGGCATTTAGAAGTTGGTAAGATGAATTAGAACAAGTTCTATGGATTTACAACTTCTTTATTGCAGGAGTGCGACGTTTCGGTGTAGGTACTAACACCGTTTTCAAGCAAGTGATACAGAGCATGAGCATACTTCTTTGGGTTCTAAGTGTTAATTCAAGCACAGAACTGATCATCATTTGTTTCCTCCTTGTCAACATTTGATGCATTTTCCTACAGAACTTGATCAAAAATAACCCACCAAAACAATGTATAAAAGTATATAACATGGAGAACATATATTGTCGTAAAGCACTTGCTTTTCCTGAGTATTTTCCGTTGTTTTGGATGAAAGTCTATCAGTCAACCCAAAATCTCTGTAAGAAAAATCGCATCAGAATTATGTGATACTTTCGAGCCTTAAATGAGGCATCAAACTACGCTTGGTAGAAATTTGAGCTTGCCATAAGAGTAGTGTAAAGCTTATGTTCTATTTGATTAGTTTAAGCTTTTGAATAGTATGCGAAAGTAATACGTACAATCAAATCTTAAAATCGCAAGTAAGAAAGATGGCAACCTGTGCATCTGTATTACCAAATAGAGAGGACAGACGATATATTTGATATAATTATGTTTATTAAACTTTAAAAATTATACATTCACAGAAGGCATTGAAGTGATATCTACAGTGAAATTGCAACAATTGCATGCAAGTATAACGTTTTCAGCGTATATCTCTGCCATCACGTGCAGATGTGCGGAAGTGCCTGGAGACAGATTGACCAATCAGGGTGATGGTTCCAGTGGTGAGACGGAATGGTAGCGCGATGACGTCATACACAACTCCGGCAGCTCTACAGAAATATCCTGCTGTGATCTGCAGAACGTGTTTACGTGGACCCTTCTGTGATTGGGGAACAGCTCCGGCAACTGAAAGAAGATTTGAGAAATGTTTCAAACTCTACACTGAAATAAAAAAGGTGTTTGCGAGTTGATGTGCTTTCTGATATCATAACTGCTCTTGTGTTAACAGAGGTAAAATCAGGATTTTAAAACTTTTGTACATTTTTTAAGGATTTTTTAAACTTGGGGAGAGAATGGTCTGGCATGGTGGCTGTCAAGAAGATAATATTAGGGTAATTGAATCCATATGCTAGTTTTCAAAACTTTACTACCAAGAACAATAATACCTACTTTTGACGCTTTTAAAATTAAAAATAAACCTTAGATATAGATTAACATTATGCATTTGTTTAAGCATAGAACATATACATACTTTCCGTTTGATGAGCAATTTCCTCGTTTTTGCATTCAACATCTTCTCCTGAAAATAAAAAGATAACTGAATTCTATTTGCAAATAATGCCATTGATGCAGAAACACAAAGAATGTATATGCTTACAAATTAAAAGAACTCTCTTTAGCTAACATATTCTCGGGAGTTATTGCGTACATGTATACATGGCGTGTTGTTATATATAAAGAACGTGAAAGATTTTCAACTTTGGATCAAAGATACTTTGTAAGGTCTGTACCATGCTAAAAAAACATCAAGTGATAACGTTAATGATACATTTGAATCAATTTTCAGTTCAGCTCACCTTCACTTTCATCCTCTTGGCAGTCCTGGTTCCAGAGCGCCACCAGCTTCCGTCTGTTCTCATCAGGACTCAGCACCCTGTTGTCTCGCTCCTCCCACCTCAAAGCTTTCAGATCAGAGTCCACCACCACCCACTTGTACTCCACTGTCTGCGTCCTGTCAACTCCCACTTGCACCACCCACACCCCAGACCCAGGACGAGTCTGCACCGCCTGGACCCCCCGCTCTGGTTCCCAGACCCCGAGTTCTAGTGAAGAACCCACCAGACGAAGACTCTGCCCGGACTTTGTGCAGTGGTACTCCGTTCTAAGATGGAGCTGGTCGTCCTGGAGCTTCAGGACTTCACCCACATCTGTCTCGTTCCACAAACAGTTCATTACACCGCTGTGATTGACCACAGTCGTCCTGTTGTCTCCATCTTCCCACCTCACGACTCTCATCCCGTCCTCCATAACCACCCACTTCCATTTCAACACAGAACCTTTCGGACAGACGACGGAAACCTCCCATTCGTCCCTTGTCAGGTATCGACTGATCAAAGCTTGCGACTCTTTCCAGTTTCCAAACCTTGTATCATTACGTAGAATGGCTAGGAATTGCTTTTGATCATCAAGTTTATATCTGATCCTGAAAATGATTTGACAGTCTTCAGTAGTCATGATTGCTCCGTGTTTATTCATTGATTGTCTCGACTCTTGTGATTGTTGACGACTCTTGTGATTGTTGACGTAATTAGTCTATGACGTCACACTGATAATACTTTCCTGACGCGCTAGGCGTCCGTCTTCTTACACACTTCTTTAACAAGTTTAACATTCGCTAAAATCGTGTATTCGACTTGTTTCATCTTCATACATATAGTGTAGTAGCTTAGCGTCAAATTTTGGCCAAATTGAAAAAATCTGGCTTAAAGTATGAAACTTGGCATGAATGATCATTGGACATGTATGTATTCATTTTGCCTAGGATCCAAATTTTTCGACCGCGGGAACCTGGTCACGTGACCAAAAATCCAAAATGGCCGCCAATTTCTTAAAAAATAATTTTTACCCATTTCAACCGTATTTTTAGTGAACTTTCAGACAAAATATTCTTAAGGTAATAACTATTATGACAAAAGAAGGACTTTCTGACATAAATTTTTTTAATTTTCTAATTTTGATGAATATTTTATAAGGAAAATATCAAAATTTCAGTTTTTGAAAAACATTTTAGGGTGGCTTTCCACTCTTCATGATTAATGCTTGTATTTTCATGTAATTAATTTCATAACAACAATGAGATGTAAGTTTTATTTATTAAACATTAGTTATGTTATTTCCATTGATTAAAATCAAAAGTCTGCAGTATATTGTTTCTATAGCAACATGTGGTTTTAGCGTGACGACCTTTGAAAACCAGCAGAACACCTTGTTAAGGATGTCCCCCTATGTCTGTTATGTAGATAGTCATTAGAATATCCTTTAGAAATATTAAAATGTTGAAATGAAATCAAACTGGACAAGTCAAGGTGAGTCTTGGCAAAGGTCAAGGTCATGGTATTTTCGCATAGATAAGGTCAATGTCAAGGTTGTCTCATAATTTTGGCACTGCGTCAGAATTCAATCTTAAGATCTGTATGTACATTGTATACCTTATAGAAGTATACGAAAATGGTAGCAATAAAATGGTTAATGTTTACATCGTGCTGACGTTAAGACCTGTTCATATTATGTGTAAGTTCATTATTGAGTGCAATAAGTTACTTAAGTTTTTTTAAATTATACCAACATTTTAGAAAGTGTGCAAAAGTACCAATGATTTCATGCTGTTGGTTAAGTACAGTTATGCATAACTTATGCCTTTTTATGGAAATTTTGTATGCATATCATTACTTCTGATGCTATATTGAGCCTCAGAGGCCCAGAGGTTTTATAATATCAAGTTTCTATGCATTCCTACAAAACCTTGAAAATAATCGCAACCATACTGAATCACTTAAAAAATCTTCAGATGGTCAGTGCTTTGTCAATTAAAGTTAAAGTAAAGTAATCTTGACAATAATAGTTCCAATCTTTACTTATCTTGCCTCAGAATCATGAATGAAGATGCTATAGTTGCTACCCAAACAATCCCGCATTATTATTAGCAATTCAGTGTAGCTGGCCTTTGACATCCAGGGAAGCACCAAAGAGCAGTAAAATTGCGATGAATTGGGAGGGTTAAGTACCTTCACCTAATGTTTTCTTTAGCAAATACAAATTCATTATTAATGTTTAAAAGATTCCAAAATTGTATCCAACTAAAACAAGAAGACTTCTGCTTGAGAACGACACAAGAATCTGTGTCGAAACGTCGCATACAATGAACAAAGAAGTTGTCATCCATATACTCCTCAGCATTTTTGCAATGGTTATTATGATATCATGTCACCTTCAGTAACGCTTTTAATAAACAAAATATATTTATATACATCCCTATTCACCTGTTGTCTGCTTAGTTCAACAAAGTATATGTGTCGTTAAATTTTGTAAAAATAACTTTTTTGTTTTGAGTAGAAATACACATAAATCTAGCCTTGATTACACAATAATGTCACTTTTGACTGAGAAATATCAGATGAGAGACTTCATGGAAATACGTTAGAATAAAGATGTCATGTTTAATCGTTTGCACAATAAACATATTATTTAAGAGATTGTAAATAAAGAAATATTTTTAAAAAATACAGTGAGCTTACATGTACAACTGATACGTACAAATAAATTTTATTAAGATTTTTTTTCAAAATAAACCCTAATTGTTTTATTCTCATGCATGTTGTGTTCTTATGATCAATTTTTATTTCAACTTCGTCACTACCTTAGAACAAAATAGTCTGTCCAAATGCAGAAAAATCATTCTTTCTATTCCCTTCAACGTTTGTAACGGTTCTAACATTCTAATCGCCTACATATCCTTCTTCGCTGTATTTAGCCTGTGGAAAATTCACAGTCAATGGTGCCGTTACAAGGTTGTGTTTTTGACACCTGCTATGGAGACATACTATAATAATATAACTTTTAATCTTATATTCCAAATCGGATGGAATCATTTCAGGCTTTCAATCAAATTAGGTTTAGATAAGGTTTCAAATGTTAATTAATCTTACGTTTGTTTGTAACACATAGAATTACTCTTGTCTTCCTTATACAACCAACTTCTAGAATGCCACTCAAATAGCTGAAATAATGTTGGTATGAAATATGATTAAAGTTTCATGACAATGAATTGGAATTTAAATATGATATACATTGCATGTCTATGTAAGAGAATTTAGCATACCGCCATACTGTAGTTCTTTAGTTTAAAGGCGAGATTAATTAGCTTGGTCCTTAACTCACTAGCAAACACTCAATAGAGTTTCAGATTGACATTGAGTTATAATAATGTAGCATATTTGGAGAAAAAAAAATCCCCCCTCCAACATAGGATAAACGCATAGAAAATTCGAAGCATAAGCTAAGACCAACCTTAATCATGCCATTGACCTCGACTTAACACAATGTGGTAAGTGATACATCTTATTATAAAGTCCTATCGTTGTAAAATATTTTATCACTGTATAAACAGATCTTGATGAAAAAGACATATCCCAAAAAACGAAAACATACACAATTTTGTCAACTATTTTTCATTCTGATATTTATTGTCCAAAGAAATAAAATCAAAGGTATCGACTTTCGTATCTAATAATAAAGGGTAACAATAGCAATTGCAAATGTCACATAGATAACTGAAACAGCTGATCTTGAATTTATCATTAATTGTTTTATTGGTCAACTTTCTCAGCAATCGGTGAAATTAAAATACGATTTTTCACTGAGCAAGTTAACAGGTGAAATGACACTTTCAGGCATATCATGCCACCATTGATTTGATGAAATTGTAGGGTGACCTCATAAGATCACAGCAGTGACAACAGCGGTCCAGATTTTTTAACACAACTTTCATAAGCTATATATAAATTGTGAACTTTGTAAGTATTTTTGACAATAAGATAAAGAACATTTGATATTACCATTTTATGAATATCTCATCTGGTGAGGAAATATTATAAGACATTGTAAATCTTCAAAATATGAACCAAACTTAACGAGATTTACCATGACCTTGAACTTTGCCAAGACTCCCTTTGACTTTGCTTGCCCATTTTGATTAAATTTCAACATTTCAATATTTCTATATAGGATATTCTATTGATTATCGTGACACGAGGGAGATATCCTTTAACAAGGTGGACTGTTGGTCCTCAGTGGTCGTCACGCTACTGTTGCAATAGATACAATATAAGGCATATTGTTTTATTTTGATCATAAGAAATAACAATAACTATACAAAACCAATGTTGAATAAATAAAAAGGACTTCTCATTATTGTTGTGAAAATAATTACACGAAAATGCATGCATTAAACATGAAGAGTGAAAAGAATTGAAGCCATCCTAAAATGTTTTTCAAAAACTGAAATTTTGATATTTTTCTTACAAAATATCCATCAAAATTGGAAAATTTTAGATTTTTATGTCAGAAAGGCCTTCTTTTGTCAGAATATTTATTACCTTAAGAATATTTTGTTTTAAAGTTCAGTAAAAATACGGTTGGAATGGGTAAAAATGATTTTTTAAGAAATTTGGCGGCCATTTTGGATTTTTGGTCACGTGACCAGGTTCCCGCGGTCGAAAAATTTGGATCCTAGGCAAAATGAATATATACATGTCTAATGATCATTCATGCCAAGTTTCATACTTTAAGCCAGATTTTTTCGATTTTGACACTAAGCTACTCCACTAATATTGGATGTTTAGGATAACATTTTGTAGAAAAACATTTTATTTTACATAATTTCTCAATTCAGGGTCGAACTTGAAACAAACCCAGAACTAATCTGTCATCCAGACCCTCAAGTAAAAAACATTAAAGGAGCCTTCTTACGTCTTGAAGATATTGGCAGTTCTAGATGCCTCAGCTAAAATTTCGTATGCTTCAGGGCTCCTTTCTTTTCATTTTAAATAAAATATCAGAATAATTAAATTAGTAAAGAACTCTCTTTTTCAGGGACCAAATATTAGCCTAGCCCGAACGTATTCCTCTGTTTTAAACTGAAAGAAAGCGACAGGGTACTCATGCACTGCAGAAGCTATGAGAACACATGTCTAGTGTGACATAAGAGGAAATGTTCGACAGTTGTCAGAATTAATAAGTACGTTTCTACATCGTTCCCAGTACGTTTGCAATTGAACGTTAAATTGGTTTTTATTTGCATTGCCGCGGTCACGTGCAGGGACCTGTATCGCTCAAACAGCGTTATAAGATAAGATAAGATAAGATAAGATAAGATAAGATAAGATAAGATAAGATAAGATAAGATAAGATAAGATAAGATAAGATAAGATAAGATAAGATAAGATAAGATAAGATAAGATAAGATAAGATAAGATTACCCATAAGGGAATTCTTCTTACATCCGACAGAGCATGACATGATACATGTAAAACTTAACAATAAAAATTCAATACTATGAAAGGATAATACTATACATTACATATATATATATATTCATAGAAAGACATATATATTCATATACCCTACTCTACTATACTATATAGACGGACACATTAAGTCGGGTAGATCTATGAGTATATATATATGTGTTTCTTACTTTTTTCTTTCATCTTCTTTTAAAACAGTGTGAAGTTTCCTCCCAAGGAAGAGAGGTTGTACATGCAGATGATTGTCGTCAAAACGTTGGACTAACATCCTATTACAAATTTTCATTGGAGAACAATTGGGAGTTGTGTTGATTCTCCCCAAAGAGGCAACTCAATCAAATCTTACCATTCCATTGTAACCCCCATATACTTGCAGTTGCTCCAATCTTTCTCCACAGATGTCTTTCAAGTCCTGTCCTTTCAAGTAACTAAAGCCAAATTAACTCGAGTATTCTCAGGGGCGGGTTTGGGAATGAAATTGGTCATAATATCGGTTCTTTTAAAATTTGCAAAACAGATACTGTTGGTAAACTTGGTATTATCAAATTTGTTATAGAGTTAAATCTTCATCGAGTAAGAGATACGCGCGCATTGTTCAGTTAAAGGTCTTTCGCATCTATCCAAAAAAAAGTGATGTACGTGTACTAAAGGTTAAGTACGAAAACTAAGAAACGATAGAAACTAAGAATATCCTCTGAAGGGAGAGATATTGTATTTCAATGTGAAATTGACTGCCCTGTATATGATATTTTACCGACGCTTCGAACAATAAGAAAGTGAACTCAAATATACATTCACTATCAATGGGCACATCTGTGAGTACTGAGCTAAGAAAAACAATTTTCTCATTCCTTATAATTCCATTTCTATTCCCCAGTATAAGACACAGTATATATACAGTTGGATAGACAAAAGGAGCGCATTCATATTCACCTCTAGAGGATTTTGAAGCAGTCTAAGTAAACCTTGCCTCAATATTATACGTATCACTCCTATACTGAGTCTAGAAAAGTCTAGTAGAGGTTCGCGTCAGCCGACCTTTCTGCGACCTATGACCCTCCAACGTCATACGTGCGAAAGCAGACTGTTGTGGCTTGATAAGCTGAGTTCTGATTGGTCGATACGTGGGCTGACGCGACCCTCAACTAGGCCTTTCTAGACTCAGTATAGGAGTGAAACGGATAAAATTGAGGCTAGGTTTACTTGGACTGATTTTGAAGTGCACGAAATATGACTTGAGTCGATGGAAAATGCAAGAGTATGCCACTCGATTGAATGTTGATGTTTTTATGCGTGGGTTTGAGGAGGGGGGGTGTCTCATTTGTTATCCATAAAGGTCAGGGTCTGTATTATTATACCATACTAGGACAAAATAATCGGCTGTCTTGAGGACTTAATTCCAGCATTAGTTATGGCTATACATTTTTTAAATAGCATGACACAGCTCGTGTTGCACCTGAAAAGTATTTTCACACTGCAGTGATTCTTTCACATTCGCACCCCGTGTGAACGTGTACGCCTCAGCCTGCTTGTAAGAGCGGAAGTGTACGCTTGTCAATGGCTGGAGTGAGTTTTGTTTATGTTTTCAGTGCAGCCTTTTTGCATATATCTCAAGAAATGTTAAGAGTTGGAAATAAATGTTAAATATAATGTAAAAGAATGTTACGTCAACAGTAAGCCCAAAATAGGCATTGTAGTGTCATGAATAAGTTAGCCGTTTGCAAAAACAGATGATAGAAATATATTTCGTCCGATAATTCAGTATTCATGTGCTTTTGTCTAAAAATAAAAAAAATATCTATTACAATCAAACAAACATGAAGGGATACTATAGTCATTTATATATATATTGTCAAAGTTTTAGTTACTTTCATCGTGTTGGCTACGAGAAATTAACTAATTGTCATCAGTCCTAACACTGTCGCACGTGTTGTTGGTGTACGCTTGTAAAGTAAGCAAGCAGAATTTGTATTTTTTATGTTGATGTACTTGCATACATTGTGACTTGACAACTATTCGACAAAACAAAATGAAATGTTGTATTTGCCTTCTTAAAGGATTATGAAATCATGTCCTTGGATGTGAACTTGCAATCATTTCTAGTTTTAAGGTAAACAAACATTTTTCAACAGATGTGTGATATTTATCACCGCCAGTAACGATCATCACTTAACTGTTCAGCTATAAAAGCATAAATATTGCCATAACTTGTCAGTAGTTAACTAAGCCACCCTGGGACCACTCCAGGACCGGTCCTGGAATCCTCGCTTCTGATTGGCTGAATTCCAGGACCGTTTTTAGGACCGGTCCTGGAATTCAGCCAATCAGCATCGAGGATTCCAGGACCGGACCTGGAGTGGTCCCAGGGTTGGCTTAATTCTTGGACCGGAAGTGACGTCACATGACCCGGATGTGACGTCACGTGACACCGGAAGTGTCGCCATGACACCGGAAGTGTCGCCATGACACCTGAAGCACCGCAATGACACTAGAAATTAAGTTTTAGACTATAAGCATTGAGCAAGTGTTCTTTTGTTAAATTTGGTGGCCCTGAAAAGGGCCGTTGTAAAAGCAAGTGCTTTTTAGCACATACACTGCATATTCAACAGTCTGAATATATACTGTCCCGGGCAGGTTTGTTGATGTATGGTTCTTTGACGTGGGTCCGAAACTTTTGCGTCACAGTAAAGGCAATGTTCAAGGTTAAAATGCCACCCTGGCACACTGCCCATGCACTGGTGGCCCAAAATGGCTGCCAGTTTTAGATGTGTGTGAAGGGGTGTCTTTGGTTGATTCCTCACGATATCAAAAAGAAGATCTGTGTCGATTCCATCCTTCTCATCTGACATGGGTGAATCTGGGGTGTTGTCTGACAACGGCGATGGTGGGGAATCTGTTACGGTGATAACGGATGGCGTTGTCTCCGGGAGTGTGGAAAAGAGAGAACTGTCGATGCTTGGACTGACTGGATACCCGGAAAACTGAGACTCCACAGTACTTGAGGTGTCTGGGATGGAAGGGGAAAGTCCAAAGTTTTCTTCCACCCCAGACAACCAAGCATCAATGTCTTTGAAGAGTTCTTCTTGACGTGTCAAGGGCGGCGGGATGTTGTCATCCAAGACTTCATCACATCTAAGGCTTTCGCTGTCGTCTGTACTGCTGTCGATAACAATGATTTCTTCTGCTCTGATCATGATGATACTGATGTCAAGTCTGGTATTTATAGGGGAGCAGTGGATCCAAATCAGAGGTTTGTGATTAAGGACTCTGAATGTTGATTGGTTCCTTTTTGTTCACTCTACATACCGATTGGACAAAAAAGGGAGATGTTGATTGGCTTCATTTTTTTTCACTCTGCGTGTTGATTGGTTGAAAAAGAAGGATGCTGATTGGTGGGATTTGGATCCACTTTTTTGTTTTGAGTGATTTAATGCTATTAAAGACTATTTTTTTCAAGAGAAAGAATTGAAAAGAGATCATTTCACATATTTATTTGTTGTTTTTAATAAAAACAATCTTTTGTCATGATTGAACATTTATAAGTGCAAAATAAAGTTTGGGCGGGAAAAAACTTTTTTGGCGGGAAAAACTTTTTGGGCGGGAAACTTCTTTGGCGGGAACATTTTTTGGTGGGAAAAAAGAGTATAAAAGGAGTTGATCAACCTAACACAGTTGCAGTCATCTGAATCTAGTCATAGTGGCACATTTGAAAGATGGATGGATCCATTCCTGCTTGGCTTTGTAAAGAGTGTTGTGGGTATATCCCTGTTTATGCTGGTGGGACCAATACTTATGATGGAACATTTTCATGCATGTACTGTAACACCAAGCTCAAAGACACTTATCATCGTCGTTTGACCCATGGTGATAAATGTCCAGTCAGAAAAAGGGTGATGACAACTACACCCAAGTGTAGTTATTATTGTTGATGTGCTGACGGTTACAAGGGCCCTTTTCAGGGCCACCAAACTTCCTCAAAAGAATAACTTTTTTTGACAATGCATTTAGATAATAATAATAATAATACTAATAAATAACAACATGACACATTCAATTCATTTCAACAGTTTTTTTATTTCCCCCGCTAACACGAATATGAACTACAAAAAAGACACAGGATTAGGGGCGTCCCTGTGTTTTTTTGTGTGAACAATAAAATTAATAATCCATTTAAAATGGACAAAAGGGTTTGGAACATTGATGCAACACTTGAGTCCAGGGTGACCAGTCTTTGTTGGCTGTCGTTGAATTTTGGTGATACCAATAACAGAGGTAGGCATCGTTCTGTAGAGATTTTTGGGGGTCAAAAGAGTTCACTATGTCTTGAAAAGTCCATCCTCGTACTCGTTCATGTAGCATGTAGAGGCAATAAACACCACAGAGGGTGCTGTATTGGTACTGCAGGGGTAGAATGTTGCTTTGTTGTGTCTGCCACCCCATATACCCCAGCATTTGAACCAGGTCAATGCCCCAGTGGCGTGGGTTTCGTCCATAACTGTCAAAGATTTCCACTTTTCCTTGTTCGGGCCGGTAAACACTGATCCAGTGAGTGCCTGGGTCCTTACTGTCATCGGTGTTGAAGATGTAAGCTTTGGGAAATTGAGGTGATTTGTCGTGAAACACATGGTCTAAGAACCAGTCTTTGGGAAAAGTGCCTTGATAAACGTCTTGTAATGGAGGATGATTGGCAACGAAAACGTTCAAGTCCTGTGTGGTTAGCATGACGGCACACAGGGAGGCTCTGACCCTAAAGGGGGACTCGTTCAGGCCTTTATACCATCAGGACATTGCGGAATCGGTCAATTTCCAACACATTTTCATATTCTTCATAGCAGACGAGAGTGACTGGATGAGGTACAGATTCGGCAAACTGTATTTCTAGACCCAGTTTTCCCGTCTGACGTGGATGATGTGTGTTTCCTTCGTCTGCAGAAAGATCAGGGGTGAGGTCGACTACCCACAAGGTGAATCCACGTGTGTAGTCACTCAGGGTCATGTAGGTAGGGTTTTCTTGCCACAGCTGTCCTGTGTTTCGGAACAAGTCCATGTAGAGTTGTTTGATCTTGGTACTTTGAGGACTAAAATCACTTTTGATTTCAGTGCTATGGATTTCCTGGCCATTCAGTTTGAGTTTGAGGTTAGAGACGCTGTAATGATGAAAGTTGAAAGGATTCTTTGATTTTGAACCTGCGAAGGCACTATTGCTGACCAGACCAAGCACAATCCGTTTGGGCAGCTGACCACCAATCAACTGATCTTTGTGGAAGTCTCGTCCACCTTGAGTGATGTCATGAGCCGTCACCTGGACACGTGTGATGGGATATTTGGCGGCGGTTCCCGTCCCTTCTTCAGACAGCATGGTGTTGATATGTTGTTCTCGAATTCTAGGATCAATATTGACTTGATAAGTGTAAAACTCGGCTTTGGTGATGGTGAGTTTATAATCTTTGTTGTCGGGACACATCAAGTTAAACTCTTTGGAGCTTCGGATCAGGTCTAATTTCATGGGGACACCATCAGTCAAGTAACGGTCTTGTAGAAATAGGTCACAGTGAAGACGACCTGTCAATTCTATGTCACGTGTAGGAACAATGGCATTGCGGCGTGCTATCAGACCCGTGTTGTTTTGATCTTCTCCATCCTCAAAGTGTTGATCCATTTTGCCAGGTTCGTCTACATACCATCCCGCACATTTGAGAAAAGTGTCTTTGGCGCTATTTCCAAAACTGAAAAGGTTTTCGAGGTAGGCTCTGTAAGGGTACGTTCCCATCGAAGGAGTGATTTCAACTTGATTATGTCCCAGTTGAATACAGACTTCTCGAAACAGGGAATGCATCATGTTGTTGACTAAGGCGACATGAGCACTATCATATTTGGTATCGATGCCCTGGTCATCGGTGACTCGGATGCAGAGACGAAGGTAACATTGTTGTAAGTCAATGTAAGCATTCACAGGATTGTTGATGTTGAACTGCAAGGGGCCGGGAACGTTGGGGGGTGCCAAGGGGCTATAGCGTATCCACTGCCCTTCTTCCACAGAAGTGACCACAGCGGGTACAGAAAACAGATCCAACTGAGTCTTGGAGCATTCGCAAGGATCTTGGCGCATCATGTTGACAGTAGGACGTCGTGGAACCAACTGAGTCGAACTGACCATTGTTTAGGAAAGTTTTTGAATTTATGGAGGATATTGCTGGGGCAGTAGCATTTCAAGTATTCACAGGGACGGGTGTGATGAATGATATGTTCTTCCCAGGGGATGTCACTAAATTGCCAATGAAACAGGACCAGTCCGCAGCAAAAACATTTGACCCTGTCAGCTATGTGGGTGTAGAATAAGCCAGCCGAAGCCAGTTGGTTGTCAATTGAGGAGGCCATTTTCCCACTTGAAAACTCTCCAAGCGTTGTTCCAAGGTTTTATAGTCTGGGTAGAGTGGATTCTTCAAGGTAAACAGGGAAGGGGGAGTGTGAACATCGGTGGGAACATATTGTTTTGTCATCGCATCAGGTTCATCATTACACTTGCTCCAACACACATCAGCCTCATCATTATCATCAGACTGTCCACAGGAATCACAGCTGAGACGTGAGACATGAAACAGGAGATCTTCTTCTTCTTCTTCTCTTTCCTCAGTGTGGATCCTGAAGTGTTCATGGTGAGGGCTGGATCCTAAATGATGACTTGTGCTCATGTGTTCATTTTATAAGTCTTCCTTTGACTGACACCACTTTACGTCTTCTACGTTTTCTTTTTCCAACACCCAAGACCCTTTCTTAAGGCTTTTTGATGTGGATTTGAAAAGATGTTTCAGGGCTCTCTTGCCATGATGTTTCAATGTACCCATGACAGGTCTTTTGCCTTCACTCAAATCTGCCAGCAATTGGGGGAACACTGTGAGACTGGTGACTAATGCTTTTTGTCCCACTCTTTTCAACGTCTGTTTGGCCACACCTCCCATGCCACGTCCTCGTTGATATCCTCCACGGAAAGCAGCCAGTCCTGCACTGCTCTTTTCATGGGGAAACCATCCTCGCATGGGTTTTTGACTTCCTCGGAAGGCGGCCAGTCCTGCACTGCTTTTTTCATGGGGAAACCATCCTCGCATGGGTTTTTGACTTCCAATGAAAGGCGTAAAGGGCAAACCCCCCACCTGTTGTCCCAACATCTGAACCGAGTGTGTTTAAAAGCGTCTTGGTCGAAAGTGAAGTGTCACTATGGCTTTCCCATGCAGGAATGACGGAAACTTCCCCGAATCGTCCAATATATAGATCTTGATGTGGTCAAAGCTGCTTTGACGTAGTTCCAGGTATTCCATGTTCATGGGCCTCTTGACCACCATACTATCTTTCAGCATTTTGCGAGAGACGGGCACTCGTGTGAGCAAGGGAGCCATGGCGTCGCCAACCACTCGGTCTTCCACCAAAGGTGAGTAAACGTACATGATGTCAAACCCTTGTCGTTTGCAGGCTTGATTCACACTGGTCATTTCAAAGTAGTTTCTATCATAATGTCTTTGCTCTTTCTCTGTATTTTCCGACATGACATTATCCAGGATGGTTGCTCGCACGGGTTGATGGCTTACTGGATGAAGATAATTTTTCTCGACGGTAAGCACATTGACTTGTTTGAATCCGAGGAAATTCATCAATTCTTCCGGAAGACTCATATAAGTCTTGTACATGGAAGGTGGAGTGACAAACACCACATGTCCTTCTTCTTTGAGGTGAAACTGCAGCAGGTCCGTAGGGTACATCAATTTGGAGACAATCCTCTGTCCATTTTCTTGCACTTCATCATAATGACCCTGTTGAAGTCCTTCCTCCACAACTTTTGTCATGCCTGCGTTCAGGGTCTGGATCAAATCCATGCATGAGTACACTCCGGGCGGTATGTGCACAGGGGCATGATGAACCCCCACATAATTGCTGCTGGACCCCGTTTTAAATGAACCGTCTTTGTTCTTTTTATTGTTCTTCTTTTGCTTCTTCTTCTTCTTTCTCATGTAATCAAAGACTCTGATTTCTGTGATGGGATCATTGGGCTGTACGTCAATGGGGCGACGCCCAATGGTACGATGAACACTTTTGCTGTAACCCTCGAGTAATTGGGTAAATAAATTTAAATAAAAAAGTCAGTTAGTCCTGTTACATGGTAGAGGCGACCCAATCCATGTCCAAGTCTTTCCGGGTTTTCCACATGCAGGAACGTCACTTCCATCTGATTATCAATGTTGAGATCTTCATTGCTTTGTTGTACTTTCTCCACAGCAGCCAGGATGTCTTCCCCATGGAGGTTTTCTTGGCGTCTAAAAGGTATACGTATCGGAGAATCCAGGGCAGGGTGCTTGATACATATGCCTACTCGATTTTGAGGGGAACCATTCACCTCCTGTTGCAATTCTTGCAGCACCAAATCAAACTGGTCCCTCAAAACTTCAGAGAGTCGAGATATATCTTGTTCTGTCAGCCAGTTTTCATCAAAGGTCAATGAATAATCATGAACACTTGTTCTAAATTGTCGACCCCTCTGTACATGAATAGTTTTCAGGGTGTACCCCTTCACTCCATCACTTCCTGCAGGCATGATGCACTGCAACTGTACTGGTCCTCAAATTCCAGCTCCTTTTATTAAAAAATTTCCCGCCAAAAAAAAGTTTTTTCCCCACCAAAAAATGTTTCCCGCCAACAATGTTTCCCGCCAAAAAAAATTCCCGCCAAAATTTTTTCCCGCCAACAATGTTTCCCGCCAAAATCTATCAGAGTGTATAAAAGAACCGATTTTTCACTGTTTCCTCATTCCTTCTTGGTGACAGGGTGCTGACAAGACTGATCTTGAACCCTCAGAAAACCTTGACAGGATGACATCCCTCACTGCTACACCTACTCAAAGCCACTACAAGTTCAAATGTATGAAATGTAGCACCAATGATCACAGTTATCTGCATTGCCCAGCAGTGACGTGTGAATTATGTAAAAAGACTGGACACCGACACTATGTTGTGTTACACCTGATGTGTGTTACAACTGTGGTGTAGCTGACGGACATTTCGCTTCAGCCTGTCTTCAACCCTGTCGCTACTGCAAAAACACGGGTCATCCTTGCTACGAGTGTCCCAGCAAATCAACCCGTAAACGTTCCTCTACCCTCCAGGGAGGACCACCCCAAAAGAAACTAAAGATGGACGAAGATATGACTTCTCAGATGATACAATTGAACCAGAAACTGGATCATCTGATTGAACTTGCAGAGAAAAACACAAAGATGAACAAGCAAGTGGAAGATTTCTTCACAGAAGATGGAGACCGGACCCTTGGTAGTGTGAATATTCCATTAACACCGTCACCACCACCATCTACTGCAACAGCATGGAAACCAGAAAACAGGGGAGACCCGACCCTTGCTAGTGTGAACATGACAGAGTCATCACCAACAACTACCACGACAACATGGAAACCAGAAACAACCAGTTTTGGATTTTATAAACCACTGAATGGTGTAAATGGACTTGTTGAACCTAACTTGACATTTTATTGAACTCTGTTCCCCTTTTCAGACCTGATTGTTTCATGTTTTTTTTGTCATTTGTGCTGAATAAACTGTTATCAACTTTATACATGACTTCTGTGATCTTTTCTGTTTTGTTGACTGTTCTTGTTGTTGTTGTTTTACGCATGCGCAAGAGATCCCATCACTTCCAAGTCACGTGATGTCACGCTCAAGTCACGTCACTTCCGGTGTCATGGCGACACTTCCGGTGTCATGGCGACCCTTCCGGTGTCACGGCGACACTTCCGGGTCATGTGACGTCACTTCCGGTCCCAGAATTAAGTCACCCCTGGGACCACTCCAGGACCGGTCCTGGAATCCTCGATGCTGATTGGCTGAATTCCGTGACCGGTCCTGGAGTGGTCCCAGGGTGGCTTAGTTAACTACTCTTGTCGATACTTATACTGAATGAAGTATAATTAGCCAATTCTCAGATTGAAGGTAGCAAATTAGAAAAAAATGTTTTGCCTCTGATATAGCACTCTGCCACTGACAAGCGTACACTTTCGCTCTTACAAGCAGGCTGAGGCGTACACGTTCACACGGGCTTATTCGGGTCAAACTGAAAAAAAACCCCTAAAGAATATATTCTATCACTAGCGGAATTTTCGGACACTTCTTAGGGTTCTAAGTGTTAATTCAAGCACAGCACTTATCATCATTTGTTTCCTCCTTGCCAAAATTTGATGCATTTTCCTACAAAGCTTGAACTAAAAAAAAAACCAAAACAATGTATAAAAGTTTATATCGTGGAGAAGACTATTGTCGTAATGTACTTGCTTTTACTAATTATTTTCCGTCAATTTGGATGACAGACTTACAGTCAAACCAGAATCTCTTTAGGAAAATTCATTAGAATTCTGTGACCTTCTGGCGTCTTAAATGATCCATCAAACTACGGCAAAGTAAAACTTTGAGCCGTCATTTAAATTTTATAAATTTCATATTCTATTTGATATACTGTAAGATTTTGAAAAGTATACGATAGTAATAAAATCAAAATTTAAAATCGTAAGTAAAGAAAGATGGAAACCTGTGCATTTAACCAAATAGAGAGGAACAGACAAGATATTTGTTATAATAATGTTTATTAAACTATAAGATGTATATAGACACTGAATACATTGAGGTAATATATACAGTAAAATTTCAAGTTCTTCAACCAAGTATAACGTTTTCAGCGTATGTCTCTGCCATCACGTGCAGATGTGCGGAAGTGCCTGGAGAAAGATTGACCAATCAGCGTGATGGTTCCAGTGGTGAGACGGAATGGTAGAGCGATGACGTCATACACAACTCCGGCAGCTCTGCAGAAATATCCTGCTGTGATCTGCAGAACGTGGTTACGTGGACCCTTCTGTGATTGGGGAACAGCTCCGGCAACTGAAAGAAGATTTGAGGAATGTTTAAAACTCTGAAAACCAAAAGGGAGAGAATGGTCTTACACATTCGCTATGAAGGAGATAATATAAGAATAAATCAATCTATATGCTAGTTGTCAAAAGGACACTCACCAAGAACAATGAAACCAACTTTTGACGCGTTGAAAATATAAATTATTGATAAAACTTTAATTATAGATGAACATTATGCATTTGTTTAAGCATAGAACATATACATACTTTCCGTTTGATGAGCAATTTCCTCGTTTTTGCATCCAACATCTTCTCCTGAAAATAAAAAGGTAACTAAATTCTATTTGCAAATAATGCCATTGATGCAGAAACACATAGAATATATATGCTTACAAATTAAAACTCTCTTGCGTCATGACACAATTAAGCTAACATATTCTCGGCAGTTATTGCGTACATGTATACGTAGTTTGTTATTATATATAAAGAACGTGAACGGTTTTCAACTTTGGATCACAAAGACTTAGTAAGGTCTCTACCATGCTAAAAATATTCAAGTGATAAATTTTGGCAGTATAATTTTCTCAAATACGTTAATGTTACATTTGTATCGATTATCAGTTCAGCTCACCTTCACTTTCATCCTCTTGGCAGTCCTGGTTCCAGAGCGCCACCAGCTTCCGTCTGTTCTCATCAGGACTCAGCACCCTGTTGTCTCGCTCCTCCCACCTCACAGCCTTCAGATCAGAGTCCACCACCACCCACTTGTACTCCACTGTCTGCGTCCTGTCAACTCCCACATGCACCACCCACATCCCAGACCCAGAACGCATCGCCTGGACGCCCCGCTCTGGTTCCCAGACCCCGAGTTCAGGTGAAGAGCCCACCAGACGAAGACTCCGCCCGGACTCTGTGCAGTGGTACTCCGTTCTAAGTTGGAGCTGGTCGTCCTGGAGCTTCAGGACTTCGCCCACATCTGTCTCGTTCCACAAACAGTTCATTACACCGCTGTGACTGACCACAGTCGTCCTGTTGTCTCCATCTTCCCACCTCACAACTCTCATCCCATCCTCCATAACCACCCACTTCCATTCCAACACAGAACCTTTCGGACAGACGACTGAAATCTCCCATTCGTCCCTTGTCAGGTATCGGCTGATCAAAGCTTGCGACTCTTTCCAGTTCCCAAACCTTGGATCGTTGCCTAGAATGGCTAGGAACTGCTTTTGATCATCAAGTTTATATCTGATCCTGAAAATGATTTGACAGTCTTCAGTAGTCATGATTGCTCCGTGTTTACTTATAGAATGTCTAGACTCTTGTGATTGTTGACGTCATTAGTCTATGACGTCACATTGATAATACTTTCCTGACGCACGAAGCGTCTGTCTTCTCAATTAAGTTTAACATTCGCTAAAACCATGTCTTCATCAACTGTTACATTTTCATACATAATAGATGTTTAGCATATCATGAGGTAGAAAAACTTTTTATTTTACATAATTTCTTTCTTCATAAAGTAACATGTATGTAAAACTGGGCATACAGTCTAAATAAACCTAGCCTCAATAATGCTCGTCTCACTCCGATGTTAAATCTAGCGAGCTGTAGTTAAGAACATAAAATATATTATGTAAGAGCTATTCCAAACGCTTTATATATGAGTTTCAAACATGTTATAACCGTTTAAACAAACACATTATGAATTATGTTTTTTAATGGGTAGAACATAAATATAAAAAAGAGATGTAGACGTACAAATGAAATAAAATTTACGTAACTCAATTCAATATCCAAACATGCGACGAGTTGATATTTCTTTTCGTTTGGACCATGCCGTTTTCCTCGCAAATTCCTTTGGATGGATTCTGCACTGGTTCCCAAATACATGAATAACAGAGACTTAGGGTCCCGTTGAAAAAACAACTAAGGTGTTAAAGGCACCACTCGGTCGGCTTTCATCCGTCATTTTGATATGTTAGCATTGCGAGAAAATAAATGTGCTGCATTATGTTAATTCATCAACGTAATTAAAAAACAACTACCTGATTGATAGAAGATGAGCATATTTACGAATAACATTTTCTCGTAGAAATGCATTCCACGATCGTAGCTTTGATGATAGGCTTCATTTTACACTTTAATCTTTGTCAAATTGAACAGCTGAAATGTTACACAAACATATTTGAAAGTACGTGTGAAATCATCATGTAAATATCGTATATATTGTGAATAAGAAAGAAAGTCCTTCTGAATTTCGTTTCCACAAAAAATGCCCTGCTCGAATGGTCCCTTTAATTTAAAGATTCGTTTCGTTTAAAAAAAAAAAAATTCGATTGTTAAATCAAGTATTCCAATATTTATTGATTTATTTGGGTATCTAAACAATTGAATATATGTATAATTGTATCATATAAGACTTGAAATATTTTACACGATTAAGAATCGGGGTTCGAACTCATCATCTTTACGTTAGAAAACAACGATTGGCGAACAGGTCAAACCGGAAGTATTACTCAGTTACCTGCCCATAGTTTACAATCATGGCGTTCACGTTCGCTGCGTTTTGCTACATCGCTGCATTGATTTTCACCGCTGTTCTAATATTCTTCGTGATATTTCATGTAAAGAAATCTTGGCGTCATTGTCGGCACTTTTGTTACGCGAAAATGATTTTATATATGAAGATAATAATTCGAGGCGATTGGAAACTATCGAATTATTGGCCACCCTCTTATCGTTATATCAATTTTATTCAAGTCACTTTCATTCAAAGATCGTGACTAGGGTATTAAATATTTTGGCTAAAAATTCCTTCTTTTTTCTGTAGAGTTTTTTTTACATTTTTACATGTTTCTTTAAATAATTACTGATTTATTTATTTTAAAAATTAATTTATGATGTTGACACAAAATTGACACTAAATTTATTTTCTAAATTTTGTTTTTAGATCTCATTTTAATTTAATATTTGTATAATTTTTAAAGAGAGATAGTTCCCATATTGGGACTTTTATTTGTTTGTTAAATATTTTCATTTTGAATTTGAGAAGTTTCCATGTCACCCATCAAATCTTAAGGAGAGAGAAATATGAAATTTGTACTAAGAATGGTATAAGTGAAAAGGATGTCATTTAAAAAAATTGATTCTCGGTCAAAAAAACTTAATCATAAAAACTGTTCTCTTATTGCAGATAATAGCATTTGATGAGTTGAAGACTGACTATAAAAACCCTATTGATCAATGCAACAGTCTAAATCCGGTAAGTTGGTTATTTTTAAGTTGTCATTAAACAGTATTTCAATAAAAAAATTAACTGATGAGACACTGACTCGCCTCTTTTAAAATCTGCTATTCGTTCATGGTCATTACTCAAACTTGTATAGAAATGCATTCATAAATGAGGAAATATAAATCCCAATTCTGACTTAATGAAAGTCTTACTTCCAAACTTTTAATACAGGGTACTGAGGCAGGGTTTGAAATTAGCACTAGCCCAGGCCGGTAGCTAGTGAAAAAGATGCTGGGCTAGTAAAGTACAATCATTGGTAGTCCGAAGGACTACTTGAATTTAAAGAAAATATGATTATATCAGTGTATTTGGCTAGTCAGAATATGTTTGGGCTAGTGCTCACAGGAATGTACTAGTCCGAATGACTAGTACCCCAATGGGACTAAATTCGACCCCTGTGAGGGTAGCTCTTTCTCTGGACCTCTGTACTGAGTACAAGATTGTAGAGTTGTGACGATACTGACATGTCCAATACCTATCACGATGTTAAAGAAAGATATGATATGATATAATACATGTCATGATACATTATTTTCAGGGTATTATTAGAACACACAAGTTACAACTCTACAAGATTGCAGACTAGTTAGCAGCCCTGTTTACGGTGTCCTGCTAACACTTATCTAGTTTGCACCAGTTCTTTATTGAAGCTTTTCAGATATGGATATCGAATAGTTCTTTAACTCTACATCGTTTTGTTTTCAAGTAAAATAGAAACTTATGGTATAATGTCTTAGGATTTTGTCACTAAAAGTAGAAGATAAGCATGAAAAAAGGATATTTTTGTCAATAATGAGTACTTCTCGATAAAGTCAGTGATAAATTTACCCCCGAAGTCTGCTTCAAATATTCGCAAAATTTGGAAAGGACTTAATATTGAGTCTCGGGATGCAAGTTTATTTTCATGATTTTATTGCTTACTTATTGAAGGACTCATTTAAATCTGCAAGAATTATTGTGACTCAAACAACATAAAGAGTGTCCTCAAAATGACACAATTTTCTATGTCTTTTATTTCATATTTTATCCCTACCATCATACATATGTGTTTATGTTCTTCTCTCCTACAGTTGGTGCTGCCCGAGTATGCTATCCAAGCTCTCTACACTGTGCTGTTCCTCTTTGCCTGGCAGTTGGGTTCTGTTATATTCAACCTGCCTCTACTTGTCTATCATATTAAAAGGTATTTGATTGCTGTCTTTGTAGATATATTATTCATGAGGATTACAACTAGGTTCAAGGTTTACAAGGGCATTAAGAAGTTTGTATATACAGTGCTTGAAATAGTGCCTGCCTATCAGCCAATAATATTATTGGTTACTTCAAATTGGGCTTTCTGTCTGGCTTGTGTGATTTTAATGATACTAACTTCATATTGCTGAGCTTATTAAAGTTTAAGAAGGGTTGGTGGATTTTTCAAACCACAAGCTCTACTTGCTTGTATGGAATAAAACATATTTATTACGCTGCATATTTATATCAAAATTACAATATTTCTTTGTTAATAATTTGTCAAGACTGTTCCTCTTTTATACAAATATACAAATATTTAATTTGATATACCACGTTTTCGGATAAAAATCATCAAAATTGCTTTATAATATACAGGGTAGTGAGATCAGTACATGTCAAACAGAGTTGCTTTTAATTTGCTTTTATAAGCAGTTACAGTGTCTGCTTGTTTGACAGCGTTTGGAAGTCTGTTCCACAGTATTGGTCCACCTTCACTGAAGGAACGATTGGCAAACGTTTCCTTCTGACTCGCTGGAACTTCTAGCTTCTTGTACATACTGCCTTCTTCCTCATTGCTCCAAGAAGACACAGTAATCCGAAAAGAATGTTTCGGATTTCAGTAGCCCAGATGCTCATTTTCATGCTAGTCTATTTTTAAAGGATCTGGCACCCTTATAACATGTAAATGAGAAAAAAGACTTAGATGATAACAGTGTTGCTATATAGTCGGCGCCATCTTAAAGTATCTTATGGCTCTTTTACAATGTCAAAAGCATTTAAACAATGTTTCCCTTGAATCCTTTGAAAATATGTTATTGCTTAAACCTTAGTGCATTGACTGGATATAAAGCAGAATAATATTTAAACTACAATGATGCAGCCTTAAAGGGGCAGTAGCACGTTTTTTGATAATTTTATCTTTTAAATATTTCACTGATAATTGTAAGGTATTGCTAAATGTATTATATTGACAGTGTCAACAATCTCATTACACAAGTCAATCATCCATAGTCAGAGGACAAAGTATGAACATTCACATAAAATTCATTGGTGGCCATTTTTTGTGAACACCTTTAATTCATTTTATGTAAGAAAAATGAATCGCATCTAAACTTTATGTTATATATTTGAACTATTACTGCTCAATTTGGTTTAAATCCATCGTCTTTCAATCGGAACTATTTATTTTTTTTATTTTCATGATATCACCTTATGTTCCCCCTAAAAACGTGCTACTGCATCTTAAACAGTTAGAAAACTCTATAATCCCTGATAATTTCATACTTTTGTACTCTGATACTTACTTACTAAGGACTAGTATATCCAACCTTGTTGCATGGAAAAATCATGATTTATGGGCCTTTTTATGCCCCCGAATCAGAGATTCCGGGGGGATATTGTTTTTCACCTGTCCGTCTGTCCGTTTGTCCACAAAAACTTTAACCTTGGTCATAACTTTTGATTGGTCGGAGCTAGGTCTTTGATACTTGACATATGGATCCCTTGTGATGAGACCTTTCAGATGACGCCATGACATTTGACCTTGTGACCTTGACCTTGACACAGCGAGCATTTTCCGAAAACTTTAACCTTGGCTATAGCTTCTATACTGTCAGTGCTAGGTCTTTGATATTTGACATGTGTATTCCTTGTGATGAGACCTTTCATATGACACCATGATATTTGACCTTGTGACCTTGTCCGTCCATTTGTCCGTTTGTCCACAAAAACTTTAACCTTGGTCATAACTTTTGATTGGTCGGAGCTAGGTCTTTGATACTTGACATATGGATCCCTTGTGATGAGACCTTTCAGATGACGCCATGACATTTGACCTTGTGACCTTGACCTTGACAGCGAGCATTTTCCGAAAACTTTAACCTTGGCTATAGCTTCTATACTGTCAGTGCTAGGTCTTTGATACTTGACATGTGTATTCCTTGTGATGAGACCTTTCATATGACACCATGATATTTGACCTTGTGACCTTGTCCGTCCGTCTGTCCATTTGTCCACAAAAACTTTAACCTTGGTCATAACTTTTGATTGGTCGGAGCTAGGTCTTTGATACTTGACATATGGATCCCTTGTGATGAGACCTTTCAGATGACACCATGACATTTGACCTTGTGACCTTGACCTTGACACAGCGAGCAGGATGCATCTGGGGGCATTCGTGTTTCACAAACACATCTTGTTGGTATTATAGCTTCTTAGGACTTTAAAAAAAAAAAATTCAACCATATTTGTAGGGAACAACTAAGCAAGATCTTAGATAAACAATATAAATTTTTATGCCCCCGAATCGGAGATTCCGTGGGTATATTGTTTTTCACCTGTCCGTCCGTCCGTCTGTCCGTTTGTCCACAAAAACTTTAACCTTGGTCATAACTTTTGATTGGTCAGAGCTAGGTCTTTGATACTTGACATATGGATCCCTTGTGATGAGACCTTTCAGATGACACCATGACATTTGACCTTGTGACCTTGACCTTGACACAGCGAGCAGGATGCATCCGGGGGCATTCGTGTTTCACAAACACATCTTGTTATTCTCCTTCCACTCCATTGCAAGCAATAGTTAAGATCATAACATATTGCACACTTGATCAGCAATACCTTTAATAATTGTTTAATTAAGTTTTATGATGTAGGATAGATAATGAGCATGTTACATATAAATTTGATTGCTTCTAATAAAAACCATGTTCAGGTAAGAAAGTTGTATAACATTAATAATGGCTTTTGATACTTTCCTGGTCTGTTAGCATGAGAAAATACTTCCTTTTGATGCTTTATATTGACTGTCTTTGTGAAGTTGCAATGTTAGTACCCCCACCACAAAAGCAGCTAACTTGTGGGAGTTTCTGCACTCTTTTGGTAATATACTTAATTTATGTAGGCAAGCAATAAACAGAATCATAAACTTCCTTCCATTTGAAAATAATTCTATTAAACTTTCAATGATTTGGTATCAGATTGATAACATCTACATATATAAATAGAATTGATAGCGAGTAAATTCTAAATTGAATCCTTGCTTTGCGTTCGATGTTAAATTAGAATTTACTTTTTTAAACAGGCCAGGTTTATCTGGTAAATGAGTAACAGGTTGTTTAGTATCTTGTATGTCTAGTTGTTGCCCCCAGGTACATGAATCGACCAGTGATGAGTGCTCCAGGCCTCTATGATCCAACTAGCATCATGAACGCAGACCAGCTCAACCTAGCACAGAGAGAAGGATGGGTCAAGCTTGCATTCTACCTTATATCTTTCTTTTACTACTTGTACAGGTATGTTATCAACTTAATCCTTAATCCTTTACCTGTCTTTTTCTAAGGTTATAAATTAAAAACAATGTTTGACAGCCATGGCAGATTTACTGTAAGATACAGAATTGCCTAATTTTGCACTGAGTTTAAGTTACAAAATATGGTCAGCTGCAATGCCCAATAACCAGTGGTCCCTTTCTTCCTTATCTTGGCCATCCTTGATAATCAACGGTAAGAGGTCGATATTCACTTTACCCTGCATAGCCCCCATCCCCCCCCTTCCCTTCTTTGTTAGTTTCATTTACTCTTTGACGACTTCAGAAGCTTGATATTTTCAATTGTCGGAAATTATTGCAAATGTTTTACACATAGTGTATCTGTTTACCAAATGTTCACAGTGAATTACTAAAGCATTTTGTTTTTCAGTATGATTTATGTGCTGGTCTCTAACTAAAGAGACATAAAGGGTAGAAGAATTCCCCCGGTCGATGAGAGATTGTCACTGCCGATAGATTCCAGAGTGTGCTTTGAATGGAAAAGCTGACCAATCAGCTGAACTTCTAACTCCACCTGCCGTTAATCACCAAAAAGTGTTTTAAAGAACCGAAACTACTAATTTGGCTGTCCTGTTTTTGAATTGTTGATGTTCTTTCTTTGATTCCATAATGATCAATAACAGCATTTATGTGTGTTGAGGTTGATTTCCTATGTAATTGATAAATCTTTCATGTTAACTACAATCCTTGAAAATAAGTTTTCTTCCTTTCAGTAGTCCTACACGATTTTACCTCTGTACATTAATGAAAATTCAATGAAGGACCATTAAAATAACAAAGTCAAAGCAAGAGTTTACATTTCCATTGATTTCAAAAATTGAAATAAGAGAGTAGCCATAGACTGATTAAAAGTGTTGTTTGATTTAATTGTTATTTGATACTGTACAAAGTGAAAATGATTTTGCTCACAATTTGGAAATCGTATATTTATGCATAAGTGGAAATTCATTAGTTTGCTCATTGTTTTTCACATTCACTTTCATGTAATGTTTTTATTTTATTTATGTTTTTGCTGTAATTTTGCAAAGGAGTGAAAGATGTGTACGTCTGTAAGATACATCAATTGGCTTACCAAAGATAACTATTTTTAGACATTTACGGGATATATCAAAATTGTCCTAAATTGCAAATTTTTAGGGTTTATTTTTTCACTTCAAAAGTGTTCAATAAATTTGTGTAAAGAATTATAATTTTTACAGTGAAATATATTGTTTTATTCTTTTGTCTTATGCGAATTACTTGATTTAAACTGAAAGTAAACATATAAATTTTCACATGGTCTTTATTTTCAAAAGGCCCCCTTAGCGCTAAGATCATCCTATGACAATAGCAACATCATTAATTAAGGAGAGTTTTTTGCAAGTGAGCCTAGCTGCATATTTGGATTTTGATCTATAGTCAAAATACTCTTTTATCCTTTTCTTTGTATGTGATACGTCTACAAGTTTTATAAGATTCCACCCACCAAATCGAAAAAATTAACTTGCTTGGTATTCAATGTAATGTTTTCAATTTGTCCAGTAAAGGTTTGTGAGTGTGTTGGCTAATTGAATGAAAAATAACTTAAATCACAATGTAATAAATGTGTGTCTTTACAACTTTTAACATTACAGCTCTCTTGCCCTGATTTTATTTTTCATTTATGTTAGAACTGCTGTGATCTCACATTCATTTCATCTTTGTTTAGTTACCATTGTTTAAAAATAATACTAACATTGATTATAACAAGGAAAGCTGTTGGTACTGTGATGCTCTCAGTCTGCTTAAAGACTGTTACTTGCTGGAAGCATTATACCGGAGATTCTAAGGTTAGTTAGTCTTTATGAGACATGATATGATGCTCATGGTTTGAAATCCATTTAGATTAGTCTATATAGATACTAGTTAGAACTATATACAGTATCATCATTATTTATAAATGCCATCTGCAGTCAAGAATTTGAAAGATAATGACATTCTATTTTAGCTCTAGATCAAATGATTATATTTTAGTCTGTGATGTTTGATACTTTTCAGTTTTTTATTTTCATTTGTATAGGAAGCGTTTGGAAGGTCGCTGCAAATTTCACTACTTTACACTTCAGCCTAATTGCCTTCCATAGCCAACAATTTAAGTAGTTGCACATGTCTTGTGTGATGTATTTTAAATGTTAACGACAAGAAGCTAAAAGCTGGTAAAATTTGTTGTGGATTTTTTTCCATCTGTCAATAATAAATCTGTATGATTTGCACATATATGTTGTATATTGTGGCGTGCTCTATTTATACTCAAGAAGAACAAGAATGGTACAGAACAATTTACAAGTTTTTTTAAAATAAATTTATCAACAATATGTGTTTTTTGTCATTCATTGTAATGTGAAGTGATTGAATATTTGTTGTGAATATCGACGAAACAAAATAAAAGTGGACATATCTTTACAGTTCATAAACACACCCTGTAATAAGCTACTACGTCAGGTCGTTTGCTATTGACCATTCATGTCAATGTAAGTTTTAGAGATGTTGAATTGACCTAGATCTGTGTATATAAATTATTATAAAGCCATCAGTTTAGCTTCTTTGAGACATAGTGATTATAATTTGGTTAAATATTAAGTTAAGATCCAATGAAATAAGGTTATGAAGACAGAGATAATTTGACCTGCTACGGTTGCTACATGTATAGAGGAAACAGTCGCTGGTGGCACATGGACATCTTTAGCAACCTTAACATCAACTTTACAAAATGTCAAGATATTTGCATCGTTTTAGTTGTGCCTAATATATTTTGGCCAATGCAGCAAACAACGCTTGCAATGCTGACAACTAAACATTCAGTTTGGGGAATTCTCTGCTTTTGCAATATCCTGCAAACTGTAGAAACATATACACTTGTATACTTTCTCTTAAAAATTTAAATTATAATTTATGGAGGGGTTCAGTTGGTCATGTTTCAATTGCTTGTTACAAAACGTTGACGTTACCTAATCGAAGATGTATTATGAACCATAAGCTAAAATGCAACGTATGATTGGCTTAGATTCAAACTCGTTGAACCGTATTGAGAGCCGTATCTAAAACAAACAAACATCAAATCGTATCTGAACCTAAGCAGCCATGTTGAATTTGAACACAGCAATGTACATTTGATACGAACAGGGTGTCATTCAACTGAAATTGTGTAGCCGTGGGTAGGATGATGATTCCTCACAAATGTGCAATTTAAAAAAAATATATTTAATAAACTTTTTATTTCAGAAACCCTGTTACAAATAGGGACATCAACCCAGGGTAGTAGATATCCCTTTGAATAAATGTGCAAATTTTAAAAAGGATTCAAGTAAAAATCATTTTATGACATTATTTAAGTTAAACTGAAAAAAATGAAAGTCTCTGTGAATGACAATAAATATGTCATAATTATGAAATACTACTGTAGGCCTGAGTTCATTTAACGGGGAGAAAAAAGCAAATCGACATGAACTATATTTTGGTTTGTGCCCATGTTATTTTTTAGCCCATATGGTCAATAAGGTTAATCCAGGTATAGACAGGTGAGAACTGTGACAACATGCCAAATGCATCTACAAACCAGAATATAACAAAGGATGCCTCACGGCCAGCTTCAGCTACAATATGGAGATTTGCGGCAATCATTGTAGGTTAATTTCAAATGATGGCTTTCTTAGTGTCTAAAGTAACGGGGCGAATTAAATCACCCACTACCTCCAAACCTCAGTGTCGTAAAAGCAGATCATTTCAGACTATGAAATTTGACTGGTTATTTCGATGACTTTAATTAACTGGTTCATTACTCAAGAGTTTGTTCGTTTCATAAACATGCGTTCTCTCAGCGTCTACTCTGCGTTTAAAAAATACAAAATTCAATCATAACGTCACGTGTACTCCGAAAAAACATCCTTATATCACCACAAATAGCCTTCAACGCGTTTCAGTTCCGTATTAACTTGACTTATCTGGCTCTTCTTACAACCACGACCGTTCCTTGTGGGGTTTCCTATTTATTCTTACTACAATTTTGAAATGTAGTTTTATCTCAACATATGAAAACGATATTTGAGTGCAAAAGTCCATGCAGGTTTTGAAATTTATTGTTTTATTATATTGTCCACTCTGAGATTCGAACCCCTGTGGTTCAGACGTGTGCGACGCGGGAATGCACTGAGTCGCGGTGGCAACGCAATGGAAACTCCTTGAATGTATTGCAAATGTACTGAGAACGGCGTTGAAACGGACTAAATGCGTCTGTGAAGTGGTGAACATCCTCCCCGGTGACACTAGACATGGTTCTCAAGGCTTCTGCAGTGAGTAGGCCTACCTGTCGCTCTCGTTCTTTTAAACAGGAAGAGGTTCGGGGCACAAGGAGAGTGTTTGAAGATTCAAGTGCGACACTAACACTAAGTTCAACAAGTTCTCACTGCGCTTACGACGTTCTTCACTAAACCCGAGAACCCTCTGGGAACGCCAGTTTGGTAGGGGGTAACCAGTAACCAGTGTGAATGTTTATAATTACCGATTTTGGAAACTGAAAATTGAAATAGCGATGCACTAATGAAAAATAGTTAATATACACTGTAGAAACAAAGACCGCAGTTAACTGATTATACTGAAACGGGTCCTAAAATTATTAAATAATCATAATTGTATTTGTAGCCTTTTTGTCAATTATTTTACAACCTATAAGAACCTGTTTACCTTTAAACCCATAAGTTTATTACGTTTTTCCATCAAAGGAATAAAGGAAATATGTGTACACCATTGTAGGCCTTTTTTCAGGGTGGTACTGAACTTGTTACTTTGTGTAGGTAGAAAACATGTAAATGAAAAGCTTTTGCTACGTCAAAAGATCATAAACACCCATCCACCATTTATGAAGATTTAAATGTAGATGATAACATACGAAAGATATCCATGTATAGGCTAAAACTTAAGTGTGAATGCAGAAGACAGACGCCGAGTGCGTTAGGAAAGTATGATCAGTGTGACGTCATAGACTAATGACGTCAACAATCACAAGAGTCGTCAACAATCACAAGAGTCGAGACAATCAATGAATAAACACGGAGCAATCATGACGACTGAAGACTGTCAAATCCATTTCAGGATCAGATATAAACTTGATGATCAAAAGCAGTTCCTAGCCATTCTAGGTAATGATACAAGGTTTGGAAACTGGAAGGAGTCGCAAGCTTTGATCAGTCGATACGTGACAAGGGACGAATGGGAGGTTTCAGTCGTCTGTCCGAAAGGATCTGAGTTGGAATGGAAGTGGGTGGTTATGGAGGATGGGATGAGAGTCGTGAGGTGGGAAGATGGAGACAACAGGACGACTATGGTCAATCACAGCGGTGTAATGAACTGTTTATGGAACGAGACGGATGTGGACGAAGTCCTGAAGCTCCAGGACGACCAGCTCCAACTTAGAACGGAGTACCACTGCACAGAGTCCGGGCAGAGTCTTCGTCTAGCGGGCTCTTCACCTGAACTCGGGGTCTGGGAGCCAGAGCTGGGGGTCCAGGCGACGCAGACTCGTCCTGGGTCTGGGGTATGGGTGGTGCATGTGGGAGTTGACAGGACGCAGACAGTGGAGTACAAGTGGGTGGTGGTGGACTCTGATCTGAAGGGTTTGAGGTGGGAGGAGCGAGACAACAGGGTGCTGAGTCCTGATGAGAACAGACGGAAGCTGGTGGCGCTCTGGAACCAGGACTGCCAAGAGGATGAAAGTGAAGGTGAGCTGAACTGATAAATAATACAAGTGATACATTAACACATTTAACATATATATGTCTTCATACTGTCCCACGTTATCACTTGAATTTTATAAGATGCATGGTAGAGGCCTACCTTACTATTTGGCCCTAAGCTGAAGAACCTTGTTCACAATCTTAGTGTAAGCCATAAAACAACGTTTTTTTCCTGAAGAACTCCAAACATTTTTGATCATGTCATTGCGTAAGAAGGTTCTTTTTGTTTGGAAAGAAGATCCTTTTAATTATCATGATTTTAAAATTCAACGTCATTAACCTTACTGTTTGTTTTTCCAGATGATGGGGTCTCCCAAAATGAGGACACAGCTTGTCAAACACAAAGTAGGTATACATAATGTCTATCTAATATACACAATGTTCATTTTTAGCTCATCAGGACTGAAAGTAGACCCCAAATAGGGTCACTGGGGTCACAACTTTAAAAAACTATTTTCATCTTCTTCTCCAGTTCCAGAAGGACTAGATAGTTAAAATGATATGTGCAGACTCCTTGGCCAATGGGGATTCTAATTTGTAACTTTGGTGACTCTGTGACCCCAAATAGGGTCACAGGGGTCATAACTTTAAAAACCTATTTTCATCTTCTTCTCCAGTTCTAAAAGGACTAGAGAGTTGAAAGTAATATGTGCAGACTCCTTGGCCAATGGGGATTCTTAATTGTAAATTTCGTGACCCCATGACCCCAAATAGGGTCACAGGGGTCACAACCTTAAAAACCAATTCTCATCTTCTTCTCCAGTTCTAAAAGGACTAGAGAGTTGAAAGTGATATGTGCAGACTCCTTGGCCAATGGGGATTATTAATTGTAGATTTCGTGACCCCATGACCCCAAATAGGGTCACAGGGGTCACAACTTTAAAAAACTATTTTCATCTTCTTCTCCAGTTCCAGAAGGACTAGAGAGTTAAAAATGATATGTGCAGACTCCTTGGCCAATGGGGATTCTAATTTGTAACTTTGGTGACTCTGTGACCCCAAATAGGGTCACAGGGGTCACAACTTTAAAAACCTATTTTCATCTTCTTCTCCAGTTCTAAAAGGACTAGAGAGTTGAAAGTATTATGTGCAGACTCCTTGGCCAATGGGGATTCTTAATTGTAAATTTCGTGACCCCATGACCCCAAATAGGGTCACAGGGGTCACAACCTTAAAAACCAATTCTCATCTTCTTCTCCAGTTCTAAAAGGACTAGAGAGTTGAAAGTGATATGTGCAGACTCCTTGGCCAATGGGGATTATTAATTGTAGATTTCGTGACCCCATGACCCCAAATAGGGTCACAGGGGTCACAACCTTAAAAACCTATTTTCATCTTCTTCTCCAGTTCTAAAAGGAATAGAGAGTTAAAAACGATATGTGCAGACTCCTTGGCCAATGGGGATTCTAAATTGTAGATTTCGTGACCCCAAATAGGATCACAGGGGTCACAACCTTTAAAACTTATTTTCATCATCATCTTAAGCTCCTAAAGGTCTATTGAGCTGAAAGACTGCATGTAGTCTCCTTGGCCAATTGGGATTCTAAACTGTAGGTTTCGTGACCCCATGACCCCAAATAGGGTCACAGGGGTCACAATCTTAAAAACCTATTATTCTCCATTAGATGACAGTCTATGGCAAATTTATTTCTCCTTGGATATTTTAGTGTGGACTTCTTTCACTGTCTGATATTGGCGATCTAGAAAGTGTTGAAGGAAATTTATTCCGAAATCATTACATTTGTTTTGTAATTTTTAGCTCATCAGGACTGAAAGTCCAGATTGGCTTATGGCATGGCCCGTCCTCCGGCGTCCGTCCGTCCGTCGTCTGTCCGTCCGTCGTCCGTCCGTAAACTTTTGACACTTTCGACTTCTCCTCATGAACCATACACATTAGAGAGCTGGAATTTTGTGTACAAGTACCTTAGCATATGGAGATTCTAATTTGTAACTTTGGTGACCCTGTGACCCCAAATAGGGTCACAGGGGTCACAACTTTAAAAACCTATTTTCATCTTCTTCTCCAGTTCCAGAAGGACTAGAGAGTTAAAAATGATATGTGCAGACTCCTTGGCCAATGGGGATTCTAATTTGTCACTTTGGTGACTCTGTGACCCCAAATAGGGTCACAGGGGTCACAACTTTAAAAACCTATTTTCATCTTCTTCTCCAGTTCTAAAAGGACTAGAGAGTTGAAAGTAATATGTGCAGACTCCTTGGCCAATGGGGATTCTTAATTGTAAATTTCGTGACCCCATGACCCCAAATAGGGTCACAGGGGTCACAACCTTAAAAACCAATTCTCATCTTCTTCTCCAGTTCCAAAAGGAGTAGAGAGTTAAAAATTATATGTGCAGACTCCTTGGACAATGGAGATTCTTATTTGTAACTTTGGTGACCCTGTGACCCCAAATAGGGTCACAGGGGTCACAACTTTAAAAACCTATTTTCATCTTCTTCTCCAGTTCCAGAATGACTAGAGAGTTAAAAATGATATGTGCAGACTCCTTGGCCAATGGGGATTCTAAATTGTAGATTTCGTGACCCCATGACCCCAGATAGGGTCACAGGGGTCACAACCTTAAAAACTTATTTTCATCATCATCTTTAGCTCCTAAAGGTCTATTGAGCTGAAAGACTGCATGTAGACTCCTTGGCCAATTGGGATTCTAAACTGTAGGTTTTGTGACCCCATGACCCCAAATAGGGTCACAGGGGTCACAATCTTAAAAACCTATTTTTCTCAATTAGATGACAGTCTATGGCAAATTTATTTCTCCTTGGATATTTTAGTGTGGACTTCTTTCACTGTCTGATATTGGCGATCTAGAAAGTGTTAAATAATAAAACATTTGTTTTGTAATTTTTTTATAGGTTTTCTTGCAATAGGTAACATCAGTTTCATGTTTAGCTCATCTTGCCTGTATAAAGCAAACTTGATATGATGCCTGATGAGCTACAGAGCCAATGGCTCTATTTTTTTGAATTAGTACTGCTCCATTTAGCTTAAATAATGACATTTCCTTTCAATTGGAACCATTAATTTTCATTTTCCTGACATCACCTTTTATCATCCAAAAGAGGCTACAACAGTAGATATCGCTTTTCTGAGATCAAGCGATATCTACAAGCGATATCTACATTGTAGATATCGCTACAATCATATCGTCATAATCCTATTACATCATCAGTTAAATGACATCACAAGGCTTTGGCATCACTTAAAACACAGATGACAATACTATGACGTCACAAAGTTCATGGCGTAACAATGCTATGACGTCATAATGCTGATTACGTCACAATGCAATGACCTCACTGTTCAAGAAGTCTAATGACAGTTTTGTGTTCAGATATGTTCATTCTTTTGCTAATAACTGTTGAAAAATGATTTGGATGATAAATAAAATCTCACCCTCGTGTCTTCTGATATCAAATATATCAACACTCGTTGATTAAAGTAAAAATATCCTCGGCAAGCCTCGGATATTTGTAACTTTAATCAACTCGTGTTGATATATTTGATATCAGAAGACACTTGGGTGAGATTCTCTATATATTCCCTTAAAAACGTGCTATTGTCCCTTAATGCCCATTCTTTCACAGAGGTAGCTCAAGTTTTAAATTCTTATCTCTGTTGATAGAAAAGCAGTTATTGTACCAGATAGGATATAAGGTCACAAACATCTTTTGTTTTTCAGTGTAGAGTTTGAAACATTTCTCAAATCTTCTTTCAGTTGCCGGAGCTGTTCCCCAATCACAGAAGGGTCCACGTAAACACGTTCTGCAGATAACAGCAGGATATTTCTGCAGAGCTGCCGGAGTTGTGTATGACGTCATCGCTCTACCATTCCGTCTCACCACTGGAACAATCACCCTGATTGGTCAATCTTTCTCCAGGCACTTCCGCACATCTGCACGTGATGGCAGAGATATACGCTGAGAACGTTATATTTGGTTGATGTACTTGCGATTTCACTTCACATATTACTTCAATGCCTTCAGTGTCAATACATGTTATAGTTAAATAAACATAAATATAACAGATATCATGTCGGTCTTTGGTTAGACATCATTAACCTTTTCCGGTATTACTGGCGCGGCATGTGTACTTATATAGAGATTATTAGCAAAGGAAGTCTGTCATACGACTTTTACGAAACGAGTGTGATTTCTGTATTACCCGAGCGAGGCGAGAACGAGGATTATACACAAATTTGCACTAGTTTCGTAAAAGTCATATGACACATTTCCAAAGGTGATAATTTTTTATTACCGATTCTTAAACTCTCTTAGAAATATCTAGAAAACGGCATGCTTCCCTTGTGACGGCCGGCTTTAGTGACGTCACGAATAATGGTGTCATGACGTCACAGACATAAATATGAGGGGAATCGGGCTACAACAATTGTTGCTTTTCAAAAGTGATATGTGCACATGTGCTCATATTGAAAATATGTCACGACTTATAGTAATCCACCCTATGGTAATATGTTATTATGTTATATGCATAATGGGCTTGTGGTCCCATTACCGAATGAATCATCACTCATTTGATAACTCATAATTTATTTAATATTATATCATATCATATCGCTCAAATCAAACTAGGTACGTTTGTCTCTGTTATGCGATTGAGCATGTTTTTCCTCTGCCGTGGTGGTGAATGTATATCCGTGCTCTTTGAGGATCTCCTTTAGTTGGACTGCGTGGTCACGTCCGGCAATATCCATCAGTTCATCCAGGAAGATCGTCAACATCTGTACTGCTGTGAGTAGACTCCACCGCCCTGGCGTCTCTCTGGGTCTCTAGACTGAAACAAATAGCATGAGGATACTGATGAGTTCCAAAGACGATGTTTAACAATATTGTGCTTTAACATCCTTGTCAAGTTTATTAACTTTCTAACAGCTTAGTACTGATATGTAGTACGAGACACATGCTGCGAATTCCGGCAAATTAAACGAATATTATACCCCGCTCTCTCCTACCGTAACTTGATATGTGTCACTCGACAACACATGTTGTTATGCACTTCAATACTTACTGTCTTTACTTTTAAATTAAAAGAATATTATTATACTCTATAACATTATTACTTCTTTCACTGTTGACATTTTGTAAGAAATATTAGACGATTATTTGAAGTGAATAAATCTTTGAATCATTCACAGAATACTCACTCAATTGTTACTTTGGTTCATTGCTACTATATGATTAGTTGAATACTTATATTCATAACTATCTAATTCATTCCTAAGTCAATATGTTTTTAAAAAAGACCGAACCTACCAAAGTTTCAATGAACTTGCATAACTTACATATTCATCCCTTAAATTTAAGAACAATGATTGTTAACTTGGTTAAAAAGAAAAAGCTTCAATATATGTTGATAAGTTCTACGACCTATAATTTGTGATATATAACATTACTTTCCTTAAACTACCAACCAATATCTGTCTTAGTGTCTGCTGTTTTTGAGTTTCAAACATTACTCCGGTTTCAGACATACTAAATCACCACTTTAAAGGGGCAGTAGCACGTTTTTTTGATAATTTTATATTTTAAATAATCCACGGATAATTGTAAGTTAATGCTAAATGTTTTATTTAGACAGTGTCAAAAATCTCATCACACAAACCAATCATCCACAGTCAGAGGACAATGTATGAAAATTCACATAAAATCCATTGGCGGCCTTTTTGTGTGAACACCTCAGTTTAATTCATTTTGTGTAAGAAAAAGGAATCGCATGGCTAAACTTTACATTCTATATTTGAATTATTACTGCTTCATTTAGTTTAAATACATTGTCTTTCAATTGGAACCATTTATTTTCATTTCCGTGACATCACCTTATATTCCCCCTAAAACGTGCTACTGCCCCTTTAACAACCGTTTTTTCGGTTAACGCTGAACTGAAAAGCATTAAAAAGCAAATTTTAGAAACAGCAATTATACTTATCGATAATAAAATAATTACTCGACTGCTACAAAATACTAAATGCCACTCTGATGATTGAAAACCTTTTTCGAATAAAACAATATAATGTTTGATCAAATCTGATTTATCAGGCCTAAATACTGAGACATACCATTCACTTTCCTTCATTTAATTGAAATATATTTCTGCTGTGAACTTTCAAGGTTTTTTACATTAATGAGTCTTTGAGATTTAAAAGACAGCAACATTAATAAAACTCTGATTCGCTTTCCGTCTTTTAATTGAAATATATTTCTGCTATGAACCTCCAAGCCTTAAAAATGAGTCTATTAGATGTAAGAGACAAGAACATTGATTTAAACTCTGATTCATTCCGTTGATTTATTATTTTATTATTATTTATTTTATTTATTTATTATTGTCAACAACATTTCATAATTTAAGAAGATAATAATAATTGATACAAGTTTGATACAAAATATATAGACTTCAGAGGGTCAACATTATCAACCAGGTTTCCCATTGTCGAAGAAAAAAGTTTCATGTTTAAAGTGAAAAATACGCGACATTGAATGTAAACACCCTTTTATCATTTTGAGGAAGGAAATGGATTACAAAGCTAAGTCGGTACATTCGCTTTTTCGATAGATATTGGTCATATCTATTTTCGTTTTCGTCAAATCACATTGTTACCTGAAACAACAGTATATTCAAGACACTAACCTTTGGTAAAGACGACGCCTGGCCCAGCAGACATACGACAATCAAACTTATTAGCATGACATGAATTTTGCTAATCATGGCCCTTGTGACTAGTATGGCGACCTGTTGCTACAACTTCTGGCAATAGAGCATTTATCACTTAAACCAGAGGATTATATATATATATATATATATATAATCAAAAGATAAAAAAATGACACGAAGCCAATCAAAACTCCAACATGTTTCAATGGTATCATCAGGGAGTCTCATATCGTTTATATATATATATATATAGTATCAGGAAATGTATTGGTTTGTTGATCTCAGTTGCATTGAAATCATCAACACAGATGTAAGAGTTAATATTCATATAGATTTTAAAGCTTTAAGGTATTAAAATAGAGTTTATTCGTTTATATAATTAAGAATAAAACAATTGAAGGACACAGATGTTAATTCAAAGCTACTATTTCGTATTTATCAATTACAGATGCAGATTAAAAGCTATTTTTAAATGATATAATGCAAATTTCATTGTTGAATATTGTTGATCGTAAATGTTTTACTCGTTATGTACCGTGAGTCTCAGTGTTCATTATGCGAGGGACTCCACAAGCTTCAAATACGAATGTCTGAAACGCTTACTGTACCTTTATGAAGGACATTCCAATGGAGCTTAACTGGCATTGAAATGTAAGTTTCAATTAAATCCATTGAACGTTTTTTGAGGAGAAGTGGATAAATATCACCCCCTATCACACTACTATGAGCTTTCGCTTGCCCACAAATTCACCAGGTCAACATGTTAAAAATTTGAAGAAAAAAAATTCAATATTGGAAAAAACAATGTGCCTTTAAGCCAGGTGTGCAATTTCAATTAAATCTGTCGAACGGTTTTTGTGGAGAAGTGGATAAACGATACCTTTGGATAGAGTGGTTACGTACGTACGAACGTACGGACGGACGGACGGACAACCGAGGGAAATCCAATACGCCCCTGCCATAGGTCATATTTGTCGTATTTGTAAATCTTGTTAAATTACTTTTGCAGCCATTCTATTTTCTCATAACGACAACAATCTATTCCATTTATGCTCATAAACAATATCAAATTAATGAATTAATAGCTCAGAGACATGAGCCATGCTCAAATATTTTACCATGTGGTGAGTAGGTCTAGCAAGATAACTCCGACTCCAAGTTTCCATGACAAGTTTTGTATTCCTCTAGAAGACACAAACATGCATGTTGGATATGCCGATGTCTAGTGAGGTGTATTGTTTGTGAAGACACAAACATGCATGTTGAATATGCCGATGTCTAGTGAGGGGTATTGTTTGTGAAAACACAAACATGCATGTTGAATATGCCGATGTCTAGTGAGGGGTATTGTTTGTGAAGACACAAACATGCATGTTGGACATGCCATTGTCTAGTGAGGTGTATTGTTTGTGAAGACACAAACATGCATGTTGGATATGCCATTGTCTAGTGAGGGTTATTGTTTGTGAAGACACAAACATGCATGTTGAATATTATGCCGATGTCTAGTGAGGTGTATTGTTTGTGAAGACACAAACATGCATGTTGGATATGCCATTGTCTAGTGAGGTGTATTGTTTGTGAAGACACAAACATGCATGTTGGACATGCCGATGTCTAGTGAGGTGTATTGTTTGTGAAGACACAAACATGCATGTTGGATATGCCGATGTCTAGTGAGGGGTATTGTTTGTGAAGACACAAACATGCATGTTGGATATGCCGATGTCTAGTGAGGGGTATTGTTTGTGAAGACACAAACATGCATGTTGGATATGCCGATGTCTAGTGAGGGGTATTGTTTGTGAAGACACAAACATGCATGTTGGATATGCCGATGTCTAGTGAGGGGTATTGTTTGTGAAGACACAAACATGCATGTTGGATATGCCGATGTCTAGTGAGGGGTATTGTTTGTGAAGACACAAACAGGTATGTTGAATATGCCGATGTCTAGTGAGGGGTATTGTTTGTGAAGACACAAACATGCATGTTGGATATGCCGATGTCTAGTGAGGGGTATTGTTTGTGAAGACACAAACATGCATGTTGGATATGCCGATGTCTAGTGAGGGGTATTGTTTGTGAAGACACAAACATGCATGTTGAATATGCCGATGTCTAGTGAGGTGTATTGTTTGCGAAGACACAAACAGGTATGTTGAATATGCCGATGTCTAGTGAGGGGTATTGTTTGTGAAGACACAAACATGCATGTTGGATATGCCATTGTCTAGTGAGGTGTATTGTTTGTGAAGACACAAACATGCATGTTGAATATGCCGATGTCTAGTGAGGGGTATTGTTTGTGAAGACACAAACATGCATGTTGGATATGCCGATGTCTAGTGAGGGGTATTGTTTGTGAAGACACAAACATGCATGTTGGATATGCCATTGTCTAGTGAGGTGTATTGTTTGTGAAGACACAAACATGCATGTTGAATATGCCGATGTCTAGTGAGGGGTATTGTTTGTGAAAACACAAACATGCATGTTGAATATGCCATTGTCTAGTGAGGTGTATTGTTTGCGAAGACACAAACAGGTATGTTGAATATGCCGATGTCTAGTGAGGGGTATTGTTTGTGAAGACACAAACATGCATGTTGGATATGCCATTGTCTAGTGAGGTGTATTGTTTGTGAAGACACAAACATGCATGTTGAATATGCCGATGTCTAGTGAGGTGTATTGTTTGTGAAGACACAAACATGCATGTTGGATATGCCGATGTCTAGTGAGGTGTATTGTTTGCGAAGACACAAACAGGTATGTTGAATATGCCGATGTCTAGTGAGGGGTATTGTTTGTGAAGACACAAACATGCATGTTGGATATGCCATTGTCTAGTGAGGTGTATTGTTTGTGAAGACACAAACATGCATGTTGAATATGCCGATGTCTAGTGAGGGGTATTGTTTGTGAAAACACAAACATGCATGTTGAATATGCCATTGTCTAGTGAGGTGTATTGTTTGCGAAGACACAAACAGGTATGTTGAATATGCCGATGTCTAGTGAGGGGTATTGTTTGTGAAGACACAAACATGCATGTTGGATATGCCATTGTCTAGTGAGGTGTATTGTTTGTGAAGACACAAACATGCATGTTGAATATGCCGATGTCTAGTGAGGGGTATTGTTTGTGAAAACACAAACATGCATGTTGAATATGCCATTGTCTAGTGAGGTGTATTGTTTGCGAAGACACAAACAGGTATGTTGAATATGCCGATGTCTAGTGAGGGGTATTGTTTGTGAAGACACAAACATGCATGTTGGATATGCCATTGTCTAGTGAGGTGTATTGTTTGTGAAGACACAAACATGCATGTTGAATATGCCGATGTCTAGTGAGGGGTATTGTTTGTGAAGACACAAACATGCATGTTGGATATGCCGATGTCTAGTGAGGTGTATTGTTTGCGAAGACACAAACAGGTATGTTGGATATGCCGATGTCTAGTGAGGGGTATTGTTTGTGAAGACACAAACATGCATGTTGGATATGCCGATGTCTAGTGAGGGGTATTGTTTGTGAAGACACAAACATGCATGTTGGATATGCCGATGTCTAGTGAGGGGTATTGTTTGTGAAGACACAAACATGCATGTTGGACATGCCGATGTCTAGTGAGGGGTATTGTTTGTGAAGACACAAACATGCATGTTGGATATGCCGATGTCTAGTGAGGGGTATTGTTTGTGAAGACACAAACATGCATGTTGGATATGCCGATGTCTAGTGAGGTGTATTGTTTGTGAAGACACAAACATGCATGTTGGATATGCCATTGTTTAGTGAGGTGTATTGTTTGTGAAGACACAAACATGCATGTTGGATATGCCATTGTCTAGTGAGGTGTATTGTTTGTGAAGACACAAACAGGTATGTTGAATATGCCGATGTCTAGTTAGGTGTATTGTTTGTGAAGACACAAACATGCATGTTGGATATGCCATTGTCTAGTGAGGTGTATTGTTTGTGAAGACACAAACATGCATGTTGGATATGCCATTGTCTAGTGAGGTGTATTGTTTGTGAAGACACAAACAGGTATGTTGAATATGCCGATGTCTAGTTAGGTGTATTGTTTGTGAAGACACAATCATGCATGTTGGATATGCCATTGTCTAGTGAGGTGTATTGTTTGTGAAGACACAAACAGGTATGTTGAATATGCCGATGTCTAGTGAGGTGTATAGTTTGTGAAGACACAAACAGGTATGTTGGATATGCCGATGTCTAGTGAGGTGTATTGTTTATGAAGACACAAACAGGTATGTTGAATATGCCGATGTCTAGTGAGGTGTATTGTTTGTGAAGACACAAACAGGTATGTTGAATATGCCGATGTCTAATGAGGGGTATTGTTTGTGAAGACACAAACATGCATGTTGGATATGCCGATGTCTAGTGAGGGGCATTGTTTGTGAAGACACAAACATGCATGTTGATTATGCCGATGTCTAGTGAGGGGTATTGTTTGTGAAGACACAAACATGCATGTTGGATATGCCGATGTCTAGTGAGGGGTATTGTTTGTGAAGACACAAACATGCATGTTGAATATGCCGATGTCTAGTGAGGGGTATTGTTTGTGAAGACACAAACATGCATGTTGGATATGCCGATGTCTAGTGAGGGGTAATGTTTGTGAAGACACAAACATGCATGTTGGACAAGCCGATGTCTAGTGAGGTGTATTGTTTGTGAAGACACAAACAGGTATGTTGAATATGCCGATGTCTAGTGAGGTGTATAGTTTGTGAAGACACAAACAGGTATGTTGGATATGCCGATGTCTAGTGAGGTGTATTGTTTGTGAAGACACAAACAGGTATGTTGAATATGCCGATGTCTAGTGAGGTGTATTGTTTGTGAAGACACAAACAGGTATGTTGAATATGCCGATGTCTAATGAGGGGTATTGTTTGTGAAGACACAAACATGCATGTTGGATATGCCGATGTCTAGTGAGGGGCATTGTTTGTGAAGACACAAACATGCATGTTGATTATGCCGATGTCTAGTGAGGGGTATTGTTTGTGAAGACACAAACATGCATGTTGGATATGCCGATGTCTAGTGAGGGGTATTGTTTGTGAAGACACAAACATGCATGTTGGATATGCCATTGTCTAGTGAGGTGTATTGTTTGTGAAGACACAAACATGCATGTTGAATATGCCGATGTCTAGTGAGGGGTATTGTTTGTGAAAACACAAACATGCATGTTGAATATGCCATTGTCTAGTGAGGTGTATTGTTTGCGAAGACACAAACAGGTATGTTGAATATGCCGATGTCTAGTGAGGGGTATTGTTTGTGAAGACACAAACATGCATGTTGGATATGCCATTGTCTAGTGAGGTGTATTGTTTGTGAAGACACAAACATGCATGTTGAATATGCCGATGTCTAGTGAGGGGTATTGTTTGTGAAAACACAAACATGCATGTTGAATATGCCGATGTCTAGTGAGGGGCATTGTTTGTGAAGACACAAACATGCATGTTGATTATGCCGATGTCTAGTGAGGGGTATTGTTTGTGAAGACACAAACATGCATGTTGGATATGCCGATGTCTAGTGAGGGGTATTGTTTGTGAAGACACAAACATGCATGTTGAATATGCCGATGTCTAGTGAGGGGTATTGTTTGTGAAGACACAAACATGCATGTTGGATATGCCGATGTCTAGTGAGGGGTAATGTTTGTGAAGACACAAACATGCATGTTGGACAAGCCGATGTCTAGTGAGGTGTATTGTTTGTGAAGACACAAACAGGTATGTTGAATATGCCGATGTCTAGTGAGGTGTATAGTTTGTGAAGACACAAACAGGTATGTTGGATATGCCGATGTCTAGTGAGGTGTATTGTTTATGAAGACACAAACAGGTATGTTGAATATGCCGATGTCTAGTGAGGTGTATTGTTTGTGAAGACACAAACAGGTATGTTGAATATGCCGATGTCTAATGAGGGGTATTGTTTGTGAAGACACAAACATGCATGTTGGATATGCCGATGTCTAGTGAGGGGCATTGTTTGTGAAGACACAAACATGCATGTTGATTATGCCGATGTCTAGTGAGGGGTATTGTTTGTGAAGACACAAACATGCATGTTGGATATGCCGATGTCTAGTGAGGGGTATTGTTTGTGAAGACACAAACATGCATGTTGGATATGCCATTGTCTAGTGAGGTGTATTGTTTGTGAAGACACAAACATGCATGTTGAATATGCCGATGTCTAGTGAGGGGTATTGTTTGTGAAGACACAAACATGCATGTTGAATATGCCATTGTCTAGTGAGGTGTATTGTTTGCGAAGACACAAACAGGTATGTTGAATATGCCGATGTCTAGTGAGGGGTATTGTTTGTGAAGACACAAACATGCATGTTGGATATGCCATTGTCTAGTGAGGTGTATTGTTTGTGAAGACACAAACATGCATGTTGAATATGCCGATGTCTAGTGAGGTGTATTGTTTGTGAAGACACAAACATGCATGTTGGATATGCCGATGTCTAGTGAGGTGTATTGTTTGCGAAGACACAAACAGGTATGTTGAATATGCCGATGTCTAGTGAGGGGTATTGTTTGTGAAGACACAAACATGCATGTTGGATATGCCATTGTCTAGTGAGGTGTATTGTTTGTGAAGACACAAACATGCATGTTGAATATGCCGATGTCTAGTGAGGGGTATTGTTTGTGAAAACACAAACATGCATGTTGAATATGCCATTGTCTAGTGAGGTGTATAGTTTGTGAAGACACAAACAGGTATGTTGGATATGCCGATGTCTAGTGAGGTGTATTGTTTGTGAAGACACAAACATGCATGTTGGATATGCCGATGTCTAGTGGGGGTATTGTTTGTGAAGACACAAACATGCATGTTGGATATGCCATTGTCTAGTGAGGGGTATTGTTTGTGAAGACACAAACATGCATGTTGGATATGCCGATGTCTAGTGAGGGGTATTGTTTGTGAAGACACAAACATGCATGTTGGATATGCCATTGTCTAGTGAGGTGTATTGTTTGTGAAGACACAAACAGGTATGTTGAATATGCCGATGTCTAGTTAGGTGTATTGTTTGTGAAGACACAATCATGCATGTTGGATATGCCATTGTCTAGTGAGGTGTATTGTTTGTGAAGACACAAACAGGTATGTTGAATATGCCGATGTCTAGTGAGGTGTATAGTTTGTGAAGACACAAACAGGTATGTTGGATATGCCGATGTCTAGTGAGGTGTATTGTTTATGAAGACACAAACAGGTATGTTGAATATGCCGATGTCTAGTGAGGTGTATTGTTTGTGAAGACACAAACAGGTATGTTGAATATGCCGATGTCTAATGAGGGGTATTGTTTGTGAAGACACAAACATGCATGTTGGATATGCCGATGTCTAGTGAGGGGCATTGTTTGTGAAGACACAAACATGCATGTTGATTATGCCGATGTCTAGTGAGGGGTATTGTTTGTGAAGACACAAACATGCATGTTGGATATGCCGATGTCTAGTGAGGGGTATTGTTTGTGAAGACACAAACATGCATGTTGAATATGCCGATGTCTAGTGAGGGGTATTGTTTGTGAAGACACAAACATGCATGTTGGATATGCCGATGTCTAGTGAGGGGTAATGTTTGTGAAGACACAAACATGCATGTTGGACAAGCCGATGTCTAGTGAGGTGTATTGTTTGTGAAGACACAAACAGGTATGTTGAATATGCCGATGTCTAGTGAGGTGTATAGTTTGTGAAGACACAAACAGGTATGTTGGATATGCCGATGTCTAGTGAGGTGTATTGTTTATGAAGACACAAACAGGTATGTTGAATATGCCGATGTCTAGTGAGGTGTATTGTTTGTGAAGACACAAACAGGTATGTTGAATATGCCGATGTCTAATGAGGGGTATTGTTTGTGAAGACACAAACATGCATGTTGGATATGCCGATGTCTAGTGAGGGGCATTGTTTGTGAAGACACAAACATGCATGTTGATTATGCCGATGTCTAGTGAGGGGTATTGTTTGTGAAGACACAAACATGCATGTTGGATATGCCGATGTCTAGTGAGGGGTATTGTTTGTGAAGACACAAACATGCATGTTGGATATGCCATTGTCTAGTGAGGTGTATTGTTTGTGAAGACACAAACATGCATGTTGAATATGCCGATGTCTAGTGAGGGGTATTGTTTGTGAAAACACAAACATGCATGTTGAATATGCCATTGTCTAGTGAGGTGTATTGTTTGCGAAGACACAAACAGGTATGTTGAATATGCCGATGTCTAGTGAGGGGTATTGTTTGTGAAGACACAAACATGCATGTTGGATATGCCATTGTCTAGTGAGGTGTATTGTTTGTGAAGACACAAACATGCATGTTGGATATGCCGATGTCTAGTGAGGGGTAATGTTTGTGAAGACACAAACATGCATGTTGGACAAGCCGATGTCTAGTGAGGTGTATTGTTTGTGAAGACACAAACAGGTATGTTGAATATGCCGATGTCTAGTGAGGTGTATAGTTTGTGAAGACACAAACAGGTATGTTGGATATGCCGATGTCTAGTGAGGTGTATTGTTTATGAAGACACAAACAGGTATGTTGAATATGCCGATGTCTAGTGAGGTGTATTGTTTGTGAAGACACAAACAGGTATGTTGAATATGCCGATGTCTACTGAGGGGTATTGTTTGTGAAGACACAAACATGCATGTTGGATATGCCGATGTCTAGTGAGGGGCATTGTTTGTGAAGACACAAACATGCATGTTGATTATGCCGATGTCTAGTGAGGGGTATTGTTTGTGAAGACACAAACATGCATGTTGGATATGCCGATGTCTAGTGAGGGGTATTGTTTGTGAAGACACAAACATGCATGTTGGATATGCCATTGTCTAGTGAGGTGTATTGTTTGTGAAGACACAAACATGCATGTTGAATATGCCGATGTCTAGTGAGGGGTATTGTTTGTGAAAACACAAACATGCATGTTGAATATGCCGATGTCTAGTGAGGGGCATTGTTTGTGAAGACACAAACATGCATGTTGATTATGCCGATGTCTAGTGAGGGGTATTGTTTGTGAAGACACAAACATGCATGTTGGATATGCCGATGTCTAGTGAGGGGTATTGTTTGTGAAGACACAAACATGCATGTTGAATATGCCGATGTCTAGTGAGGGGTATTGTTTGTGAAGACACAAACATGCATGTTGGATATGCCGATGTCTAGTGAGGGGTAATGTTTGTGAAGACACAAACATGCATGTTGGACAAGCCGATGTCTAGTGAGGTGTATTGTTTGTGAAGACACAAACAGGTATGTTGAATATGCCGATGTCTAGTGAGGTGTATAGTTTGTGAAGACACAAACAGGTATGTTGGATATGCCGATGTCTAGTGAGGTGTATTGTTTATGAAGACACAAACAGGTATGTTGAATATGCCGATGTCTAGTGAGGTGTATTGTTTGTGAAGACACAAACAGGTATGTTGAATATGCCGATGTCTAATGAGGGGTATTGTTTGTGAAGACACAAACATGCATGTTGGATATGCCGATGTCTAGTGAGGGGCATTGTTTGTGAAGACACAAACATGCATGTTGATTATGCCGATGTCTAGTGAGGGGTATTGTTTGTGAAGACACAAACATGCATGTTGAATATGCCGATGTCTAGTGAGGGGTATTGTTTGTGAAAACACAAACATGCATGTTGGATATGCCATTGTCTAGTGAGGTGTATTGTTTGTGAAGACACAAACATGCATGTTGAATATGCCGATGTCTAGTGAGGGGTATTGTTTGTGAAAACACAAACATGCATGTTGAATATGCCATTGTCTAGTGAGGTGTATTGTTTGCGAAGACACAAACAGGTATGTTGAATATGCCGATGTCTAGTGAGGGGTATTGTTTGTGAAGACACAAACATGCATGTTGGATATGCCATTGTCTAGTGAGGTGTATTGTTTGTGAAGACACAAACATGCATGTTGAATATGCCGATGTCTAGTGAGGTGTATTGTTTGTGAAGACACAAACATGCATGTTGGATATGCCGATGTCTAGTGAGGTGTATTGTTTGCGAAGACACAAACAGGTATGTTGAATATGCCGATGTCTAGTGAGGGGTATTGTTTGTGAAGACACAAACATGCATGTTGGATATGCCATTGTCTAGTGAGGTGTATTGTTTGTGAAGACACAAACATGCATGTTGAATATGCCGATGTCTAGTGAGGGGTATTGTTTGTGAAAACACAAACATGCATGTTGAATATGCCATTGTCTAGTGAGGTGTATAGTTTGTGAAGACACAAACAGGTATGTTGGATATGCCGATGTCTAGTGAGGTGTATTGTTTGTGAAGACACAAACATGCATGTTGGATATGCCGATGTCTAGTGGGGGTATTGTTTGTGAAGACACAAACATGCATGTTGGATATGCCATTGTCTAGTGAGGGGTATTGTTTGTGAAGACACAAACATGCATGTTGGATATGCCTATGTCTAGTGAGGGGTATTGTTTGTGAAGACACAAACATGCATGTTGGATATGCCGATGTCTAGTGAGGTGTATTGTTTGTGAAGACACAAACAGGTATGTTGAATATGCCGATATCTAGTGAGGGGTATTGTTTGTGAAGACACAAACATGCATGTTGGATATGCCGATGTCTAGTGAGGGGCATTGTTTGTGAAGACACAAACATGCATGTTGATTATGCCGATGTCTAGTGAGGGGTATTGTTTGTGAAGACACAAACATGCATGTTGGATATGCCATTGTCTAGTGAGGTGTATTGTTTGTGAAGACACAAACATGCATGTTGAATATGCCGATGTCTAGTGAGGGGTATTGTTTGTGAAAACACAAACATGCATGTTGAATATGCCATTGTCTAGTGAGGTGTATTGTTTGCGAAGACACAAACAGGTATGTTGAATATGCCGATGTCTAGTGAGGGGTATTGTTTGTGAAGACACAAACATGCATGTTGGATATGCCATTGTCTAGTGAGGTGCATTGTTTGTGAAGACACAAACATGCATGTTGAATATGCCGATGTCTAGTGAGGTGTATTGTTTGTGAAGACACAAACATGCATGTTGGATATGCCGATGTCTAGTGAGGTGTATTGTTTGCGAAGACACAAACAGGTATGTTGAATATGCCGATGTCTAGTGAGGGGTATTGTTTGTGAAGACACAAACATGCATGTTGGATATGCCATTGTCTAGTGAGGTGTATTGTTTGTGAAGACACAAACATGCATGTTGAATATGCCGATGTCTAGTGAGGGGTATTGTTTGTGAAAACACAAACATGCATGTTGAATATGCCATTGTCTAGTGAGGTGTATTGTTTGCGAAGACACAAACAGGTATGTTGAATATGCCGATGTCTAGTGAGGGGTATTGTTTGTGAAGACACAAACATGCATGTTGGATATGCCATTGTCTAGTGAGGTGTATTGTTTGTGAAGACACAAACATGCATGTTGAATATGCCGATGTCTAGTGAGGGGTATTGTTTGTGAAAACACAAACATGCATGTTGAATATGCCATTGTCTAGTGAGGTGTATTGTTTGCGAAGACACAAACAGGTATGTTGAATATGCCGATGTCTAGTGAGGGATATTGTTTGTGAAGACACAGACATGCATGTTGGATATGCCATTGTCTAGTGAGGTGTATTGTTTGTGAAGACACAAACATGCATGTTGAATATGCCGATGTCTAGTGAGGGGTATTGTTTGTGAAGACACAAACATGCATGTTGGATATGCCGATGTCTAGTGAGGTGTATTGTTTGCGAAGACACAAACAGGTATGTTGGATATGCCGATGTCTAGTGAGGGGTATTGTTTGTGAAGACACAAACATGCATGTTGGATATGCCATTGTCTAGTGAGGTGTATTGTTTGTGAAGACACAAACAGGTATGTTGAATATGCCGATGTCTAGTTAGGTGTATTGTTTGTGAAGACACAATCATGCATGTTGGATATGCCATTGTCTAGTGAGGTGTATTGTTTGTGAAGACACAAACAGGTATGTTGAATATGCCGATGTCTAGTGAGGGGTATTGTTTGTGAAGACACAAACATGCATGTTGGATATGCCGATGTCTAGTGAGGGGTAATGTTTGTGAAGACACAAACATGCATGTTGGACAAGCCGATGTCTAGTGAGGTGTATTGTTTGTGAAGACACAAACAGGTATGTTGAATATGCCGATGTCTAGTGAGGTGTATAGTTTGTGAAGACACAAACAGGTATGTTGGATATGCCGATGTCTAGTGAGGTGTATTGTTTATGAAGACACAAACAGGTATGTTGAATATGCCGATGTCTAGTGAGGTGTATTGTTTGTGAAGACACAAACAGGTATGTTGAATATGCCGATGTCTAATGAGGGGTATTGTTTGTGAAGACACAAACATGCATGTTGGATATGCCGATGTCTAGTGAGGGGCATTGTTTGTGAAGACACAAACATGCATGTTGATTATGCCGATGTCTAGTGAGGGGTATTGTTTGTGAAGACACAAACATGCATGTTGGATATGCCGATGTCTAGTGAGGGGTATTGTTTGTGAAGACACAAACATGCATGTTGAATATGCCGATGTCTAGTGAGGGGTATTGTTTGTGAAGACACAAACATGCATGTTGGATATGCCGATGTCTAGTGAGGGGTAATGTTTGTGAAGACACAAACATGCATGTTGGACAAGCCGATGTCTAGTGAGGTGTATAGTTTGTGAAGACACAAACAGGTATGTTGGATATGCCGATGTCTAGTGAGGGGTATTGTTTATGAAGACACAAACAGGTATGTTGAATATGCCGATGTCTAGTGAGGTGTATTGTTTGTGAAGACACAAACAGGTATGTTGAATATGCCGATGTCTAATGAGGGGTATTGTTTGTGAAGACACAAACATGCATGTTGGATATGCCGATGTCTAGTGAGGGGCATTGTTTGTGAAGACACAAACATGCATGTTGATTATGCCGATGTCTAGTGAGGGGTATTGTTTGTGAAGACACAAACATGCATGTTGGATATGCCGATGTCTAGTGAGGGGTATTGTTTGTGAAGACACAAACATGCATGTTGGATATGCCATTGTCTAGTGAGGTGTATTGTTTGTGAAGACACAAACATGCATGTTGAATATGCCGATGTCTAGTGAGGGGTATTGTTTGTGAAAACACAAACATGCATGTTGAATATGCCATTGTCTAGTGAGGTGTATTGTTTGCGAAGACACAAACAGGTATGTTGAATATGCCGATGTCTAGTGAGGGGTATTGTTTGTGAAGACACAAACATGCATGTTGGATATGCCATTGTCTAGTGAGGTGTATTGTTTGTGAAGACACAAACATGCATGTTGATTTGCCGATGTCTAGTGAGGTGTATTGTTTGTGAAGACACAAACATGCATGTTGGATATGCCGATGTCTAGTGAGGTGTATTGTTTGCGAAGACACAAACAGGTATGTTGAATATGCCGATGTCTAGTGAGGGGTATTGTTTGTGAAGACACAAACATGCATGTTGGATATGCCATTGTCTAGTGAGGTGTATTGTTTGTGAAGACACAAACATGCATGTTGAATATGCCGATGTCTAGTGAGGGGTATTGTTTGTGAAAACACAAACATGCATGTTGAATATGCCATTGTCTAGTGAGGTGTATAGTTTGTGAAGACACAAACAGGTATGTTGGATATGCCGATGTCTAGTGAGGTGTATTGTTTGTGAAGACACAAACATGCATGTTGGATATGCCGATGTCTAGTGGGGGTATTGTTTGTGAAGACACAAACATGCATGTTGGATATGCCATTGTCTAGTGAGGGGTATTGTTTGTGAAGACACAAACATGCATGTTGGATATGCCGATGTCTAGTGAGGGGTATTGTTTGTGAAGACACAAACATGCATGTTGGATATGCCGATGTCTAGTGAGGTGTATTGTTTGTGAAGACACAAACAGGTATGTTGAATATGCCGATGTCTAGTGAGGGGTATTGTTTGTGAAGACACAAACATGCATGTTGGATATGCCGATGTCTAGTGAGGGGCATTGTTTGTGAAGACACAAACATGCATGTTGATTATGCCGATGTCTAGTGAGGGGTATTGTTTGTGAAAACACAAACATGCATGTTGGATATGCCGATGTCTAGTGAGGGGTATTGTTTGTGAAGACACAAACATGCATGTTGGATATGCCATTGTCTAGTGAGGTGTATTGTTTGTGAAGACACAAACATGCATGTTGAATATGCCGATGTCTAGTGAGGGGTATTGTTTGTGAAAACACAAACATGCATGTTGAATATGCCATTGTCTAGTGAGGTGTATTGTTTGCGAAGACACAAACAGGTATGTTGAATATGCCGATGTCTAGTGAGGGGTATTGTTTGTGAAGACACAAACATGCATGTTGGATATGCCATTGTCTAGTGAGGTGCATTGTTTGTGAAGACACAAACATGCATGTTGAATATGCCGATGTCTAGTGAGGTGTATTGTTTGTGAAGACACAAACATGCATGTTGGATATGCCGATGTCTAGTGAGGTGTATTGTTTGCGAAGACACAAACAGGTATGTTGAATATGCCGATGTCTAGTGAGGGGTATTGTTTGTGAAGACACAAACATGCATGTTGGATATGCCATTGTCTAGTGAGGTGTATTGTTTGTGAAGACACAAACATGCATGTTGAATATGCCGATGTCTAGTGAGGGGTATTGTTTGTGAAAACACAAACATGCATGTTGAATATGCCATTGTCTAGTGAGGTGTATTGTTTGCGAAGACACAAACAGGTATGTTGAATATGCCGATGTCTAGTGAGGGGTATTGTTTGTGAAGACACAAACATGCATGTTGGATATGCCATTGTCTAGTGAGGTGTATTGTTTGTGAAGACACAAACATGCATGTTGAATATGCCGATGTCTAGTGAGGGGTATTGTTTGTGAAGACACAAACATGCATGTTGGATATGCCGATGTCTAGTGAGGGGTATTGTTTGTGAAGACACAAACATGCATGTTGGACATGCCGATGTCTAGTGAGGGGTATTGTTTGTGAAGACACAAACATGCATGTTGGATATGCCGATGTCTAGTGAGGGGTATTGTTTGTGAAAACACAAACATGCATGTTGAATATGCCATTGTCTAGTGAGGTGTATTGTTTGCGAAGACACAAACAGGTATGTTGAATATGCCGATGTCTAGTGAGGGGTATTGTTTGTGAAGACACAAACATGCATGTTGGATATGCCATTGTCTAGTGAGGTGTATTGTTTGTGAAGACACAAACATGCATGTTGAATATGCCGATGTCTAGTGAGGGGTATTGTTTGTGAAGACACAAACATGCATGTTGGATATGCCGATGTCTAGTGAGGGGTATTGTTTGTGAAGACACAAACATGCATGTTGGACATGCCGATGTCTAGTGAGGGGTATTGTTTGTGAAGACACAAACATGCATGTTGGATATGCCGATGTCTAGTGAGGGGTATTGTTTGTGAAGACACAAACATGCATGTTGGATATGCCGATGTCTAGTGAGGGGTATTGTTTGTGAAGACACAAACATGCATGTTGGATATGCCATTGTCTAGTGAGGTGTATTGTTTGTGAAGACACAAACATGCATGTTGAATATGCCGATGTCTAGTGAGGGGTATTGTTTGTGAAAACACAAACATGCATGTTGAATATGCCATTGTCTAGTGAGGTGTATTGTTTGCGAAGACACAAACAGGTATGTTGAATATGCCGATGTCTAGTGAGGGATATTGTTTGTGAAGACACAGACATGCATGTTGGATATGCCATTGTCTAGTGAGGTGTATTGTTTGTGAAGACACAAACATGCATGTTGAATATGCCGATGTCTAGTGAGGGGTATTGTTTGTGAAGACACAAACATGCATGTTGGATATGCCGATGTCTAGTGAGGTGTATTGTTTGCGAAGACACAAACAGGTATGTTGGATATGCCGATGTCTAGTGAGGGGTATTGTTTGTGAAGACACAAACATGCATGTTGGATATGCCGATGTCTAGTGAGGGGTATTGTTTGTGAAGACACAAACATGCATGTTGGATATGCCGATGTCTAGTGAGGGGTATTGTTTGTGAAGACACAAACATGCATGTTGGACATGCCGATGTCTAGTGAGGGGTATTGTTTGTGAAGACACAAACATGCATGTTGGATATGCCGATGTCTAGTGAGGGGTATTGTTTGTGAAGACACAAACATGCATGTTGGATATGCCGATGTCTAGTGAGGGGTATTGTTTGTGAAGACACAAACATGCATGTTGGATATGCCATTGTTTAGTGAGGTGTATTGTTTGTGAAGACACAAACATGCATGTTGGATATGCCATTGTCTAGTGAGGTGTATTGTTTGTGAAGACACAAACAGGTATGTTGGATATGCCGATGTCTAGTTAGGTGTATTGTTTGTGAAGACACAATCATGCATGTTGGATATGCCATTGTCTAGTGAGGTGTATTGTTTGTGAAGACACAAACAGGTATGTTGAATATGCCGATGTCTAGTGAGGGGTATTGTTTGTGAAGACACAAACATGCATGTTGGATATGCCGATGTCTAGTGAGGGGTATTGTTTGTGAAGACACAAACATGCATGTTGGATATGCCGATGTCTAGTGAGGGGTATTGTTTGTGAAGACACAAACATGCATGTTGGACAAGCTGATGTCTAGTGAGGTGTATTGTTTGTGAAGACACAAACAGGTATGTTGGATATGCCATTGTCTAGTGAGGTGTATTGTTTGTGAAGACACAAACAGGTATGTTGAATATGCCGATGTCTAGTTAGGTGTATTGTTTGTGAAGACACAATCATGCATGTTGGATATGCCATTGTCTAGTGAGGTGTATTGTTTGTGAAGACACAAACAGGTATGTTGAATATGCCGATGTCTAGTGAGGGGTATTGTTTGTGAAGACACAAACATGCATGTTGGATATGCCGATGTCTAGTGAGGGGTATTGTTTGTGAAGACACAAACATGCATGTTGGATATGCCATTGTTTAGTGAGGTGTATTGTTTGTGAAGACACAAACATGCATGTTGGATATGCCATTGTCTAGTGAGGTGTATTGTTTGTGAAGACACAAACAGGTATGTTGAATATGCCGATGTCTAGTTAGGTGTATTGTTTGTGAAGACACAAACATGCATGTTGGATATGCCATTGTCTAGTGAGGTGTATTGTTTGTGAAGACACAAACATGCATGTTGGATATGCCATTGTCTAGTGAGGTGTATTGTTTGTGAAGACACAAACAGGTATGTTGAATATGCCGATGTCTAGTTAGGTGTATTGTTTGTGAAGACACAATCATGCATGTTGGATATGCCGATGTCTAGTGAGGGGTAATGTTTGTGAAGACACAAACATGCATGTTGGACAAGCCGATGTCTAGTGAGGTGTATTGTTTGTGAAGACACAAACAGGTATGTTGAATATGCCGATGTCTAGTGAGGTGTATAGTTTGTGAAGACACAAACAGGTATGTTGGATATGCCGATGTCTAGTGAGGTGTATTGTTTGTGAAGACACAAACAGGTATGTTGAATATGCCGATGTCTAGTGAGGTGTATTGTTTGTGAAGACACAAACAGGTATGTTGAATATGCCGATGTCTAATGAGGGGTATTGTTTGTGAAGACACAAACATGCATGTTGGATATGCCGATGTCTAGTGAGGGGCATTGTTTGTGAAGACACAAACATGCATGTTGATTATGCCGATGTCTAGTGAGGGGTATTGTTTGTGAAGACACAAACATGCATGTTGAATATGCCGATGTCTAGTGAGGGGTATTGTTTGTGAAGACACAAACATGCATGTTGGATATGCCATTGTCTAGTGAGGTGTATTGTTTGTGAAGACACAAACATGCATGTTGAATATGCCGATGTCTAGTGAGGGGTATTGTTTGTGAAAACACAAACATGCATGTTGAATATGCCATTGTCTAGTGAGGTGTATTGTTTGCGAAGACACAAACAGGTATGTTGAATAAGCCGATGTCTAGTGAGGGGTATTGTTTGTGAAGACACAAACATGCATGTTGGATATGCCATTGTCTAGTGAGGTGTATTGTTTGTGAAGACACAAACATGCATGTTGAATATGCCGATGTCTAGTGAGGTGTATTGTTTGTGTAGACACAAACATGCATGTTGGATATGCCGATGTCTAGTGAGGTGTATTGTTTGCGAAGACACAAACAGGTATGTTGAATATGCCGATGTCTAGTGAGGGGTATTGTTTGTGAAGACACAAACATGCATGTTGGATATGCCATTGTCTAGTGAGGTGTATTGTTTGTGAAGACACAAACATGCATGTTGAATATGCCGATGTCTAGTGAGGGGTATTGTTTGTGAAAACACAAACATGCATGTTGAATATGCCATTGTCTAGTGAGGTGTATAGTTTGTGAAGACACAAACAGGTATGTTGGATATGCCGATGTCTAGTGAGGTGTATTGTTTGTGAAGACACAAACATGCATGTTGGATATGCCGATGTCTAGTGAGGGGTATTGTTTGTGAAGACACAAACATGCATGTTGGATATGCCATTGTCTAGTGAGGGGTATTGTTTGTGAAGACACAAACATGCATGTTGGATATGCCGATGTCTAGTGAGGGGTATTGTTTGTGAAGACACAAACATGCATGTTGGATATGCCGATGTCTAGTGAGGTGTATTGTTTGTGAAGACACAAACAGGTATGTTGAATATGCCGATGTCTAGTGAGGGGTATTGTTTGTGAAGACACAAACATGCATGTTGGATATGCCGATGTCTAGTGAGGGGCATTGTTTGTGAAGACACAAACATGCATGTTGATTATGCCGATGTCTAGTGAGGGGTATTGTTTGTGAAGACACAAACATGCATGTTGGATATGCCGATGTCTAGTGAGGGGTATTGTTTGTGAAGACACAAACATGCATGTTGGATATGCCATTGTCTAGTGAGGTGTATTGTTTGTGAAGACACAAACATGCATGTTGAATATGCCGATGTCTAGTGAGGGGTATTGTTTGTGAAAACACAAACATGCATGTTGAATATGCCATTGTCTAGTGAGGTGTATTGTTTGCGAAGACACAAACAGGTATGTTGAATATGCCGATGTCTAGTGAGGGGTATTGTTTGTGAAGACACAAACATGCATGTTGGATATGCCATTGTCTAGTGAGGTGCATTGTTTGTGAAGACACAAACATGCATGTTGAATATGCCGATGTCTAGTGAGGTGTATTGTTTGTGAAGACACAAACATGCATGTTGGATATGCCGATGTCTAGTGAGGTGTATTGTTTGCGAAGACACAAACAGGTATGTTGAATATGCCGATGTCTAGTGAGGGGTATTGTTTGTGAAGACACAAACATGCATGTTGGATATGCCATTGTCTAGTGAGGTGTATTGTTTGTGAAGACACAAACATGCATGTTGAATATGCCGATGTCTAGTGAGGGGTATTGTTTGTGAAAACACAAACATGCATGTTGAATATGCCATTGTCTAGTGAGGTGTATTGTTTGCGAAGACACAAACAGGTATGTTGAATATGCCGATGTCTAGTGAGGGATATTGTTTGTGAAGACACAGACATGCATGTTGGATATGCCATTGTCTAGTGAGGTGTATTGTTTGTGAAGACACAAACATGCATGTTGAATATGCCGATGTCTAGTGAGGGGTATTGTTTGTGAAGACACAAACATGCATGTTGGATATGCCGATGTCTAGTGAGGTGTATTGTTTGCGAAGACACAAACAGGTATGTTGGATATGCCGATGTCTAGTGAGGGGTATTGTTTGTGAAGACACAAACATGCATGTTGGATATGCCGATGTCTAGTGAGGGGTATTGTTTGTGAAGACACAAACATGCATGTTGGATATGCCGATGTCTAGTGAGGGGTATTGTTTGTGAAGACACAAACATGCATGTTGGACATGCCGATGTCTAGTGAGGGGTATTGTTTGTGAAGACACAAACATGCATGTTGGATATGCCGATGTCTAGTGAGGGGTATTGTTTGTGAAGACACAAACATGCATGTTGGATATGCCGATGTCTAGTGAGGGGTATTGTTTGTGAAGACACAAACATGCATGTTGGATATGCCATTGTTTAGTGAGGTGTATTGTTTGTGAAGACACAAACATGCATGTTGGATATGCCATTGTCTAGTGAGGTGTATTGTTTGTGAAGACACAAACAGGTATGTTGAATATGCCGATGTCTAGTTAGGTGTATTGTTTGTGAAGACACAATCATGCATGTTGGATATGCCATTGTCTAGTGAGGTGTATTGTTTGTGAAGACACAAACAGGTATGTTGAATATGCCGATGTCTAGTGAGGGGTATTGTTTGTGAAGACACAAACATGCATGTTGGATATGCCGATGTCTAGTGAGGGGTATTGTTTGTGAAGACACAAACATGCATGTTGGATATGCCGATGTCTAGTGAGGGGTATTGTTTGTGAAGACACAAACATGCATGTTGGACAAGCCGATGTCTAGTGAGGTGTATTGTTTGTGAAGACACAAACATGCATGTTGAATATGCCGATGTCTAGTGAGGGGTATTGTTTGTGAAAACACAAACATGCATGTTGAATATGCCATTGTCTAGTGAGGTGTATTGTTTGCGAAGACACAAACAGGTATGTTGAATATGCCGATGTCTAGTGAGGGGTATTGTTTGTGAAGACACAAACATGCATGTTGGATATGCCATTGTCTAGTGAGGTGCATTGTTTGTGAAGACACAAACATGCATGTTGAATATGCCGATGTCTAGTGAGGTGTATTGTTTGTGAAGACACAAACATGCATGTTGGATATGCCGATGTCTAGTGAGGTGTATTGTTTGCGAAGACACAAACAGGTATGTTGAATATGCCGATGTCTAGTGAGGGGTATTGTTTGTGAAGACACAAACATGCATGTTGGATATGCCATTGTCTAGTGAGGTGTATTGTTTGTGAAGACACAAACATGCATGTTGAATATGCCGATGTCTAGTGAGGGGTATTGTTTGTGAAAACACAAACATGCATGTTGAATATGCCATTGTCTAGTGAGGTGTATTGTTTGCGAAGACACAAACAGGTATGTTGAATATGCCGATGTCTAGTGAGGGATATTGTTTGTGAAGACACAGACATGCATGTTGGATATGCCATTGTCTAGTGAGGTGTATTGTTTGTGAAGACACAAACATGCATGTTGAATATGCCGATGTCTAGTGAGGGGTATTGTTTGTGAAGACACAAACATGCATGTTGGATATGCCGATGTCTAGTGAGGTGTATTGTTTGCGAAGACACAAACAGGTATGTTGGATATGCCGATGTCTAGTGAGGGGTATTGTTTGTGAAGACACAAACATGCATGTTGGATATGCCGATGTCTAGTGAGGGGTATTGTTTGTGAAGACACAAACATGCATGTTGGATATGCCGATGTCTAGTGAGGGGTATTGTTTGTGAAGACACAAACATGCATGTTGGACAAGCCGATGTCTAGTGAGGTGTATTGTTTGTGAAGACACAAACAGGTATGTTGAATATGCCGATGTCTAGTGAGGTGTATTGTTTGTGAAGACACAAACAGGTATATTGAATATGCCGATGTCTAGTGAGGTGTATTGTTTGTGAAGACACAAACAGGTATATTGAATATGCCGATGTCTAGTGAGGTGTATTGTTTGTGAAGACACAAACAGGTATATTGAATATGCCGATGTCTAGTGAGGTGTATTGTTTGTGAAGACACAAACAGGTATGTTGAATATGCCGATGTCTAGTGAGGGGTATTGTTGAGAAGACACAAACATGCATGTTGGATATGCCGATGTCTAGTGAGGGGTATTGTTTGTGAAAACACAAACATGCTTGTTGAATATGCCATTGTCTAGTGAGGTGTATTGTTTGCGAAGACACAAACAGGTATGTTGAATATGCCGATGTCTAGTGAGGGGTATTGTTTGTGAAGACACAAACATGCATGTTGGTTATGCCATTGTCTAGTGAGGTGTATTGTTTGTGAAGACAAAAACATGCATGTTGAATATGCCGATGTCTAGTGAGGGGTATTGTTTGTGAAAACACAAACATGCATGTTGAATATGCCATTGTCTAGTGAGGTGTATTGTTTGCGAAGACACAAACAGGTATGTTGAATATGCCGATGTGTAGTGAAGGGTATTGTTTGTGAAGACACAAACATGCATGTTGAATATGCCGATGTCTAGTGAGGGGTATTGTTTGTGAAAACACAAACATGCATGTTGAATATGCCATTGTCTAGTGAGGTGTATTGTTTGCGAAGACACAAACAGGTATGTTGAATATGCCGATGTCTAGTGAGGGGTATTGTTTGTGAAGACACAAACATGCATGTTGGATATGCCATTGTCTAGTGAGGTGTATTGTTTGTGAAGACACAAACAGGTATGTTGAATATGCCGATGTCTAGTGAGGGGTATTGTTTGTGAAGACACAAACATGCATGTTGGATATGCCGATGTCTAGTAAGGGGTATTGTTTGTGAAGACACAAACAGGTATGTTGAATATGCCGATGTCTAGTGAGGGGTATTGTTTGTGAAGACACAAACATGCATGTTGGATATGCCGATGTCTAGTGAGGGGTATTGTTTGTGAAGACACAAACATGCATGTTGAATATGCCGATGTCTAGTGAGGGGTATTGTTTGTGAAGACACAAACATGCATGTTGGATATGCCGATGTCTAGTGAGGGGTATTGTTTGTGAAGACACAAACATGCATGTTGAATATGCCGATGTCTAGTGAGGGGTATTGTTTGTGAAGACACAAACATGCATGTTGGATATGCCGATGTCTAGTGAGGGGTATTTTTTGTGAAGACACAAACATGCATGTTGGATATGCCGATGTCTAGTGAGGGGTATTGTTTGTGAAGACACAAACATGCATGTTGGACATGCCGATGTCTAGTGAGGGGTATTGTTTGTGAAGACACAAACATGCATGTTAGGTTGGATATGCCGATGTCTAGTGAGGGCCTGAGGGGTATTGTTTGTGAAGACACAAACATGCATGTTGGATATGCCGATGTCTAGTGAGGGGTATTGTTTGTGAAGACACAAACATGCATGTTGGATATGCCATTGTCTAGTGAGGTGTATTGTTTGTGAAGACACAAACATGCATGTTGGATATGCCATTGTCTAGTGAGGTGTATTGTTTGTGAAGACACAAACAGGTATGTTGAATATGCCGATGTCTAGTTAGGTGTATTGTTTGTGAAGACACAATCATGCATGTTGGATATGCCATTGTCTAGTGAGATGTATTGTTTGTGAAGACACAAACAGGTATGTTGAATATGCCGATGTCTAGTGAGGGGTATTGTTTGTGAAGACACAAACATGCATGTTGGATATGCCGATGTCTAGTGAAGGTTATTGTTTGTGAAGACACAAACATGCATGTTGGATATGCCGATGTCTAGTGAGGGGTATTGTTTGTGAAGACACAAACATGCATGTTGGACAAGCCGATGTCTAGTGAGGTGTATTGTTTGTGAAGACACAAACAGGTATGTTGAATATGCCGATGTCTAGTGAGGTGTATTGTTTGTGAAGACACAAACAGGTATATTGAATATGCCGATGTCTAGTGAGGTGTATTGTTTGTGAAGACACAAACAGGTATGTTGAATATGCCGATGTCTAGTGAGGGGTATTGTTTGTGAAGACTCAAACATGCTTGTTGAATATGCCATTGTCTAGTGAGGTGTATTGTTTGTGAAGACACAAACAGGTATGTTGAATATGCCGATGTCTAGTGAGGGGTATTGTTTGTGAAGACACAAACATGCATGTTGAATATGCCGATGTCTAGTGAGGTGTATTGTTTGTGAAGACACAAACAGGTAAGTTGAATATGCCGATGTCTAGTGAGGGGTATTGTTTGTGAAGACACAAACATGCATGTTGGATATGCCGATGTCTAGTGAGGGGTATTGTTTGTGAAGACACAAACATGCATGTTGAATATGCCGATGTCTAGTGAGGGGTATTGTTTGTGAAGACACAAACATGCATGTTGGTCATGCCGATGTCTAGTGAGGGGTATTGTTTGTGAAGACACAAACATGCATGTTGGATATGCTATTGTCTAGTGAGGGGTATTGTTTGTGAAGACACAAACATGCATGTTGGATATGCCATTGTCTAGTGAGGTGTATTGTTTGTGAAGACACAAACATGTATGTTGAATATGCCGATGTCTAGTGAGGGGTATTGTTTGTGAAGACACAAACAGGTATGTTGTATATGCCGATGTCTAGTAAGGGGTATTGTCTGTGAAGACACAAACAGGTATGTTGGATATGCCGATGTCTAGTGAGGTGTATTGTTTGTGAAGACACAAACAGGTAAGTTGAATATGCCGATGTCTAGTGAGGGGTATTGTTTGTGAAGACACAAACATGCATGTTGGATATGCCGATGTCTAGTGAGGGGTATTGTTTGTGAAGACACAAACATGCATGTTGGATATGCCGATGTCTAGTGAGGGGTATTGTTTGTGAAGACACAAACATGCATGTTGGTCATGCCGATGTCTAGTGAGGGGTATTGTTTGTGAAGACACAAACATGCATGTTGGATATGCCATTGTCTAGTGAGGGGTATTGTTTGTGAAGACACAAACATGCATGTTGGATATGCCGTTGTCTAGTGAGGTGTATTGTTTGTGAAGACACAAACATGTATGTTGAATATGCCGATGTCTAGTGAGGGGTATTGTTTGTGAAGACACAAACAGGTATGTTGTATATGCCGATGTCTAGTAAGGGGTATTGTTTGTGAAGACACAAACAGGTATGTTGGATATGCCGATGTCTAGTGAGGGGTATTGTTTGTGAAGACACAAACAGGTATGTTGGATATGCCGATGTCTAGTGAGGGGTATTGTTTGTGAAGACACAAACATGCATGTTGGATATGCCGATGTCTAGTGAGAGGTATTGTTTGTGAAAACACTAACAGGCATTTCAATCAACGCAGTAACATTTGTAGATGATGGCGACGATGTATGTTAAGTTTAGTGAAAGCAGCTTGTTGAACCAAGTCGTGTCTCTATCGAAACGTAATCTTCTTCTCACCCACTTCCAAAATTACTCTGAGTCACTTTTGATTTACGTTCCAATAGATACACAAAACATATTAATTATAATCCATATTGTTACACTTATAGCTGCGCGTTATCTACGTATTGAAGTGAAGCACAATTAGTTTCATTTTGATAACATTGAATTTCTTGTGTATCATTTATTGATATTAAGCGGAGAAAAATTTATTATAGAAAGACGTAAATTGAGAATTAAGTAGGGTAGGTAATACAAGAACCTTTATGTCCACGTTATAATGACTGTTTTATAAAAGTGATGAATTAAATATATGAAATATATTTGTAATCTAACGTTCATGAATTCATAATTCAGTATTTAAACCGCTATGAAGCTATTCGTGTTGTTGAAATCCAAACTCAATTCGACCTTACCGTTGTTATATATTATAGTTCATTATCCTGTAGAATCGATTCCATTTTACAACCTAACGATATCAAGTAATAACAGCGTGACTTGTAAATTGTTCTCAGCAGGGTGTATTGATAATGATCACGATTGTTTCCCTTTAAACCTGGAAACAATAATGATAATTGCTGTAATGTTTTACCAATGAACCAACTGCTCAAAATCAATTAAATTTCCATCATTCATTTGTCTGAATTGTCTGAATTTAGCTCATATGTAGAACGCATCTTTATAGATATATTTCAGATTCCAATTGACATATTGAGAATTGAGAAATGACTCTTCTATGCGCCTATACAACAACTTGTTTCTAACTTTAAAGTTTTGATAGTAAATACGGACAGAGACATTATAGGGACAGTATCACGTTTAGGGGGAATATAAGGTGATGTCAGGAAAATCAGAATTAATGGTTCCAATTGAAAGACAATGTATCTAAACTAAATGAAGCAGTACTAAATCAAATATTTATTGTAAAGTGTAGCCATGCGATTTCCTTTTCTTACTCAAAATGAATCTTCATACTTTGTCCTCTGACTATGGATTATTGGCTTGTGTAATGAGATTTTTAAAACTGTCAGAATAATACATTAAGCATTAACTTACAATTATCAGTGAAAATTTTTAAATACAAAATTATCAAAAAACGTGCTACTGCCCCTTTAAAGCCATGTACCACGTCATCGGGGACATACCAAGCGTAGTCCAACTATCCAAGTTAACGTTTTCTTGGTCTGACCAATTTCATCTGCAATAAAATAAGCTAGCCTACAGCCATAACTGTATGAACAATCGAATGCATCATGCATTGCAAAAAGTAGGAAATCACAACTTTGCAATCCCATCTAATAAATGTAGCCAGCTATTTCAGTGGTCTGAAAAGATATTTATTTACGAAATAATCCGATTTTGAAAATTTAATACAAAATTATACTTTGTATATTTTTTTCAATTGTTCGATGTTATGTTGAGATAAACCTTATTGTAAAATTGTTAGAATATTTGAGAAAAATAAAAACTATGACAAGTAAGATAATCATTTTAATGACAAGAGTTTTTTTTCTCTCTTTAAATTCTGTGTTTTAGAAGAGTGGGATAAGCTAAACAAGAAAAGCCTTTAAAAAGGCAAGCTTTGGGGCACCCGGTTATGTATCACTATATAGAACCCGGAGATTTAGGTTAGGGAGGACGGGGACGGGGACTTTTACTTGAATAAATTGTTCCAATCGGAGACGCATGTTCTTTGCTCTTTGTTTGGATAGTTTATCAGTACACTATGTACATAGTAAAACATCTCGTTCGTTCCGCTTAAATTCCAAGAATGCGGATAGATACGTCTCCTATCTCAATGATATAAATTTTTAAACATTAATACGGTAATTCAAATTTATGTTGCTTTAAAAGATAGCTGACGGTGAGAGAGCCAGTGAATAATCAGAGGATAAATAGTTGCGCTAGTAAACATTCCGGGATCCATTGTTTTCCAATACCTGCAAATTTAGTTTAAACCCGACGAATTTCCCATTGACTTTCAGGTTAATTACATGTTGCAAGAATAATTTTCCTTAATTGAGTGTTGATCGAATTACAGCCGAAAGTTGCTGATATATTTAGAAATAATCTCAGCTACAAGTTCATTATCTTCATTATGTTATAGGATGACATTTAAGAATATTTTATCATACTTTAGGGCCTATGTCGATACTTTCTTCGAAAGACACCTTTCGATGAGATGCATTGAGTGAACGATCAGTCATTGACAAGGCGGGGATTCAGCGCTCGCGTTATAGTAAAACATTGAAGGAACTGAATTCCTATAGTTGATACAAAAATGGAATGTCGTTTCCGAATGTGGAATGCAAAAAATTACACCGAATAACTACAAAACAGCTCACATGCATATGCAAAATTGATATTTAGTAAGGGTGTAAACGCCCATCCATATATTGTGGAAAATATACGATATGTTTTACATCTTAACATTATTATAATAATCAGTTTCCAAATTAAAGCTTGCCAATTATTTCGTACCACCCACATGGTCACGTGGGTATAAATTTGCTACAGCTCTGTCAATTGGTCGTTCGAAATACCAGGATATGCTTAAAACAAATATCATTGGCTGAAATTTCTCTTTGAAGTTTCCAAGAGTAATATAGAGAGAAACTTCTGCCATTAGTTTTCAATATCAAATGTTTCATAACTTTGGGTCTCTGGACCACAAAGCAATAAGAGAGAAACCATTGTGACGTCATTGTTAAAATTTTACACTTTTGAAGCTCCAAGCAAAAACTCCAAAACAATCCATCAGGCAGAGGGTAAACCCATTATAAGCATGATCCAACTATCTAATATAATACCCTCTGGTTGTGTCAAAACCAGTGATAACTCATCTTCCTACGCAGAGCCTAAAAGGCCAGTTTTCAAACTGTCAGTTTTATGCCTTGCTGCATAGCCTTGAGTTTTCTGTGCTTGCTCTCTAGTCTGTAGGGGCACTATAGCAGCACAGAAAAGTAGAGTCTGCAGTAAGGCATAAAATGACAGTTTGGAAACTGGCCTTTTAGGCCCTGCGTAGGAAGATGGTGAAAACTAAGCTTGTGGGGCAACTTAGTTTGAACGACAAATGTCTAGTGCATAGGTGCATTCCAATAAAACACAGTTCTCAACTATGGACTACCAAGACAATATTGACGAATAATGAAACCGGGAAGGAAAGGAGTAGCTTGTGTAATGACGGACCAAGCTGTGCTTGCATCAACAACGCAACAACGGACATTGATCCCCATTAAATTGGTCCGATGCTCTATCATCCCTGGGACTTTCATCAGGCAAATATTCAATGACAATACCCGCGATTGAATCTTTTTGTGAAAATTTCCCAATAAAAAGTTATAACAAAATCATGGTGAAATGTGTTGGATTTCCCTTTTAACAATGTTTTTGGAACGTACTAAACGAATGAAATTTTAATTTAAAATAACGTTGCAACCCAACGTTGCAACCGTGCTTATGCAACCCAAAGTTGCAACCGTGTAAGCATGCGAGTATGAGCTAGAAGCCTGAACAGCAAGCCAATTTCAACAAAACAAGATCAAAGCGTGTTGTCAAATGGGAGACTCAAAAATTTAATGTCCAATACACATTGTGTACTCAGGCCAATTAAGGGCGGGTAACTCATACATCGTGATGAAAGGTCCCAGGGATAATATAGTGTAGAGCGGCTGGGTGATTGGACGTTGGTAATCCATGTTGATGAAAACAGTCACCAAGAACGTATTTCTTGTAGAAAATATTATTTGGAAAAATAGATTTTAGCTAAAGGCCTCATAAGAAGCGATTCGGTGACTAAAGCACTGCCGGAATTGCTAGAAAAAAATAATCTTATCACATGTACAGGTAATCGAATATTAAATATCTACACATCCAACATCTACCTAATATAGTCAGTCGGGATGTTCACCTTAACACAATTAAAAATGTCTGTAAGTCAGTTAATATATTTTCTGAAAACGTAATCCTGACCTTGTCTAATGCGACAATTATACATGCAACAAACATGCTTCGTTTGTCTCAAACTATATACAGAAGATATTTCTACAAAATATCGTTAGCGGTGTTTTATAGTGTTGTGCATTGCATTGACTTATTGCATCACAAAGCGGTAAGGTTACCATGGGAACCAATTAGACTTTTTCTTGTTTCCTGAAAATTTTTTAAGTTTCCGGAAATGGAAATCAATTTAACAAAAGAAAACAACGAGAAAGAATTTTTATACTTTGAAAATACAACAACCCACACAAACCTCTTCTATGCGAAATTGATTCGATAGAGATTATGAATTCTATTTATTCGATGAATTTGATAAATTAACCCCCCCCCCCCCCCCCCCCCACCAAAAAAAAAACCCAAAACAAAACAAAACAACAACAACAACAACAAAAAATAACAAAAAAGCAACACACTCTATGAGAAAGAAAAGATTAACGGAATAGCAACATCTCTGTATGAAGATTACACCAGTTTTGGCGAAATGGTCCACAATGTTGTCATGATTTTACAAAACGAAACTATGAAAATGTAATATTTCAAACACAAAAATTCTCAAAATATGTTCTTTTACGGATAATTTAGTTCATGAGTATGATGTTTATTCAATCGATTGTCAATCAATGGTTACTTTTTAGTTACAAATACTTGATTCGTGATCAATTGCCATGGAAACGTTTTTAACAATTTCCCAGTTGTTGAATTTAGAAACTTATATAATACATTTTTCAAACTGTTAAATAGTTGCTTAGCACCCACTTAAAGGAGAAGTTTTCCAAGAAGCAAGCTGAGAATCAATAGCGAACATCACGAATGGTAATTACAGGTATTGACGAATGGAATCACCAGGTAACGATGAGCAGGTGTCACATACAGTCTTATTGATTGAGCAGGTGAAGATAGAAGGGAGGATACCTGTTGTAGACAACGCTAGGACGACTCTTCATATACCTCCACTTAGCGGTCTTTATAAACAGGACTCACCTGTATCAAGGATTTAAAGGGACACTTCGACGGACTACGCTTCAGTGGAGATACTTCAGATGCAGTTTCAGTCAATTGACTTTCATAAGGAATCTTCTATTTCTCGAATCCAAGTAAGTGATAAAGATTATGGTCCGAAAACTCTCAACTAGTTTGGACAAAAGCCTTCAAGCGAATGTCAAAGTTTTGAAGGTAATTTGAGGACCTGATCGAACAAAATAACTTTGAATAACAAAATCGTAATAAAGGCATGATGTGCTTCTGAAAGTCTCAATTTGTTCGACTCGTTGACGAGCCCGAAAAACCAACGGAATTTTTGAGGGCCATTAATTATTTTTTTAACAAAGGTCCCTTCAACTATTTGAGTTCGCTTCATATGACAATATTTCAGCTCACACATATAGTGTCCAACCACATTGTTATGAATTATATGTTTTGACCAAACAATTTTTGTATCATTTATTAATTTGCTTTTTAACGTTGGACAAAAGTTGAGAGCTAACATGTAAGTTGTTTTAACAAAATTACAAAATTTAGTATTCTAACGAAGGCATAATGACCAATGTTGACAGTTTCTCTAGAACGGAATGTTAAAAAAATAAATTAATTGCAGTCGTATGGGTCTTAAATCATTATTTTTATTACCCAACGTGCTGAATTTTGTACGTATACTTTTGAAACTTTTTATAACTATAATAATACTAAAAGCAGTGAATGAAACAATCCAACGGTATAATCTGCGTAACTTTTAATGAGATTGCCCCTGTACTGGACCGGGAACCAGTGATTTCGTAGGAGGATCGTGATTTCGAAATCACCTACACCGGCTGGACCAGTATAAAATGGAGCACTACACAGTACCTCGTTACATTTGGTTCTGAATAGTATAACATTGTGAGTTTTTTCTTGAATTTAACAATTAAATTCTACAAAATAACACTTTTGGCTGGCTTCTTTTCAAGCTTGTTTCATACACTACTCAAAGCGATACTCGAGGTAAAATTACATGAGTGGTGGTTTGAGTGAACTAACTTGCATTTACTTATAATTGCACAAGAAATATGTTGTTTTATGAGACGTGATGTTATTTTAATGACATTATATTTTATTTGTAGATATAAATTTACGATATCTCGTATGATAATTTTTAAACGCCAAATATTCAACAATTCATACTTTTTCAAATCAAACAATACGCTTACATATGTTTGAGCACACTTGGAATTCACTAGTGAAAAAAATCTAGATAGCTTCCTGGTATCATTAAACCCTTACCGCATAATAACCAGCACAGAGTATGAATAAAGAGTCGTTTTCACAATTGGTAGATGATGTTTTATTGAAGTATGCCTTGACATGTTATTTCTATATTTAACGTTACATGAATTTGAATTTTATAATATTAATTAAGAAATTAGTTGGAACTAATTTCATTTGAAAATGTTTCGTTGTCAATTTTGTACCACATGCTTTCTAACTTTTGGTATGTGTCTTAAACTTTTTCAGGTTGAATATAAGTTCATCTAAACTTTCATAACGATTAGGAACGTACTTGATAAATAGAGCACTGGCTTCGCTAAGAATGTGTCCACCTTGTTTATAATTTTGGGGAAATTAATGGCAATCAAATGTTTGCATAAAATAATCGTTTATATTCAAAACACAATAAGAGTATATATATATATATATATATATATTATGTATCTCGTCGAAACGCACTCCAGAACATGGGGTGTAAATTATAAAATAAATACACATCTGCTTACAACGTACTGTGCACTTCAATTAGTTCGTGTTTATATGTGCTCAGCGGGTATCTAAAAATGAGAATTTGTTTTAATGAACTACTAATTGGCGACCTGTTTGAACGTTCTGATTGTACAGGCGGAATAAGCGGATATGTGTCGATATTATTATGCTTCTTAGATTGAACTGCGTGTTGCATCACTCTTTTTGTTTGTAAAATCTGTCATGAGTGAGACAGAGGGTTGGGGAGTGAGACAGAGAGAGACAGAGAGACAGACAGAGAGATAGAGAGACAGAGACAGAAAGAGACACATATAGACACAGAGAGACAGAGACAAAGAGAGAGTGAGAGAGGCATATCCAGAAACACATTTAAGACAGAGACAGAGAGAGACAGAGACACAGAGGGAGTGAGACAGAGACAGAGACAGAAACAAAGATACAGAGAGAGACAGACAGAGAGATAGAGAGACAGAGAGACAGAGACAGAAAGAGACACAGATAGACACAGAGAGACAGAGACAAAGAGAGAGTGAGAGAGGCATATCCAGAAACACATTTAAGACAGAGACAGAGAGAGACAGAGACACAGAGTGAGAGAAATAGAGACATATACAGAAACAGAGAGAGACAGAGAGAGACAGAGACACAGAGAGTGAGAGAGACAGAGACATATACAGAAACACAGATAAGACAGAGACAGAGAGAGACAGAGATACATAGAGTGAGAGAGACAGAGACACATACAGAAACACAGATAAGGCAGAGACAAAGAGAAACTAAAGAGACATAGACATAGAACAGACACAGAGACAGAGGCAGACACATTGATATAGACAGAGGCAGAGAAACAGCTACAGAGAGAGCGAGACATAGAATGACAGAGACAGAGACAGAGACAGAGAGATATACAAGACAGAGAGACACAGACATAGTCATAGACATAGACAAAGGACAGATAGAGAGACACAGATAGAGACAGAGACATAGATATAGACAGAAACAGAGAGATCGAGACAGACACATAGACTTAGAAAGACAGAGAAAGAGATAGTGACAGAGAGAGACACATAGACATAGACAGTGACGGAGAGAGACACAAAGACAGAGAGACAGAGAGAGACTGAGACACAACCATAGACATTGACAGAGGACAGATAGAGACGGAGAGAGACTGGGACACAACCATAGACATTGACAGAGGACAGATAGAGACAGAGACATAGATATAGACAGAAACAGAGAGATCGAGACAGACACATAGACTTAGAAAGACAGAGAAAGAGATAGTGACAGAGAGAGACACATAGACATAGACAGTGACGGAGAGAGACACAAAGACAGAGAGACAGAGAGAGACTGAGACACAACCATAGACATTGACAGAGGACAGATAGAGACGGAGAGAGACTGGGACACAACCATAGACATTGACAGAGGACAGATAGAGACAGAGCGACCGAGAAACAGAGAGTGGCAGACGGACGACCGGACATAAACACAGACACACGGTCAAACAGACAGAGAGACATTGTAGCTTTCAATAACAACCTACCATAAGCCTATACTGTCAATATATTGATCAATGTGCATTGTTTACACAGTACATCAAACAAGGTTTTATACTGTTAATATAATCCGTCGAATTCTGATGCGCCTTCTGTAAACATATTTGACAAAATTAATTATGTCCCTTACATATGTATGTCGCTTTGGAAAACATATATTAAGAACTTGCTCTGTATTTCTTCAATACGTGTCACCACGTTTACCCAAAAGAAGGGTATATAGGGCCCTAATGAAGGTACGTTTTTTATAGGAATTTGGGAAATTCATTAATTAGAATAACATCTATTTCATTTTGTTTTGGTTCTCTCATTATTATTTATAATGCCAATATATATATAATTCACAAAGTCTCTTGGCGGCAAACTGAACTCAAGTCCATTATTAGGTATTGGAGACGGATACCGATTATTGGGCGTGGTTTGCTTCTATTTCCTTTGGAAGGGGAAACTGAAGACTATGATCATTGATGTTTTTTATTTTACCCTCTAGACCTCCGAGTGTCTGTCTGTATGTCTGTCTGTGTGTGTCTATCTTTGAGTCGAAATTGGAAAATGTTGACTTTTAGCGCACCTATAGCAATAGTGTCATCCTCAAAAGATTAGATCTATAATACTTAGCTGATAGCTTATTTAGCTAGATATCTGAACAATATAAAATAAAAATCTGTCTCCGTCACAAATAAAAGAGACACAGTTATTTGCATCATAATTGTCTAACTTCAATATACGCCCCAAAACACAAACTATTACAATGCTTTGAAGTGTTGATCGATAAAAGTAAGATAAAAAAACATAAAGGGAAGCAACTCTACTGTTCAGTTACTCCGATAGAGTTATCGGACTTTAACAATCTTCAACGTTTTATCCTTTGTTTTACACGTTACAAATCGGAGATTCTCAGGTGTCAGTGTTGTTCTTAGGTGGTCAAGTAAGGGGGTCATTTTGACTTTTTCTGAGCAGAAGGGACCCCTTGCAATGGTAAAATTCTTCTATCTCTCAAAGCTCTAAGGGACAGCAAGCAAAAAGGGTGGGCAAATTTCCCCAGGACCCTCTCTAGGAACAACACTGGGTGTCGTTTGGAAAAACACGAAGCCCACCAATATGGTTTGATATTCAATTACTATTCAAATAATGAATTCTATTCTCCCAAGCACTTCACACCGCCAAATAGGATGTTCATAAACCAAACCCAAGACTATGCATATGTTATTCCTTTTTTAACTTTTTTAACTACTAAGTTCTATCGCTCGTTGACAAATTAACGTGACGTCACAATAATTTTTGTGTATGACGTCACAATATCAGGGGCGCACCTGCAATGGTGTATGTTACGTCAGCAAGTTCCTTGATTTTTTTATGGAAAAGTTTATAAATTTAGTGAAACACTAGATATAGACTCCAAATAACTTATGAATTATACCGGTATGGAACTCGCCAACATTACCGATAAACTCACAAATGTCGTGTCATAAATGTACGTAATTCTGTTTCATTTGATATGATTTAATACACACTTGGCACTTGGCTCTCACTGACCTGACTAGTCTGGGCCCACTTGCACAAAACGATTGTATCTCTACTGCAGTACATGTTAAAGATGTTGGAAACACTGTTTGAGATAATTCAGTGTTGTTCCTAGGTGATCAGCTATAGGGGTCGTTTTGGCATTATTTAAGCAGATGGGCCCCTTTGCAATGGTAGAAGTTTCCTACATCTAATAATTTTAGGGGACAAATAGTCAAAAGGGTGGGCAAATGTCCCCAGGACCCCCTCTAGGAACAACACTGGATAATTGCAATATAATGTTTGATTTTCAGACTCTCCTGCACACGATGAAGACGTTGTTCTACGTCATGATCTATATAGCATTAGTATCGGTCGTGGTGCTAATGTTACTGTCAGGAAATTTAAAGGTAAGCAGACAAATCCAATAAGATTTTATTCAAGGGCGCAGCTCTAATGTGATTATGGTGTATAGGATTGAAGCGTCATAAAATATCATCAAATACCTCACATACAATCACAATTAGGCCATGAGCCAGGCAAATTTTTGGTACCACTCAGAGGGACCAAACACTTTCATGTTTTTTAAAGTGCTTATGGTCCCTACATATCAAAAAAATATGATGGCCATGTGGGCTTGGTAGCTCAAACTCAGAATGAGGCTTAATCCAAGATGGCCGCCAAACTGATAAAATCACTTTATAATGACTAAAAATCACTTAAAATGAACTTTAAATTTTTTAATCTTTATATTTTCAGAATATTTGTTTTAGAAACAAAAGAAATTTTATTTTTATTCATTCCAATTTATTTCTAAATTTGAAAAAAAAAGTTCGAATTTAAGATTTTCAAATATTATTCATTTTGAATAAATTATCATAAATGAAATAATATCAAAGGCAATATTTTCTACATGAATATAGTACATGCATATGTACATCACTAATAACATTTAAATACACATATTTTTGAAAATGTCTCAAAGTTGACAAATCAATGCAATGACTGGTCCCTTTAATGGCTGCCATCAACACACAAAGCTGTCTGCTACCAGATCTGGACAAAATGTGTAAGTACACTTGCAACTATGAATATCTTACATTCAGTACTTGATGAAATGATGTACTATGTGTCATAGATACATTTTGGACTAATTTACAATTGAAAATATCGATAATTTTAAGAATATAAGATCAAATGTTGTGCTCATCTTTCTGACTGTTTGCAAAGGGAGGTAATTTAAAATATTTTTGAGTTAGGGAGCATCCATTATTTAAAATAAGATTATTTTTTTTAGAAATGACAAAAAAAAGTTTTAAACAGATTTTGCAGTTGTGAATTTGAAAGTTAGCATTTTTGATTATAAGTTGTTTATTTCATTACAGGTAATGGATTATGACCATGAAAAATTGAAATCATAAAAACTGTCTTCAACTGACCAGAAAAAAAATGTAAGTTTATTTGCAGCTATAAATTGCTTACTTTCACCACTTGATAAAATTATGTAAATATATCATAAACATTTTGACTTATTTAAGAAGTAAATATTTGTAATTTTAAGAAAAAGGCTTAATCTAAATATTTGACTGTTATCAAGGAAGGTAGGTCAAACTGAACAAGGATCACACGCTACCTGAAGTCGCCAATATTCTGTAAATTTTTGACGCAATAACAAGTGCAATGTTTGCATTAAGCTATTTTTAAGTTTTATGAATATTTTATTACAGGAAATAATTTTTTAACAAACATATGCTAGGATGGACATTTAACAGATTAGAAAGGATAAACAACAAAATATTTTTAAGTTGATGTGCACAATTAAAATCTCTATTTTCAATTAATCTGCACACACTTCCTTATATTGAAATTAAATGAATTAAAGTATTTTATTCCTAATATTATTGTTTTCAAAAAAGGATTTTCTCCCAAAATATGAATTAATAAACACACTATTTGAAATATTTTTAATGCAACACTGTCCAAACCTTTCAGAAAAGCAAAATAGATACTTTAAAAAATATTTAAACCAATATTTTAAGAAATGGCTAAAATAGAATTATTTAAAAGATTTTGAAAATATGGATTTGACACTGTGCTTTCAGTAATAGATGTTTATATTGTTACAGGTCATGGATTCTGACAGTGAAGATAATGAAAATCAGAGGCCTTGTCTTCAACTGCCTGAAAAGACAACCTGTATAATATGTGGATGCAAGTCAAAGTTATCAGAACTTTCACATCTCAAGGATGCAGACTCATGGCACACTCTTCTGAATGCTGCAAAGATAAAGAATTTCCTGCCCATAGTGAACTTATCTTCAAGTGAACCATCTATGCCAGACCTTGTATATCACAGGACATGTAGAAGCAAGTTCACACATAAGAAGACGCTCCTGCAAATGGGATTAGACAACCAAGAGAACACAAATCAGGATGGTATTCACCCCCAGAAGCAACAACGGCAATTATCTGCTGACACATCTCGGGTTTATGACAAAATCTGCATTTTCTGTGACAAGAAAACCAAGTATTTCAGATGCTCAAGATCAAGGGAACCTCTTACACAAGCAAGCGAACTTCGCACAGATGACAAAGTACGAAATGTGGCAAATTTGAAGATGGATAGCAAGATATTGGCAATAACATCACGAGAACTGGTTGCAGCAGAAGCTCATTATCATAGGACGTGTTATCGTGATTACACTAGAAGTTACTATGATGTTTCAAGCAGTGGAACAAAAAGTTTGGATCCTACTCCTGATGAATACAGAGATGCTGAAAATGATGCCTATCAAATGTTGTTTGCATTCATTAGAAACTTTCTCTTTGAAACTAAACATGTAATTTCTATGGTGGAACTAACAGACAAGTTGGTTGCTTACATGACTGAACAAGATGTACAAGAAATTCTACCAAAAACAAAGAAACACATTCGCCACAAACTTGAGACCGAATTTGGAGACAGTGTGATTATATTTCAAAATATGCAAGGTAAACTTCTGGTCATCCCGGATAATATGTCTGTCAAAGAACTTGCTGCTGAAAATATGGAACTAAAGAATGAACTTCGTCTTTTGACTGAGAAAAGGTCAGTTCCATTGAAAGAAGTTGAGAAAGCCGCTATGATAGTAAGGAAGGATATCAAATCAAATCAAGCTGAAATGAATCAAAAATGGCCACCCCATCCAAGTGATCTTGATCCCGAAAAAGAAAATGTGCCTGAATCACTAACAACATTTCTTAACATCCTTCTTACTGGTGACAAAGTAAAAAATATCTCCTCCAAATCCCATCGACTGATTCAATCAATCTCACAGGATGTCATGTACAACGTCAGTGGTGGAACTTTCTACACTCCCAAACATGTTCTGTTGCCATGGGTTGTAAAGACATTAACTGGAAATGTTGAAATGATTAGAATTCTCAACAGACTTGGTCATGGAATATCTTATTCAAAGTTGGAAGAGATTGAAACAGCACTGTGTCTTCAAAAGTTGGCCGTAGAAGAAACTGTCGGTATTTCCATTCCTACTGATATCTTTCCAGGTGTGCAAACGACTCTTGCTTTTGACAACATAGATAGACTTGAGGAAACACTGAGTGGTGGAGGAACATCTCACAGGGTCAATGGTATAGCAGTGCAAGCGCAGAGTCTCATTGTGGAACTACCAAAGCAGGATGTGCAAATACCGAAGGAAAAACGAAGAAGCATTCCTCCAACTTCCAACCTACTGCCGCCTTACAATGCTGGGAATCGTGAAGGGCCCCCCACAATGAAACCCACAATAGTTGATAGCCAATCTGCTATGAAGGAAGCCCTTTGCAAAAACTGGATCTGGTCTTTAGCTCGTCAAGCTAACTGTGATCAGCAGACAGTGAGTTCTTGGACAGGATTCAACATCTTGACACGTGACCAAATCCCCGTAACCAAAGATGTAATTGGATACCTGCCAACTATCAATGCACCTGCAACAGAATTGAGTACAGTAAATGAAATTCTTTCCCAAGCTCACAAAATCAAAAATGTCCTTCAACTTGAGAAAATAGTTTGTGTCCTTGTCCAGGCACTTTATGCCAAGGCAGTTGAGATCATTTGGAAACAACCCCACCTGCACAAGAGCATTGTATTGAGGATGGGTGTATTTCACACAATTTGCAATCTGCTGGGAATACTGGGCAAGAGATTCCAAGATGCTGGGTTACGAGATCTTGCAGTAGAGAGTGGAGTTATATCCGAAGGATCAGTTGACAGAGTCATGGATGGACGACACTATAACCGAGGTGTAAGATTGCACAAACTCGTCTATGAAGCTCTTCTTCGACTAGCCTGGAAAAGTTTTGACAATTGGTGCAATCTCAATCAAGTACCCTTTTCAACAGCAGCAGATGACATTAAACAAATAATAGGCCAGCTACATCAGACAACTACTCAAGCAAGTCTTATGAATCTCTTAGAAAATCCTCAGATTGAAAGAATGCTTCACCTCTTTGAGATCTACTTGCAGTCATTGAGGAGCAGCACTGGAGAACTTGCTGAATTCTGGATGTCATATGTTGACATGGTTGAGATACTTCTTGGCCTCATCAGATCATCAAGAGAAGGAAATTGGCCTCTTCACCTACACTGCATCAGGGAGCTCCTACCGTGGTGTTTTGCTTATGACAAGGTGAACTACAGCCGGTATCTCTCAGTGTACTACACAGAGATGACAAGTCTGCAGGACAAACATCCCGAGATCTTTGCATACTTTGTCAATGGAGGATTTTCAGTCCAAAGAGGTGAGAAGAATCCATTTGGTCGGATACCAGTGGACCAAACCATTGAAGAGACAATCAATAAAGACACTCAAACTGCTGGGGGAACAAAAGGTTTCAGTCTCAAGCCATCTGCTGTTAGTAGGTATTACCTAACCGCTGAACACAGAAGCATATGCCTCAACCAGCTGCGAAGACTCACAGAGATTCAGGCACCTGACCTAAGTCACCATGACTTAGAACATTCACGGATGGTCAAAGACGAAACTGATGTTCAGTCTATTGTTCATCTGATGGAAAATGAATGAACCAACCCCTTTGAAAGCTGCCCTTCTGATCTAATAAGCTTATCCACAGGGACCTGTGCTCCAACAGATGTAGCCAAAGATCTTCAACGAGCGAAACAGCTTGGAGAGGAGACATACCTGAAATTTTCTGTTGACAGACTTGAAAACCAGACACAAAAGTTTTATGACCGTCTTCCAAAACAAAATTTGAAAACATTTACAAATGTCAAATGCCAAAAGAAACGGAAAGGGTCAAATAATGCAACAATCCTGAAAGCAGATCACAGGCTATTTGGCCATATGTTACTCGTTGCTCAAAGCAGGAAGTTGGACATGCGGAAGGTACTAGCTTTGCCCCTTGGGCCATTACCTTGGGCACTGGCTAACTGTGATGGGACAATGAAAAAGACAAACAAAGCAGCTCTTGCAAGACACCTAGAAAAATCTGTTTCATCACCAGATGTTATTCCTGAACCTTCAACATGCATCATAGATGGAATGAGTCTAGTACAGAAAACACATGGTGAGAACAAGACGTTTGGGGAACTTTCACATTGGGACAGGAAGCAACCGCATTGATGTAGTATTTGATGTTTACCATAACCACTCCATCAAGTCAGCAGAACGAGTTAGTCGGGGATCAGAGAACAGTCTAGTCTACAGCAATATTGCTTCAGGACATAAGATACGACAATGGAGACGGCTTCTTACTTCATCAAAGAGCAAAACCAATTTCATCAAGTTCATCGCTGAAGACTGGCAGCTTCCTCAATCCAGGAGCAGACTTGAAGACCGAATACTGCATGTTACATGTGAAAGCAAGTGCTACAGAATTACTTCTGAATCTTCAAATGAAGTTGAATCCTTGTCTAGAATGTTGTTGCATGCTAAACATGCTTCTTTGGAATCTGCATCAGTTGTCATTGCATCAGATGACACTGATGTGCTTGTCTTGTCCTTAGCAAAGAACAGTGACATTGAAACCAATCTATACATCAAAGCTGGTAACAAAAATCGCCAGAGATTCATTGATGTCAAGAAAGTTGCTGCCGCATTTGGTCAAGGCGTTTGCAAGGCCCTTCCTGGACTACACGCATACACTGGATGTGATACTGTGAGTTCCTTTGGGGGAAGAGGAAAGGTCAATGCATTCAAACTTCTTGTCAAAAGCAAAGCATATCAAGATGCTTTCCAACAACTTGGGAATGAGTGGACTATGCGACCAGGTTTGAAAGATTCACTTGAAGCATTCACATGCTGCCTGTATGCGCAAGGATGTACAGTGAAGAAAGTGAATGAATTGCGCTATCACTTGTTCCAGATGAGAAAAGGTGCAATCGAATCAGGACAACTACCACCCTGCTCTGATTGTCTGTCAATGCACCTCCTGAGGGCAAACTATCAAGCTGCTATATGGAACAAGTGTCTAGAAGCTGAATATCCAACCCCGCTGCCCACAAACGGTCATGGATGGCTTGAAGAAAATGGCCAAATTGAGATTTGCTGGATGACAGGACCTCTTGCTCCAGATGCAGTTCTGGAATTCATCTCTTGCAAGTGCACAAGGGACTGTAAACTGCCAAGTTGTCAATGCCTTTCAAATGGACTGAAATGCACAGTGACATGTCAAAGTCAGACCTGTAGCAACATGGCATGTGAGGACCTTGACATGCCGGAGAGTGACTCTGATGACGAAGATGTTGAAACTGCTGCTTATGATGTTGAGCAATGACTATCACTACACACGAAAAAGAAGACAAACTTGAAAGAAAGTCAATTGAAGGTGATCAATATCTCGTTGAATTAGTAAGAATTGTATTTCAAATGTGTATTCAAAAACATTCATTGAAATTTGGACTCTTATGCCCAGAAAATTAGGAAAAAAACGGTTATTTTTGAAACATAAAATATAACATGATATTAATCATATCTTTTATTTCATAATAACATAGATATACATCCCTTTTATTATTTCCAATCAATATGGTGAAATACATTCGTGATTAAAGGTTGTAATTGACGGTTATGGATTTTTTTCATATTTTGGCGGCCATCTTGGATTTAGCCTCGTTCTGAGTTTGAGCTACCAGTTTGAGATGTCCATCATACTTTTTCTATAAGAAGAGACATAAAGTATTATAAAAAACACTAAAACTTTTGGTCCCTCTGGGTGGTACCAATATGTCAATTTTCAGCACCTAGCTCATGGTCTAAATGTGATTTTATAAGAAATTGCAGTTTTTTAAAAATGTCTCTGTGCAATCAAGAACCCTTTAGACGTGTTATTCCAATTGATTGTTTCATTTTCGTGCCACAGTGGTCGTAACATATACATATTGCATATATCAACAACACATTTTTTTGTGACAAAACTAATGCTTGAATATTGCCAAAGCGACATTAAAATAACTCACTTACTTTTTGACACAGTTTATGGTATTCTGGTTTTCTCATTGAAAACGGATCGGAATTATAGCTCATACCTCGATGCAGAAAGGAGAAAAATTAGTAATAACTATGTTCGGTCTGATTTCAATGAGGGTTAACAATAAATCGTCAAAGATATTCACTATTATTAAGTTTATAAACTACATTTTTCTTTTATGTCTTTGCAAAAATAGGATTATTGATTAAAATAATAATATGTCTTCCGAATTTTATATACTATTCTGGGAAGATCCGAAATTGTTCTTTCTTTTATCCATATCCCGACTATAATATCAATATAGATTTGTTCTGATTTTTACAGAGGAGTTCCAACAACGTCTCCCAAACGAAATCTAAATCTGCCGTCGTGCCTCCAACCACTACAGAACTATACAACACCACCACGGATACAGTTCTTAAAGCAAGGGTGAGTTTTATAAAAACAAATTCTTAAAATAAAAAGCCCATTATGCGTAGGATAATAATCAATTTCAGTATTTTTTAAAATAGAAACACAGAGGTACGTTATTATATATCCGGGAGATAAGTAATAGTTTTCTTATTTTGAGGGAAGGATAACATATATTTACTTTCTATCGAGATAAGGAATAGTTTGCGCATTTTCTATTAAGGATGACATTATATTAAAAAATAATTTTACTCGCTATCGTGGTAACGAATACTATTGAGCTCAAAGCCCTAAAATTTTCCCATAACGTTTGTTCGATCGTTCAGATTTATTACTCTTTTAAAGAAAAAGAACATATAACATATCTTATGTAAAGGAAAAATTAAACAATTATGTATGATTATATATGAAACATTGTATGTTGATTAGTCAGTAAATGTAGATGTGCCTTTTGGTATATTCAGCTTCTTCGGATTTTCGTTTTTGTTGGTTTCCATGGAAAGGTAACTTAGAATTCGGTTTACGGAGCAAAACTCAAAAACTGTGAGATCGAGCTCAATGAAACTTGATAAGTGGATTATCAGCATATGACGATGTACCTTTCGGTATTTTTTAACTTCTTCGGTTTTTTAGGATATGTGATCTTCTGATGACTCTTATTACAATAGCTAAAGACT